>JAJOZX010002822.1:245000-585835 GCA_023014485.1 Bathynomus jamesi | reverse complement strand
TGTTCTACTTCAATTTCGGCTGTTTCTTATTTAACACAATTTCAAATATATCTTTCAAGAACTTTACGTCAGTTCAGGAATTTAAAATAATCTTTTTAGACACTGCAATAATGAGGTTCTACTTAGTGATATATATATATATATATATATATATATATATATATATATATATATATATATATATGCATTATTAAGAAATTTACCAATACAATAATACCTTGTACAAGATCCCGTGGAAAACCATTTTTAAAGAAAAAATCAGTAAGGAATTCAAACTCATTATGAAGCAGAGTAAAGTTTGAGCAAATATTATAAGCTCTATGCACTAAAGTGCGAATCGAACTTAGTTTGTAATTAAAATCGCAAAAACTATAAAAATTAAAACATAAACCCGTAAAAGTAGGCTTCCGGTATGTAGAAGTTAAAACAGTCGAGCCTGATTTGGAAACCAAAACATCAAGGAAAGGAATAGAACCTTGAACTTCCTTTTCCTGCGTAAATATAATGTTCTTATGCAGTGTGTTTAGAAAACTTAAAAACTGAACTGATTGATTATCCGTTTGGAATAAAGCAAACGTATCATCAACATATCGTCTGTACAATTTCGGCTTAAGGTGAGGGGGGCATGAGACATGAAAATATTCGCAAAAACGGGACCCAAGGGGCTCCCCATCCCCACTCCATCCAACTGACGGTAAACTACCCCTTGAAAACTAAAAAAGTTATCCTTGACTGCCAAATTCAGAAGCTGCTCAAACTGTGCTCTGCCGAAGCCGTGAAAAAGTGAGTCCGGCTGTGGAAAAGCTTTATTTAAAATAATTGTAATGGTCTCATCCAAGGGGACATTTGTAAAGAGGGAAGATACATCAAAACTTGTCATAAACAAAGAATTCATATTAAACTTCTTAATTTCCGACACAAAAGAAAAACTATCCTTAACACTGTATGTACAAGTTCACAGTAAATGATGATAACAGTGGGACAAGAAATTGGCAAGTTTGTAATTAGCCAAAGGATAAGACGCTAAAATTGGGCGCAATGGAACACCGACTTTATGAACCTTAGGCAGACCATACATAAGGCCCAAATAAGAGCCTGAAACGTACAATTCATCATAAGTGGAGGAGTTAATAACACAATCGTGTTTAAGCTTAAGCAAAACACGGTTAACTTTGTCTTCCAATCGCTGAATAATTTTAGAAGCCTGTTCATCTACTTTAACAAATTTTAATGAATCGGAAAGAATATCAAGCATTTTTTTAATATAATCCGTTTTATTCATAACCACAACACCACTACCCTTATCTGGTTTAGTAATAACAATAGTTTCATTTACACCCAAACCTTTTAAAATTTCACGGTCCTCCCTATGCAGAAAAATTGTAGAAAACTTAAAAGCTTTAATTTTAGAAAACAATTCATGGGACAATTGGGAAATATGTTGTCTAACCTTACCAAAATCATTAGCATCAACGGTTGGAAGAACTTTCAGATCCTGGGCTATCCTTTGAAAATAAAAATAAAAGTCAGCAGGTTTAAAACGCAAATTGGGAAACTTGAACTTAAGGCCAAGAGACAAGAGAAAACTTTCACGCTTTGACAGGGTATAGTCAGGTAAATTCCTAATGACCTGACCAGGATCCAGAAAATAAGGGCGAGATAGGTTTAACTTAAAAAGCTTGCGGTCATGAATCCGTGAAATAGAACGTACATATGAAAGGGAGGAAACATGAATGTTAGATACTATGCACGCATAGTCACAAAAAGAGACCAAGGCCTTCAACTGGCTTTTAAGAGCACAAATCTTGTTCGAAATATCATGCTTAAGCTTAAATTTGTAATTAATTTCAAGTTTACGGTGGAGTCTCAAACCCTCTAGTCCATAACGCGTAGATACATATGAAATAGGATCCCTCCTAAGGAGACGTAGTTTTACATTTAGGATAAAAACGAAGACGTAGAGCAAAAAAGTCATTATATTTGGTTGCAACCGACGTTTCGGGCAACTCTACCCATTTTCAAGACCTAATAAATCCCCTTGGATGAGACCATTACAATTATTTTAAATAAAGCTTTTCCACAGCCGGACTCACTTTTTCACGGCTTTGGCAGAGCACAGTTTGAGCAGCTTCTGAATTTGGCAGTCAAGGATAACTTTTTTAGTTTTCAAGGGGTAGTTTACCGTCAGTTGGATGGAGTGGGGATGGGGAGCCCCTTGGGTCCCGTTTTTGCGAATATTTTCATGTCTCATCTTGAGGAAAGGGCCTTCTGTGAGTGCCCCCCTCACCTTAAGCCGAAATTGTACAGACGTTATGTTGATGATACGTTTGCTTTATTCCAAACGGATAATCAATCAGTTTAGTTTTTAAGTTTTCTAAACACACTGCATAAGAACATTATATTTACGCAGGAAAAGGAAGTTCAAGGTTCTATTCCTTTCCTTGATGTTTTGGTTTCCAAATCAGGCTCGACTGTTTTAACTTCTACATACCGGAAGCCTACTTTTACGGGTTTATGTTTTAATTTTTATAGTTTTTGCGATTTTAATTACAAACTAAGTTCCATTCGCACTTTAGTGCATAGAGCTTATAATATTTGCTCAAACTTTGCTCTGCTTCATAATGAGTTTGAATTCCTTACTGATTTTTTCTTTAAAAATGGTTTTCCACGGGATCTTGTACAAGTAGTCAGGTAGCTTAACAAAATGAAAGGGACATTCCGGACAAAAGTACCATCTTTTTTCTGACACTTTATTAGGTAATATTATTCACCTTTTATATTGGAACCAAAAAATCTGACATGGATGGAGCTTCCATTTGGCCCGTTGCAATACTGACCCTAATTTTGGAATGAAATTACACCTAAAAGGCATCGGATTTTCCAATCTTCCTATATAGTAGAATTAGGATATAAGATTGTCAATCCTGTGTATGAAGAATATAAAAACAATAATTCAGTATATTTAGAATACAAAACACACTAATTTGATATATCACCATATTAAACAGCTAAACAAAAATAAAAACATCATAATGCATGTAGAATATAAAAACACCAATTCGAAACATACAGCGAGTTCAGTTATATGTCACATTTGCAGCTGCAAAGCTCTGTGCATTTCCAGTGTGCCTTCTTGCAAACACCTTGCACCACAGCCACTCACGCTTTTGCACCCACACTTCACCAGTTCACTGCATGCTTTGGAGGCCACAGGTAGTGTGCTCCACACACGAAGCCAGGACTTGCTCTCTGTCAAATGTCCATCCCCACCCTTCTGGAGTAGGAGTCTGCTGCTGGGCCAGTTCACATGTCCAGATTCCAGCTTGGTAGGCAGCGCGCTTCGAGTGTTGCAACAAAGTCTCCTGAGTCGGTGGAATGTTCTCCATCGTTTCGCTCTTTTTGCAGAACAACTCCCTCCGCGCTTCATTGACAGATTCCAGAGTGCTTGTCTTGTCATAGATGACGACTGTGAAGCCTTTCAGTAGTTGGAAGTGTTGGGAGTCCACGGTCAGTAGGGTGTGCGGATTTTCTGCCATGTAGTTGAATGCCTGGGTGACCTCAGGGTAGGAATTCCAGGCTTCCCATGTTGACGTCTTCCCTTTTCCATAGAATGCTGAGGTTGTGTCAGTGAAACTGTGGAACAAGAGAAGGGCTGTGGACTTGTCTTTGCCCAGAGCATGGCAGATGGCATTGATATGTAGGTACATGAAGTTCTTGCCGGTGCCAAAGTCAACCTAGATGTCTGCAAGTGGATATTTGGCGACGATGGCGTGGAATTTGCCGATGAGGATGATGACTACGTCAGTGTCCACAGTGCGCACCAAGCGGATGTTAGAACCACTCTCCATGGCATCTTGCAAGTGAATCAGTATTCGTGTATCTGCTTCCTCATGACCACACTTTGGCATGCAGTGGCTGGTGCCTCTGCTGACAACTGTGCTGCTAGATGTGATGAAGATCTACTTGGCTTCTGGGCATTCAGTGGATGCAACCTTGCTGGAGAGGAATGCAGAGAGCTCTTGCTTATTGGTGGGGTCACGCAGGAAATCTGGCCAGTTCCCTGGAACCTTATTTCGACCGGCGACCTTACTCCTGATGTCTTTGCCGCGTTTCTCCCTGGTTGACTCTTTGATACTGCTGGATACATAGGTGTCCCAGACCACGTCAACTCTTGCAGAGGGCTCCAACTGCTGCATGATGTGGGGAAGAAAAACACCACTGGCATATTCATCAAACGTGGTGATGTTGGTGATTGGCAAGAGGTGCACTCATAGGTCCTTCACATCGAAGGACCTATGAGGTTCCGACTGTGGCTCATCTGTCTCGTGGGTCAGAATGCTCAGCAGATCCGACTTCTTCCCCTGTCATAGCTTACCTCTGTCAGAGAGAGATGGAAGATGTGGATGATTTTCATGCTTGAAGAAGGTACCCATGTCTCCATCCCTCTGCTGCATGACACTGCATAATCTGGAGAATAGTGTCACATCATCCTTCAGCAGTGAAATCTGCCCTGGCTGCTTGGTCTTTGACTTGGGTGTTGGACAACTAAACAGAGGCAGGGAGTTCTTCTTGATGGGCTCATAGATAGAGCGTTTGCGGTCAGTTAGTACTGACTGACGGTAGGCGTTGTATTGCTCCCTGCCCACTGCTTCCACGGTACGGACTGTGTTGACAACAGACTCGTCGATGACATTCCGTGTGTCCAGTGTGAAAAGTTCAGGGCTGTCATCTAGGAAAGGATTGCTGATCTCAGAGATAGCCTGAACCAGACCCAATGTTTGCTCTTTGAATGCTTTCTGTGTTGACAGTCCCTCCTCATGGTGGTGGTGTTGATTTTTTTTCTTCTGAGGTGTACTCCTCCTCAAACTCCATCTTGAGAATGATATCCCAGTACTGAATGTTGGACTCTTGCTAATTATATCTTGTCTCCGCGTTTCTTTGGCCTTCTCATGATGCGGTCCTTCAGTCATAGTGAAGGAGTGTTTCAAAGGTTGTCTGTTGACATATTACACACATAGTCCAGTCCATTGTGTGCAACTGCAAGGGTCCTCAGGCACAGTCTGCAATACAAAGAAGCTTTGTCAGAATTTGTCATCCTTACCGACCATAACAAATGTGGAAAAAAATCTGTAAACCCAAAAATAAATATTCTTTTTCATTCTACATGTTTGAATGTTGCTGCTGCCAAGCAATATGCATAGTATTATAACATTCTACAACAGTAATTGAGCTCAGAGCCAATATCTTTATTTCTAACCGAAAAACTGATTTTTTCCTGGTTTTCGTCCACCCATTTAAATGGCTGAAACAAGCTCCAGCAAGCTCACATTACTTGGTTCCAATAAAAATATCAAAATTTATACCACACAGATTGTCAGGAAAAAAAATGGTGCTTTTGTCCGGCATGTCCTCATATTGTCAAAATGTGGTCCTAAGCTGCCTGACTAAGGGTATTATTGGTAAATTTCTTAATAATGTATATTCCCCCAACCTTATCCCAACGTATATATATATATATATATATATATATATATATATATATATATATATATATATATATATATATATACGTTAAATGCTTATGGATTAAGACAGACACGAGCCGATGTAACAAATAACGAAAGAAAGTCGCGTTCGTAAGATCTTAATTTAATCGAAGAATTAAATCAAGAGTTTGAGTTCCGTTTGTGCGTATGTATAGCAACGTGCAACAATGCCTTTCTGCGTATCATTAACAGTATGATCACTCGATCGAAAGCAAAAACGATTTACTGTAAGTGTAATAATGATCTTTGACTCATTGAAACTCACTGACTATTTTATTGACATGAAATCTTCCTTCCTTCATTTATTTTGCCACGTTACAAAAGAAACAAATTGTCTTCATAAAAGATATTAAGCTTTTCATTTATTTAAAATCCGACCTAATCACTTTTAGTTATGTCTACTTTTATTTGTAGGTTCTTATGATTGTTGTTAAGTATATATATATATATGATTGCGCAAAAGTCGCGCATCATAGCAATTTTCAGTGTTGATTATAATATATTATTTTTTTTCTTTTAGGTAGGGGATGGCTGCGAAATTAACAATAGACGAGAGGGTGAGCTTGGTTTTTATGCATGGAATACCAGGTGCAACAAATCGATGAATCGGTACACAATTTAAATTCTGTACTGATTCATCGATTTGTTGTACCTGGTATTCCATGCATTAAAACCAAGCTCACCCTCTCGTCTATTGTTAATTTCGCAGCCATCCCCTACCTAAAAGAAAAAAAATAATATATTATAATCAACACTGAAATTCCTATGATGCGCGACTTTTGTGGCACCCTGTATATATATATTTCGGGTCAATCCCAGAATAGGCACCTGATGTACCTCAATCCCAGATGAAGCACCTGCGTTCAACCTCAATCCCAGAATAGGCACCTTGCAAGGAATTAAATAAAAAAAACCTGATGATTACAAAATTTATTGTTTATACAAAGTTTATTACAAATGTAATAAAGGCAAAGTTATAAAAGGTTTAAAGTGGTTTAATGAATAAAGAAAAATTTTAGATATTATAAATTCCTGCAATATGAGCCCGAATGTTTCTGAATCCATCTGAAGCAAATCTATCTTGCCACATAAATTGGTATAGATATAGGTTAGGTTAGGTTAGGTTAGAGTTGATTTTTTCAAATATTGATAAAAACAATGAAATTATATCTCTAAAAACTGTTTATATTTTTTTCTCCTCAATCCCAGATTAAGCACCTGTGTTTTGCCTCAATCCCAGATTAAGCACCTAAATATGATTTCAGGTGCCTATTCTGGGATTGATCCTATATTTCTTTTTTAATTGGGGTTGTTTAACCTCCTTCGCAACATCTAAGGTCATATGACGGAGGGGACCTACAGCTTTACGTGGGATCCTAACCACGGGTCGCTACATGATCTGGGTGCAGAGGACGGTCTCCCATCCAACTACTACCCAGATCCAATGTCGCTTAACTTCGCTGATCTTCGGGAAGCGGTGTCACGACATCGGCCACGACGTACCCATATATATATATATATAACAATTAACTTAATCGAATTCTGTCTTTGAAATTTTATCGATAATTTAATCTGAAATTTAAACTATAATAATTACACAATCATGTTTCCCATTATACCTTTTATCCATTTTGCCACAAGCTCCTCAACTGCGTAGAAATTTCTAAAACGTACTCATTTTGAATAGTTTTATCACGTATGCCTACACTGTAATTAAGGCTGAATGCATCGACCATCTATGAACAATATGTTGAAATTAAATTAACCATAAAAGCAGTATATTTAGAATTTGAAAATTAGAACTATTGACAGTAACACCATCCAAGTAAAAATATACCAAGTAGTATCAAATGAAATGGCAATTTCGCTCACAAAACTCACGAACGAATCAGTTAGTTGAAGTGCATGTATTGCGTTCCTGTTTGTTTGATGGGAACTACGCTGTATTTTTTGTTTTAATATAATATTAAACGAACGTGAAAACATGTTTACGTTAAAATATAGTTTAGAAACGCCGCTTTTGTTTATGTCAGACCAAAGTTTATAGGGAGAAGAGCTGTAATGGATTCTCTTTAGAAATTAAATTAAAGCAATTTGATCACGACCCAGTTTATAATTCGCTATCTGTTATTACATAGCGTTATAATTTTTGTATAAAATAACTTGATAAAGCCGACAAGATCAAACCCAGAACACTATATCGAAACGTGTTTACATTTATGCGTATCTAAAATGTCGGGGCAAAATATCCGTCTTCAGAAATGCTTTTTCATTAAGAACATTATTTTTTTTATTATCATCATTCTCACAGTAATGAAGTCTTTATAATAAGGTTAATTATTTAAAATAAGATTCTCACAAACCTCATATCTCCTCTTAACATCCCAAATTATTTATCAGTACTTGTTGTATTCTTTCTTCGGTATTCTTGAACTGAAATATATAGCGCCCCGGTGGTGTAGTGGTTACCGTCGCTGATTACGAAACCATCCGCCCCGGGTTCGAGACCCGACGTCAGCCGGCGCGCAGCAAAACCCAGCTGGTCATCCTTCCACACAATAAAGAAAGTGGTTGGTAGATAAATGGGTACCCTAGGTGGCCTAGTGGTTAAGACGCTGGGCTGCTGATGGGGCGTGGTTCGGATTCCACGTTAAACTGTAGGTCTAAGGTGGAGTGAAAAGCTTGACCTTCGTCAGAATGAACAATTCGGGCGGAAGCTAACCAAAGGTTACCAAAGGTATATTTCATTCTAATTTTTACAAATCGCTTATTCTTCTTGCTTTATTATGAGAGAAACGAAATTAATTCTATCGCTTTTACTTGCGTGGAAAGCTGTCACGGTTCCTAACGGCATATTCAGATAAAACTACATTAACTATATTAGGTGCATAATAATTATTCTGATAAGTAAAAAGTATGTACTGAAAGTACAGTATAGCGAATTACTTCTATGAATGTATTGCCCCAAGTATTCCTTTTCTAAATAATGCTTCGTAAAGTATAAAATTCCACCGCATTAATAAGCAGTTATAAAAGCGGCAATATATATATATATATATATATATATATATATATATATACATTCTTTTTCTTTTTCTTTTTTCTTTTTTTTTTAAAGATTAGCGTTTGAAAGATTGGCGGTCATTGATAAGGGGAAAGATGGATTGAGAAAGGTTGTTCTAGAGTTTCTTAGATAGTAAAGAAAGAATGAGGCAACATTGCTGCGATGAGAGAGGGAATAAAGGCGATCAAATAGAACTATGTGGGTTGAGACATCCCCACATCATCAGAAGCGTACTCCATACAGGGGTGAACAAGACTCCTGTACTGAGAAAGTAAGTGAGTGGGAGCAGGTACAGCACACCTAACCTCTTAGAAGCTATTGTAGAAAGAGAGTATATGTGATCTTTCTAAGAAAGATCACGAGAAAAGGAAACACCGAGAATGTTAAGAGAAGAGGAAGGATTGAGTTGTGTATCGTTCTGGATAAGGTGATAGTCATGTGGAAGATTGTGACGAATAGAGAGATGAAGGAACTGGCATTTTTTTGAGGCATTGAAAACGATGAGGTTTTCTCTGTCCCAAGTAGTCGCCATCAGGGTGGATTAAACCTTAGGTTTCAGTAGCAGAACGTCTCTACCACTAAGCAAACCAACTAAGTCTTCCATTCGTGACCGTCTTGTAAACAACAACCATCTTGTCTGTATTAACAAATTTTCAATATTTAAATCAGCACATAATCAATTGGACCATATAATTCCAAAATCTTTATACAAATGAAACCAACATTGAATGATTATACTGGTTCCTTCCTCTTAATATTATAAGGTAATATAATTTTACTGTAATGGGTAGGAACAGGATGTTAAGAACAGAAATCAGAATTTCCACACCATGCCATCATCTGTCACGTGCACACAGCCACCCAAGGAAAAAAGAAATCGTGACAGCAGAAATGCAACTCTACCTCACCTAATGCATGCCACGCATTTTTTTAAGGTTTTTGGTTCGTTATGAAATTATGTGTTTCTACAAAATATTTTCTACTCTATTCTTAGACATATTAACAAGGCAGGCAAGTGTGTGAGCGTGTTTTCTGTAATTGGATGCCTGTCATATGTATGTGTCTGCCAACTCTTTTAATGACGCCGAGTTTCAACTTGGGTCTCGCGCCTTGAAAGGTTTTTATGCAGCAAGTGATATATTGAGTCGTTCATACTTCGCAGTGTTGTGACACCACGAGAGTAGAGAAAATCCCTTTCCGGCGAGAAATATCAGTGGGAAGTCCATCTACCTATTTCCATGTATTTGGAGAATGAAAGTGTTTTGTGTTGTGGGTGATCAACCGTTGTTGATACTGCGAATTCAAGAGTCTTCCACTTAGAGGTGTCTATGAAGAAGTGTAAAAAAAAAGAAGAGTTGCTCGATGGTTGATTATACTATGTGGGACACAATCAACCAGAGACGTCCCTCTAAAATAGGAGAGAGAGAGAGAGAGAGAGAAATTTGCAAAAAGTGGAATACAAAGTATTTATTTTCAGAAAAAGAAATTATAACAATTATTACCACAAGCATTCCTTCCGTTTTGACTGAGTCCTTAACAGCAAACTTCTTATCAGCAATTGATGATTGTTGAGAAGTCATCTGAACTTCTTTCATTGGAAAATGCTTTCTAACATTCAAAATTTGTTGATGGGATCTCAGTGGCTGAACTGGACGGAGGTGGATGGGGGGATTTAAGGGGATCTCGTTTGTGTTCATCGGAAAGGTATTGGTTGTCCAAATTCGGGAGAGTTTGTGCCCTAAATTCAGCTCAACAGTGAGAATAAAAATTAAATAACTAAATTTGCTTTTTGATTTGTTTTCGAAGTTATTATTTTGTTGGGATATATATATACAGGGCCGGCGAGAGCTGCCACGGGCCTCGGGGAAGGATTGGTATATGGGCCCCCCCCCTGATTACTCAGTATTTTATTATGAATGTTTTTTGTGTACATAACAAGCAAACTGATTATATGTCCAAGTCACTATTCAAAACATACAGTATGATAATCTCTACAAAATGTATGTTTATTAATTATATTTCCTCTCTGTTATTTAATCAACTGCTTTATTAATATTTTTAGGTTTTATCTTCCCTCTTTTCGGGCCCCCTAGAGGTCCAGGCCCGGGGATATAGCCCGGCTTCCTCGCCCTCTCGGCGTCCCTGTATTATATATATATATATATATATACACACGAGGACTGATCAAAAAGTTCCGAGACACATGTATTTATTGCAAAACTAAACGTCACATACCCATCAAATTTGTTTCCTTCAAAGTAGTCTCCTTCTGATTGTAAACAGTGATTTCAGCGGTCCAGCCATTTATTGAAGGACCTGTTATGTTCTTCTTTCGGAATGTTCTTCAATTCTCGTGTCGCATTTTGTTCGATCTTTGGTACTTCCTGAAATCCTTTTCCCCTTCAGGGTGTTTTTCAGCTTGGGGAACAGAAAAAAGTCACAGGGTGCCAAATCCGGCAAATACGGTAGTTGGGGAACCAGTGGAATGTTGTACTCCGGTAAGAATTTCCTTATGGAGAGTACTGTGTGAGATGGCGCATTGTCATGATGCAACATCCACGAACCCGACGCTCATTTTGCTGGGCGTTTTGTGCTCTCCATAAGGGAATTCTTAACGAAGCACAAAATTCCACTGCTTCCCCAACTCCCGTATTCGCCGGATTTGGCACCATGTGACTTTTTCCTGTTCCCCAAGCTGAAAAACACCCTGAAGGGGAAAAGGATTTCAGGAAGTACCAAAGATCGAACAAAATGCGACATGAGAATTGAAGAACATTCCGAAAGAAGAACATAACAGGTCCTTCAATAAATGGCTGGACCGCTGGAATCACTGTTTACAATCAAAAGGAGACTACTTTGAAGGAGAAAAATTTGATTGGGTATGTGACATTTAGTTTTGCAATAAATACATCTGTCCCGGAACTTTTTAATTAGTTCTCGTATATATATACACATATATATATGCACGGTCTGTGTGTATCATATATTATATATATATATATATATATACACCCTTGGTTTTGCTTCCGCCCGAATTGTTCATTCTGACGAAGGTCAAGCTTGTCACTCTACCTTAGACCTACAGTTTAACGTGGAATCCGAACCACGCCTCACCAAGGGCGGTCAGAAATTACAAAGTCCTTGCCTGGACTCGATGTCACGACCTCCTGATCAGCAACCCAGCATCTTAATCACTAGGCTACCCAGGGTACCCATTTATCTACCAACCAATTTTTGTGTGGAAGGATGAACAGCTGGGCTTTGCTGCGCGCCGCCTGCCGTCACCGGGTTTCGATCCCAGGGCCGATGGATTCGAATCCATCGGCACCGTGATCGACACCCGGTGACGGCAGACGGTGTGAAGCAAAACCTAGCTGTTCATCTTTCCACACAATGAAGAAATTGGTTGGTAGATAAATGGACCCTGGGTAGCCTAGTGGTTAAGACGCTGGGCTGCTAGTGGGGCGTAGTTCGGATTCCAAAGTAAACTGTAGGTCTAAGGTGGAGTGACAAGCTTGACCTTCATCAGAATGAACAAGTCGGGCGGAAGCAAAACCAAAGTTTTATATACAGGGTGATTCATAAGTCTGTTACCACTGTAAAGGTGAATAAAAAATAACTACAAACCACAGTAACCTGTGATGTTTTTTTATTTGAGGTTATTTTTACACAATTACACATTGGAAATTCTTTCTTTTAAATCATTGACATTACGACGTTTTGTTGCATATACCCTATCCTTGACCATACCCCATATTTTCACAAATCAACAATATGAAACACAGAAAATATTTCACCATTACAGTGGTAATAGACTTATGAATCACCCGATATATATATATATTATATATATATATATATATATAAATCGCTCCCACCAGAGTTCGAACCCACCACCTTCTGAGTAAATGGCGAGAACGTTAGTCACTGCACTACGACGGGATAAAAGTTAACACAACCTGTCATACATCAATATTTAAACAACAGAGGAAACGCATAGTGCTTTCGCTCTCATCTTCTAATCAAGAGGTGGTGGTCCTGGTGGATTCGAACCGTAGTGGGAGCGACTCTTTCATCATGAAAAATTGTGCGTGTTCATGAATGATAGTCTGTATATATAGATATGTATGTATGTGTGTGTGTGTGTGTGTGAACAGTGATGTTCCAAATCTTGCATTTTGAGCAGTGTTGTTATGTACATTGCACAAAAAATTTAAAATCCACTTCTGCTTCTTTCCCATCGTAACAATTACGTTTTTAAACGCTCTCGTAAATGCTCTCTACAATTACATATTAGTCAGGTTTTTCCTTCTTTTGTAAACTCTATTTTCACAACTTACGAAGTTTCGCAATACTATATCACTATCGATACATATGCAGTATAATATACTGATAACACTGGTTACGTTGGGAGAGACCCTCGCGATATCGTGGTCCCTGTTATCTATTGCTAAAGGTCTAATGGGAAAATAGGCTAGCTTCCGAAGACCCCAAAAATATACAGCTTTTACCTAAAAAATTAAACATATCCCTAAAATATTAGAGAAATAGTATGCTGCATAGTAATATAGTACATTGTTTCTAAACAGATGGTCTGTGGAATGAAAGCTGCTGGTCCTGCGGATTGTTTGTTTTTAAGTTTGTGCATGCTTTTTATCAATAACTATTGTGCTTTCTTTATGGTTTGACTCTTTTTGTATTGTATGTCTATGTATGTGAGGTTGTGAAAAGTTATGTGTCCGCGTGTTTACGTAAAGTTGAATTCATAAACATACGTGTGTATTATTATTGTTTTGATTATAATGTGCCAGTACTGTAATGTCTCTTTTTTTTCCGTGTTATTATGCAATTATGAACAAATAAACAAATTATTAAATTACAGTATATTCCTTGACTAATGTTCATGCTATCGTCAATCCTTTTTTTTTTACTAAATTATTATTACTGTATACTGTAAAGCTATTAGAAATGTATGACGTGGTGAGATATAGACCCTGAATGAAGTGGTTCCCAATTCCCGGTCCGCGGTATTTTATAGGTGATATTTGCCGGTTCCTGTTGTGTAGAAGTTTAAGAACCAGTGGTGTAGTATACTGACATGTAATTAAAATGTAATAATACTTAAAGACAAGCATGTAAGTGCAAATAAAATACTAAAATATAAAATAATATTCACCATTCGTTCAGAGGTACGCCGTGCAAGCTGCAAAATGTTGATCACTGCTCTCGGATCGCGTCTGTCAGCGGTGACTAGCGCGTATAAGCCTACAGTAATACAAAATAATTGTTCTACATTTATTGCCGTGTTAGTCGCATACTGCAGTATGAAACGCCGCGCATATATATATACAGGGTGTCCGAGAATTATCTGTACAGTTTTTGGCTGTTATTAAAAGTCAACCATGAAGTGTAGAAATTCCAGTGTTGTCCCATTTTACAGAGAATCTCATTAAGTTTTTTCTGATAGCACGTTTTGACAAGTTTTTTAGAAATGTACGCGGGTGACAGACATTGATGATTTAAAAGCAAGAATCACAGCTGCTATTGAGCGAATTGATGTGGATATGCTGCAGCGTACATGGCAACATTTGGAGTATCGATTGGATGTTTCGCGAATCACTAATGGTGCACGTATCGAATGTTTGTAACAACGTTACTTTAATAAAAGAAACTTTTGAAAATACAGATTCTAAATAATCTTGTTTAAGAATTTTACGTGTGTTATCAAGAATTTTATTAAAAGATGAAATTGTACAGATAATGTTTGGACACACTGGAATTTCTAAAAAACTTGTCAAAACTTGGTATCAGAAAAACCTTAATGAGATTCTCTGTAAAATAGGACAACACTGGAATTTCTACACTTCATGGTTGACTTTTAATAACAGCCAAAAATTGTACAGATAATTCTCGGACACCCTGTATATTATATATATATATATATATATTATATATATATATATATATTATATATATATATATATATTATATATATATATATATATAATATATATATTATATATATAGATATATATATATATTATATATATATATATTATATATATTAAAATTATTTCACGAAAGTAACATGTGAAAAAACCACGAAGGAAAGGAAAAACAGAATGGTGTTCAAGCGCTTTCGTCTAATGACATCCTCAGGAACACTGAAGTACATAAAGAGTTACAGCCTATATATACGTTACAGAGAAAAAAAAAAATATATATATATATATATACAATAAACGGAGAAAAAAAAATAAAAATTAAACATTAAAGGATTGTGGGAGGAGCATACAAATTCGTAAGGAAAAACTACCGATTTTTAGCACTTTTGCTCAAATCCAACACAAGATCAAATGAATTGTTTCCAACCAATGTTATAGTTAATTAAAAAAAATAAATAAATTGAAAAATAAAAATAAAAATAAAACTTAAAAAGGAGCATACAAATTTATACTGGAAATCTGCCCAGGTTTTAGCACTCTGCCCTTCTTGTCTAAGTTCGATATATATAAAAATAAAATGAAAAATAAAATCCGTTCTGAAGGAATTCAAAACAACAGGATCGAGTTGAAAAAGACCTTTGCTTATGCTGAAGTTATTTGTAAGTTGGATAACGGCAGACTCAAGAATATTTCTATTAACAATGTTGCTAGAGTGAAACAAGACTGTAGCATTATTCCAATCAATACAGTGGGATAACTCTGACAAATGGACAAAAAGGGCACTGGACAACTGTCCCGTGCTAACGGAATATTGATGCTGTTTTATACGTGTGTGCAAATCCTTTCCCGTCTGACCTATGTAAAAGGAATCACATTGTTTACAACAAATTTTATAGATAATGCCTGAATTATTGGTAGGGCTATTTTTTACTATGATATTTTTCACAATATTGTTATATATCCAAAAGTTTAAGTACATTAGCAATGCCTAAAAAGCCCGGAAAAATGGAAATACTAAAATATTCTTTGACAAAGTACGAGTGTTATTATTCACACGATAGAAAGTTCGTTTTGCCTTGTTGAGACAAGATTCCATAAACGCAGATGGATAACACAGATCACTTCCAATACCGTTCATTTTTTCCAATTCGGCAACGATGTATTCCGGACTGGTGATCCTAAGGGAGCGGAGAAACATTGAAGAAAAAATGGCCTTCTTAGTCGGGGTGTCATGTCCCTAGTAAAAGTGTACGTACGACAAATTTTGTTTTTCTCCGATAGATACTAAACTTAATACCTGGGCTTTCCCTATGTACACGCACATCCAAAAACGGGATTGAGTTGTCTTGTTCCACTTCTAAAGTAAACTTAATGGAGGGGACTCGATCATTTAACTGAAGGAGGAAGTCATCCAGGTCACGATTCATGGACCAGATACACAAAATATCGTCGACGTACCGCAACCATGGGATGCCAATCCCCAGGATTCTCGGAATGTAAGTAATTTCGAAAAACTCGATATAAATATTGGAGAGGAGGGGCGACAAGGGGTTGCCCATGGCCATCCCAAAAACTTGTTGATAATACTCGTTATTGAAAGTGAATTTACAGTCTTTGATGCAAAGCTTAATAAGTTCCAAAACAATGTGTGCAGGTAGTGGCAGGTCATACTTATGTAATTCTCGCGAGAGAAAGTCAAGCATATCGTCAATCGGCACTTTTGTAAACAATGAACAAACGTCAAAACTGATCAATCTATCATTGGTTTCAGTACGTGAATTATTCAATTTTTCAGTAAGATCCATGGAAATTTTTACATGTGAATCAGAGATAGTTCCGAGAATGCGGAACAAGACTTTGACAAGCCATTTGGGGAGTTTATAAGTAATAGAGCCCACCGAGCTAATAATAGGGTGCAGAGGGTTGCCAGGTTTGTGGGTTTTAATAAGACCGTAAAGGTTGGGCAGAGAAGGTGAAGTGGATATGAAAAGCGGAATTAAGTCCTTATGATCTTTGAGAATGTGTTTCAAGCCACTATTAAATGATTTGATAACGTCATCCTGCGGGTTCTTCCTAAGTTTGCTGTATGTGGCGGGGTCCTGGATTAGCTACTTCATCTTTCTGATGTAGTCCACTTTGTCCATAACTATGGTGTTAGCCTTGTCTGCTTTACGAAGATAACTTTCCTAAACGTTTTCGCAATAGCCTCTCACAATTAAAAAAAAGATGGGGAGCTCCATACTACTAAAGCAGACAAGGCTAACACCATAGTTATTATGGACAAAGTGCACTACATCAGAAAGATGAAGGAGCTTCTCCAGGACCCCGCCACATACAGCAAACTTAGGAAGAACCCGCAGGATGACGTTATCAAATCATTTAATAGTGGCTTGAAACGCATTCTCAAAGATCATAAGGACTTAATTCCGCTTTTCATGTCCACTTCACCTTCTCTGCCCAACCTTTACGGTCTTACTAAAACCCACAAACCTGGCAACCCTCTGCACCCTATTATTAGCTCGGTGGGCTCTATTACTTATAAACTCCCCAAATGGCTTGTCAAAGTCTTGTCCCCCATTCTCGGAACTATCTCTGATTCACATGTAAAAATTTCCATGGATCTTACTGAAAAATTGAATAATTCACGTACTGAAACCAATGATAGATTGATCAGTTTTGACGTTTGTTCATTGTTTACAAAAGTGCCGATTGACGATATGCTTGACTTTCTCTCGCGAGAATTACATAAGTATGACCTGCCACTACCTGCACACATTGTTTTGGAACTTATTAAGCTTTGCATCAAAGACTGTAAATTCACTTTCAATAACGAGTATTATCAACAAGTTTTTGGGATGGCCATGGGCAACCCCTTGTCGCCCCTCCTCTCCAATATTTATATGGAGTTTTTCGAAATTACTTACATTCCGAGAATCCTGGGGATTGGCATCCCATGGTTGCGGTACGTCGACGATATTTTGTGTATCTGGCCCATGAATCGTGACCTGGATGACTTCCTCCTTCAGTTAAATGATCGAGTCCCCTCCATTAAGTTTACTTTAGAAGTGGAACAAGACAACTCAATCCCGTTTTTGGATGTGCGTGTACATAGGGAAAGCCCAGGTTTTAAGTTTAGTATCTATCGGAGAAAAACAAAATATGTCGTACGTACACTTACTCGGGACATGACACCCCCACTAAGAAGGCCATTTTTTCTTCAATGTTTCTCCGCGCCCTTAGGATCACCAGTCCGGAATACATCGATGCCGAATTGGAAAAAATGAACGGTATTGGAAGTGATCTGTGTTATCCATTTGCGTTTATGGAATCTTGTCTCAACAAGTCAAAACGAACTTTCTATCGTGTAAATAATAACACTCGTACTTTGTCAAAGAATATTTTGGTACTTCCATTTTTCCCGGGCTTTTTAGGCATTCTTAATGTACTTCAACTTTTGGATATTAATGTAGTATTTTCATATAACAATATTGTGAAAAATATCATAGTAAAAAATAGCCCTACCAATAATTCAGGCATTATCTATAAAATTTGTTGTAAACAATGTGATTCCTTTTACATAGGTCAGACAGGAAAGGATTTGCGCACACGTATAAAACAGCATCAATATTCCGTTAGAACGGGACAGTCGTCCAGTGCCCTTTTTGTCCATTTGTCAGAGTTATCCCACTGTATTCATTGGAATAATGCTTCAGTTTTGTTTCACTCTAGCAACATTTTTAATAGAAATATTCTTGAGTCTGCCGTTATCCAACTCACAAATAACTTCCACATAAGCATAGGTATTTTTCAACTCGATCCTGTTGTTTTGAATCCTTCAGAACGGATTTAGATAAGGGTAGAACGCTAAACCTTTGGTAAACTTGTATGCTACTCTAATAACTTTTATTTTTCAATTTATTTTTATATATATCGAATTTAGACAAGAAGGGCAGAGTGCCAAAACCTGGGCAGATTTCCCGTACAAATTTGTATGCTCCTCTTATAAGTTTTATTTTTATTTTTCAATTTATTATTTTTTTTAATTAACTATAACATTGGTTGGAAACAATTCATTTGATCTTGTGTTGGATTCGAGCAAATATATATATATATATATATATTTTTTTTTTCTGTAACGTATATATAGGCTGTAACTCTTTATGTATTTCAGTGTTCCTGAGGATGTCATTAAACGAAAGCGCTTGAGCACCATTCTGTTTCCTTTCCTTCGTGGTTTTATTCATCATATATATATATATGTATATAAATATATATATAATATATATATATATATATATATATATATATATATATAATATATATATATATATAATTATACTATATATATATATACATTCAACTGCAAAGAACACGCAGTATAAATACGTAAAGAACGACGCTTGTATAGAGATATTCCGCGCAAGACGAGAAAGAGAAAAACAACAATGAAAAAATGAAGCGTCGTTCTTTACGTTTTTATACTGCGTGTTCTTTGCAGTTGAATGTATATAATGTTACGGCATGCGGGAGTGCCCCCTTGGGGCATTGGTTTCTGCGAGTATGTAGAGGAATTACGGCATTTGGAAGAGTGAAGACCATGGTGTAGTGGTATCGCGTCTGACCGGCAATCGGAAGATCCCGGGTTCGATTCCCAGGTGGTACTTCATTTTTTCATTTGTTGTTTTCTCTTTCTCGTCTTGCGCGGAATATCTCCTATACAAGCGTCGTTCTTTACGATATATATATATATATATATATATATATTATATGTTATAATGTTTCAGACCAACAAAGACCCTAGGATCCACTCATGGCTGGTCTCCCTAACTGTGTTTGTAATTGTGTATTGTGCATGTCCTCCGTGGTGGCGGAGGGGACCTACAACTTTACATGGGTTCCGAACCACAAAGCCTTATTAATTTTACTACCTTAGACTATACCCAATCTATCAACATATGCGTCTAATCAATTTTTAAACATGTTTATAGACGTGCTACTAATTACTTCTACCGGCAAACTATTCCAGCTATTTACTCTATGTGTAAAAAAGTTTTTGGCAACTGCTGTCTCGAACGTTCTACTTGTCAACTTACATATTTCTAGTCCTATTATATTGAGATATTTCTAAAACGCTATCTCTATCTACGTTATCGAACCCATTCATAATTTTGAAAACCTGGATTAGATCACCCCTTAGCCTCCTAGTCTCGAGTGTAGTCAATTTTATCTCCTTAAGCCTATCCTCGTACGACTTCGACCCAAGCGACGGAATCATCTTAGTTGCTCGTCTTTGAACTCTTTCGATTTTGTCTATATCTTTTCGCATATGCGGATTCCAAAACTGAATCGCATACTCCAAATGGGGTCTAACTAATGATTTATAAAGAGGAACTATAATATCGCGCGATTTGTACTCAAAATTCCGAGCTATAAAACCTAACACTTGGTTCGCTTTATTGACCGTTGCTGTGCTTTGTTTCGCTACTTTTAAATCACCATTGACTATAATTCCTAAATCTTTGTCCTGCTCTACGCTTGCTAACTCCTTCCCTGACATACTATACGCAAAACTAACGGCGTAACAATCTTCCTCAGTCCATCTTTCCCACTATCTATGACCTCCCATCTTTCAAACGCAGAGTGTCCAGGCATCTTGAAAACCCTGGACCTTGATTTTGGCTCTCTTCTTCTTCTATGGAAAAGGCGCTTTTGCAGGCATTCGCTCTTGGACCCTCCTTCCTGCATAAAAAAATATAGGTATATGCGGAATAAAAACTCTAATCCGTTACCGTTCTGAAAAAGAAACCACAATAATAAAATACAGTATACATTCATTATGAAATAACGGGCAAATAAAATTAGGGGCATTTTGGGGGCAACCTACACTCTATATGCAATATATATATATTTAAAGAGAGAGATAGTCGTGCAAAATAAAGTATGGTTTCTGCTTGTCCAATGGGCTCGATATGACGAGAATGTTGAGTTCTATGAATTTTTAGATTTACCTCGAAAATATGGTATTCATATTTTTCATTTGGTATATGTGAACCTTCTGAGGCCGAATAAAATGCGTTTCCTTTTGTTCTTCTCCCTTCCAACGAACCCTTTGATTCATTAGAGCATGAACACCGATTCACGTGGGAAAATTTTAGATGATTTTTAAATTTAAAAAATGAACTTTATTTAGGAGTTGTTTATAAATTCAATCTATTTCACTCAAATCACGAGTATCAGCTGTCAGTGAACAAAAAAGTCACAACATTATCAATCATATAGAGCAGTGGTCTCCAAAGTGGGGTGCGCCTGCCGATCTAGAGGGTGCGCGAAGAAAATTTGAAGATTCTGATTCATCATTGCTTCCACGTTAAACACAATTGTTCGAAAACCATAGTTCGAAAAACAAAAAGTATTAAAAAAACATTAAAAGTTAAAAATCTTTATTCATACGTTATTCAAAGTTAAAAATCTTTATTAATAAAACAGGATAGAAGCATATGAAAGTCAAGGTAAACTATAGTTGCAAATTATGGTTAGGTTAGGTTAGGTTAGGTCTCTTACATATAAAAACCCATTCACTAAGAGCATTGGCTTTCCTTTCTCACTAGAAACAAACTCTGCCATTTTAAGGGTGGTTTAACTGCAGCACTATAAATGTTATAGTAGAACTTTTGATACTGATTCCAAATATGGTTTCAGAATTTTTCTATCACCCATAGTTTTCGAGAAAATAATATTTCCATTTACTCAGAGTTTCCCGCAGATCTTATAGACAATGCAGGTCCTGTATATGAGCTTTAATTATCTCGATGAAATAGTGAGCAATCGAGGCCTAGTATGAATTGTGCTAAATTTTCACTTCTAACACTAAATATTAAAAATCAAAGATTTAAGCAGTTAAGATGTAGTTATAAGAATATGACACCATACAAATTACGCGTAAATATAAAATATTTTCATTGTAGAAATAATAATAATAATGATAATAATAAGAATTGTTGTGAAAGGTGGTTTTTGTTCAAGTAGACGAAGAAAGGATGACTCTCGGTCAGAAAAAGGTCTCTAGGGGGACGATTCGAAATGACCTAGTTTCTGCCTTTCCTCGTGTGCGTGTGTGTGTGTGTGTGTGTGTGTGTGTGTGTGTGCACGAGTTGTTTATTCGTTTATTATATATATATATATATATATATATATATCAGGGATTGGGGGAAGGTCTCTCAACCAGCAGGTGTTCTTCGAAAATATAAAGATATCATTAGTCGTCCGACCCCGTTATAACGGATTGTGTTTTGGCTAATTTCAACTTTAAATGAATTGTTTCGTAAATTTTCATTTCGTTTCGCTATTCGTGACTTAAATATTTATAATAAAAATTAAGTGTGTAAAAATTATTTATTTAATAAACAGAATTTAATTGGATTAACTACCGTCATATAAATATATATTGTGGTACACTATTTAAATGGATGATTAATATCATTAGTCATCCGACCCCGTTATAGCGGATTGTGTTTTGGTTAATTTCATCTTTAGATTTCGTTTTTTTTCAATTTTCTTCGCAGGGGATTGGGGGGCAATGAGGCTCGTGTGTTTCGTAAATTTTCTTTTCCACACTGTTATTCGAATATTTATAATAAAAATTGAGTGTGTAAAAATTATTTATTTAATAAACAGAATTTAATTGGATTCATCTACCGTCATATATTGTGGTAATTTGATTAATATATGGTTTTTGTTATCTGGAACACATGGCGCTATCTGGCAACTGAATACATGGCGCTATCTGGCAACTCAGCCAGAATAGAGGTTTATAAAAGACCGAGAGACGACTGACGGAGTCATTACAAGCTCGGCTCCCAGCCGAGCAAGGACCTCTGGTCCTTCTCTTTCTGGCCCTTTGGGAAAACCCCTTAGAGGCCTCTTAGGTTAGGTAAACGAAAATAGCTTGGGGGAGAACTCCGCCTCCAAGTTGCATGCCTTGCAATCAAAGGCAACTACTCTCTCTCTCTCCTTCAGGTGTACCCCTCCCCCCTTGGCTCAGCCAACTGGTTGATTAAGAGCCTATAAAACAACGCCTACTCGGATGAAGTCTTAATATGCACTTGGCTCCTGCCAGGTGAACACCTCTCCTCCTTTCTCTCCTCCTTTCTCTCCTTTCTGGCCCTTTGTGGGGAATAGCTTGGGGGAGAACTCCATCTCCAAGTTGCATGCCCCTTGCAACCCCGGTTGGCAACAAAGGCCAGTACTCTTTTTTTCTTCTTTCTTTTTTGCAACACCCCCCTTTGCAACAACCCCCCTTGCAACATTACGTAATCACTTGCAACATTCCTGCACTCTAACCTTTTGCGGCTATACTACTGATATCGTGGATACTATCTCGCAAATTCCTAGGAATGACTGTGTGTTAGCGAGTATTTTCTTTCTCGGTCTTTTAACATTAGCGTTTTGGTGGCAAGCAGATTTAACAGACATGCAAAGATATTCTGTGTATAACGATGGTTACCGCTACATTCTATTCATAATAGACGTATTCTCTAGATATCTGTGGCTAGTTCGTCTGAAAAATAAATCACCTGAAACAGTTGCTAAAGCCACCAAAACGCTAATGTTAAAAGAAAACAGGGTTCCTGGCTATTTTTGTACGGATATGGGGAAGGAATTTATAGGCCGTGCTTTTCAGAACATGTTGACAGAGTTTAGTATCAGCTATTACACAACCAATTCTATACATAAGGCTTCTTTAGCTGAAAGAGTTCAGCGCACCATAAAGGAACGCATGCACCGTTATTTTACACATAAAAACACATACAGATTTCTAGACATTCTGGAATCATTGGCATCATCCTACATCCGCTCACACCATCGCACGATTGGGACAACACCTAACGAAGTTTTAGAAAGATGTAAGCTCCCGAGAAGAGATGGATCACCACCAACACCACACTCTGCGCGCTTCAAAATCAATGATTATGTAAGGCTGTCGCGTTCGGGGAATAAATTCGAAAAGGGTTTTGAGCAAGGATGGACACGCGAGATTTTTAAAGTTAGGGCTATGAGACCTAAAGGTGAGATAATGATGTATTACATTGAAGATTTGAATGGGGAAGAAATCTCAGGAGGCTTTTACCGCGAGGAATTGCAGAAAGTTGCGTTTCATTTAGGAAAAAATGTTTAAAATTGAGAAAATTTTAGGAAGCAAAGGTTCAGGAAAGAGAAAAATGTACCTGGTGAAATGGCTAGGGCACCCAGAAAGCTTCAACACCTATATAAAAGCTGATGCAATAATGAAGCTTAAATATTATGCAACATGGCTCCAAACCATTTCTACGTCACACTCCCGTCCTCCTCGTCCCTGTCTGTACACCCTAACAACACACTAGCCAACTTTGTAACAGAGCTCCACAAGCACATTGAATTGGGTCGTGATTCGTATGAGGTGGGGATATGTGAAATTCAGCTGGACACCGTCTTTTTAAATATTGAACATAAAGAAACCGTTTTTTACGATTCTTAGAGACATTGACGAGTGTGAAAAAGCTGGGGTTGCTATGGATGAGACTATGCGTATCGCTCGGACTAAGGCTGCACGGTATTACAGTACAGAAGTAAGACTAGGACCGGGTCAATATGGTTCGGTCGAGGATGTTGTGAGAGGCTTAAACGTAAGTTTAAGAAACTCAAACCTTACGAATGATTTAGTATACGAAATCGTAAACAACCCTGCACATACACTAATCCTAAAATCAAAGACTAACAGACGTATTAAAGAACATAGAAAGTTCAAAATTCTAACCAACGGCCGATATAGCGCAGCCTTCCAAAGAGACACATTTCACGAGACACAGTATAACTTGTCCAGATTAATATATTAATTGAAGATGGAGAAATTGGCTGAAAGTTCCCCAGACATGTGCTATATTTACAGTAATATAGTGGAGCACCAGTTTGTTGGGGATACCCAGGCACGCCTGCTGCGCATTGCTCACATCCCCAACCATAGAGGAAGGAGTTTGAGTATTACATATGACAGACCCCATTATGTGAATGTCGCAACTAATTTAATAACCAATATCTCAATATATATAAAAACGATTGAGGGTGAAAACTTCCCATTCGGTAACGGGAGCTTAACAGTGAAGCTACACTTTCGACGCACAGAGTTGTAATGGATAGAAAGCCTTTCACCGTCTATCGAGGGGTGAGATACCAGCGCGGTAGTGGACTTGGATCCATTTTTTCATCCATACTACGTACGGCTGTTCCTTTGCTGAAGAGGGGTGCCAGATACCTCGGAAGGAAAGCGCTACAATCAGGCCTTAACACTGCAGAAGACATATTGGCCGGGGCTAAACCTAAAGAAGCTCTAAAAAAACATTTAAAGCGTACACGGGACGAAATCATCAAAGATGCAAAGAGAAAAATGCGTGGTGGCGGGAAGAAGAAGAAGAGGGCTCCCCGGAAGAAGAAGGGGGTCACGTGGTATTAAACGTAAAAGGCTATAAAAAAAGAAGTGCTGTAAGCGAATGAAACCTATGGTTGACCACTTTTTTGACTGATATAAGCTAAGGACATTGATCTCATGAATCATAGTTTGTTTACCACTTGTCGAGAGAGGAGTCACTATTTCGCCATGGCACGCTTCATCCACCCATGTAGTTCACAATGCTGTAAATCGGAGCTGTCCCTTTCTGAGCTGCCTCCAACCCAAGTTTCTATTGAGCACAGTGACTTTATTACAATTAACCCTTTAAACACAATTAGTTCCCCGAGTGCACCTATAGAATTCGTGATACCCAGCTCAGGCCCTTACTTTTTTGATCCAAGCTGTGTGCACATGTACGCTAAGCTACGTATAGCCCATTCTGATGGAACGGTCTGCGATGACAAATATGCTGTATACCCTGAAACAAACTTTCTGCACTCCATATTCAACCAGTGTGACGTATATTTAAATCAGACCAACATATCGGCAGGCACGGGGTACTATCATCTACGAGCCTATCTGGAAAATGTCCTCAACTTTTCCAAAGGAGCGAAGGCTACCTTTTTAAGTGCCGAGGGATATTATCAAACTAAAGATGAAAATAGTATAAAGGACAAATTTAAAAATTCTAAAAAGAAAATATACGAATGTTTTGGACGGTTGCACACAGATTTCACTTTCCAGGAGAAGTTGCTTGTCAACGGGGTGGATATGAAAATAAAGCTCACCCGCACGAGTCCTGAGATCTGCTTAAATCTGGATGCTGATCAAGAAGAGGGTGCAAAGCCCGTTGTGGTTCACATTATGGACACATACCTCCGCGTACGGCGAGTGAACTTAAGTTCACCAAAACAACTACAAATTGAGAAAAATTTGCTAAACGCTACAGTGAAATATCCTATTAACAGAGTGCAAATCAAACTATATACGGTTCCTGCAGGGTTGGCATCGAAGCAGATAGAAAACATTGCCCTGGGAAATCTTCCTAAAAGGATATTAATCGGCATGCATGACCATGCTTCGGTGAATGGAAAATATAAAAAGAGTGCCTTTAAATTCGAGAATTTCGGACTTAAAAATATAACTCTATACGTTAATGGCACTGCTTTGGGTGGAACAATGGGTACGGACTATTCACCAGACGCTGTGTTACCTCTTTGTGCCAGAGCCTATAGTAACCTGACCCATATTGCAGGTGATTGTGATGAGCTTGGTAATGGGGTAACGCAGGAAGAATTCATTGATCAATTTAACCTTTATCCGTTTGACATTACACCTGACTTATCTGCTAGCGTAAATACCCATTTAACCCCACAGCAGAGCGGAAACATCTCAGTGCGGCTGGAATTCGCCAAGCCTATAGACGCTCCTGTTAGTGTACTAGTATATCTCGAATCGCAAGTCCTAATAGAAGTAGATAGATTTAGGGGCGTTATCACTGACTTTTAAAATGGATGCTAATACACTTCAGAAAGTAATGGACGAGTCACACGTTCCAAATTTATCGGCGTGTTTGCGAAGAATGAAACATTGAGTTTGCCAAGTACGCGAGAATGCGGTAGTCTTATTGTGAACACAGATGTCATCGTTAATGAAGGGATTCACTGGATCGCTGTCTATTTTAAAAATAGACAGCGCCTGTACTATTTTGATTCACTCGGCACTCAACCCTGGAGTGACCCTATTATTGTAAAATTTCTCGCTCAGTTACATATTCCCGAAGTTGTATGGAACCCATTTCGTATACAAGGATATTTTAGTAATGTTTGCGGAATGTACTGCGTCTCATTTCTCAGGCATATATCATGTGATAAAGAATTTATAAATTTTTTAAATTTATTTGACCCGAGTCACACTCACCGAAACGATGAAATGGTATGCAGACAGATAAAAATCCGCTTTCCAATTGTACGTACTCGTTGTATAGTATAATGTTTTTGTTCGTATATTTGTAACGGTATATTCTGTAGTTGGTTATTGTACTGATTTCTTTCATTTAATAAATTTATGAAAATATATTGTCTTCTTACCCGAAAAAGATCGAAAAACACTTACATTATTTCGGTGTGACATTGCTGACTGATCAGTATATCCTTCGTATTCATGACACGAGATTCTTCAAAAGATTGTATAATACGTGTCAAATCCTCATCGGACCTTAAAGGAATAATGTTCATTCTTTTAAAACATATACAGAGTATACAGGCAGATCCCCATTATGTGAAGATATCTTTGTTTCATTTAAGAGGAATAACATTGATTACCATAAAAAATTTCGATTTTAGCATAATGGAGATAAGAAGTAAAACCAAATAACATTGATTGCCATAAAAAAAAATTCGATTTTTGGCGAGTATCTATTTGACGAGATACTACAACTCTCCATATATATAAAATCGAATTATAGACACTTACATTTCTATGGTAGTCCCTTGCGTCGGATTGTAAGGAGCGTCACTGCAAATATCTTCAACGGTTTGCGTTGGAAATAATTCATCACGGTCAATCGCGTTAAAAAGACTAATTGCCGTTAATGCTGCAGTGTCACTTTCTTCATACAATTCCGGGGAGACGTACAGGTCCATGGTGGAGGATGTGTGTCATTGCTGACTGATCAGTATATCCTCCGTGTTCATGACACGAGATTCTTCATAAGATTGTATAACACGTGTCAAATCCTCATCGGACCTTAAAGGAATAATGTTCATTCTTTTAAAACATATACAGTGTATACAGACAGATCCCCATTATGTGAAGATATCTTTCGTTCATTTAAGAGGATTAACATACATTGATTACCATAAAAAATTTCGATTTTAGCATGATGGGTATAAGAGGTAAAACCAATTAACGTTGATTGCCATAAAAAAATTTCGATTTTCGGCTAGTATCTAAATGAAGTATTTGACGAGATACTACAACTCTCCATATATATAAATCGAATTATAGTCACTTACATTTCTATGGTAGTCCCTTGCGTCGGATTGTAAGGAGCGTCACTGCAAATATCTTCAACGGTTTGCGTTGGAAATAATTCATCACGGTCAATCGCGTTAAAAAGACTAATTGCCGTTAATGCTGCAGTGTCACTTTCTTCATACAAATCCGGGGAGACGTACAGGTCCATGGTGGAGGGAATGATTATTCACTGACGCGAAAATAGCTACTGTTACTCCAAACTGAAAAATATCCCCTTTTATATGCACAATCGCCAAGCTCCGCCCCAAATGATTAAGGCCAGATGTTCGTCGTGATTGGCTACCGGTGTAGCTGGGTGGAGCTATGATGTGTACCAATCCGCTATAACGGGTCCGGACGAGTAATGGCATCTTTATATTTTCTCAAAGAACTATATCCTAATTATATTTTTAAAAAAGCATTCGGTTTCCACATTAAACTGTGGGTCTGAGGTGGAGTGAAAACTTTACCCGTTGTTACAATTCGAGCTAGTTGTTATTATTACTAAAGAGAAAATCATGCATGCTTTTCGGTCATACTACTGCCTCGAATCAAATGATCCTGTTATTTTAAATAAATCCGGTTCAATAATCCTGTTATGTTGAAATGTGGAAGAGTAAGCAACGACTCCCTGATGAGATGTATTTCGGGCCACAGAACAGCTGTTCACTGAAGGCTGCATGTTCCACATTTTATAATAAAGAAATAATCCTAATTATATTTTTAAAAGAACATTCGGTTTCCAGGTTAAACACAATTGTTCGAAAACCATAGTTCGAAAAACAAAAAGTATTAAAAAAACATTAAAAGTTAAAATCTTTATTCATACATTATTCAAAGTTAAAAATCTTTATTAATAAAACAGGATAGAAGCATATGAAAGTCAAGGTAAACTATAGTTGCAAATTATGGTTAGGTTAGGTTAGGTTAGGTCTCTTACATATAAAAACCCATTCACTAAGAGCATTGGCTTTCCTTTCTCACTAGAAACAAACTCTGCCATTTTAAGGGTGGTTTAACTGCAGCACTATAAATGTTATAGTAGAACTTTTGATACTGATTCCAATATGGTTTCAGAATTTTTCTATCACCCATAGTTTTCGAGAAAATAATATTTCCATTTACTCAGAGTTTCCCGCAGATCTTATAGACAATGCAGGTCCTGTATATGAGCTTTAATTATCTCGATGAAATAGTGAGCAATCGAGGCCTAGTATGAATTGTGCTAAATTTTCACTTCTAACACTAAATATTAAAAATCAAAGATTTAAGCAGTTAAGATGTAGTTATAAGAATATGACACCATACAAATTACGCGTAAATATAAAATATTTTCATTGTAGAAATAATAATAATAATGATAATAATAAGAATTGTTGTGAAAGGTGGTTTTTGTTCAAGTAGACGAAGAAAGGTTGACTCTCGGTCAGAAAAAGGTCTCTAGGGGGACGATTCGAAATGACCTAGTTTCTGCCTTTCCTCGTGTGCGTGTGTGTGTGTGTGTGTGTGTGCACGAGTTGTTTTATTCGTTTATTATATATATATATATATATATATATATATATATATATATATATATATCAGGGATTGGGGGGAAGGTCTCTCAACCAGCAGGTGTTCTTCGAAAATATAAAGATATCATTAGTCGTCCGACCCCGTTATAACGGATTGTGTTTTGGCTAATTTCAACTTTAAATGAATTGTTTCGTAAATTTTCATTTCGTTTCGTTATTCGTGACTTAAATATTTTTAATAAAATTAAGTGTGTAAAAATTATTTATTTAATAAACAGAATTTAATTGGATTAACTACCGTCATATAAATATATACAGGGTGTACATAAAGTCAGGATCTATTTTTGTGAAGCACTTGGAAATTATATGGAATTCAATCATAAAATGATAAAGTGGTAACATTTATTAAATAATTTAGAGTAGGATTCGATGTGACGCCCATCAGTATCCCTGCACAGCTCAAATCGTTCCGCAGCATTTCTAAACACATTCTGGAGCATTTGCGGGGTTATGTTATCTGCAGCAGTTCGTGTACGTGTACGTAAGTTTTCAAGACTCGTAATCTTCGTCTGATAGACGTGCGATTTGATAAAGCCCCATGCAAAGAAATCTAAAGGGGTTAAATCTGGTGATCTCGCTGGCCAAGGTCTGTTGCTTCCGCGTCCGATCCAGCGATTTTGAAAACGTCCATTTAGATAATCCTGAACAATTTTGGCATAGTGACAAGGAGCACCACCATGTTGATAGACGACGGGGATAGGATTGTTAGTACCGTCGTCTATCAACATGATGGTGCTCCTTGTCACTATGCAAAAATTGTTCAGGATTATCTAAATGGACGTTTTCCAAATCGCTGGATCGGGCGCGGAAGCAACAGACCTTGGCCAGCGAGATCACCAGATTTAACCCCTTTAGATTTCTTTGTATGGGGCTTTATCAAATCGCACGTCTATCAGACGAAGATTACGAGTCTTGAAAACTTACGTACACGTATACGAACTGCTGCAGATAACATATCCCCGCAAATGCTCCAGAATGTGTTTAGAAATGCTGCGGAACGATTTGAGCTGTGCAGGGATACTGATGGGCGTCACGTCGAATCCTACTCTTAATTATTTAATAAATGTTACCACTTTATCATTTTATGATTGAATTCCATATAATTTCCAAGTGCTTCACAAAAATAGATCCTGACTTTATGTACACCCTGTATTGTGGTACACTATTTAAATGGATGATTAATATCATTAATCGTCCCACCCCGTTATAGCGGATTGTGTTTTGGTTAATTTCATCTTTAGATTTCGTTATTTTTCAATTTTCTTCTCAGGGGATTGGGGGGAATGAGGCTCGTGTGTTTCGTAAATTTTCTTTTCCCCACTGTTATTCGAATATTTATAATAAAAATTAAGTGTGTAAAAATTATTTATTTAATAAACAGAATTTAATTGGATTAACTACCGTCATATAAATATATATTGTGGTACACTATTTAAATGGATGATTAATATCATTAGTCGTCCGACCCCGTTATAGCGGATTGTGTTTTGGTTAATTTCATCTTTAGATTTCGTTTTTTTTCAATTTTCTTCGCAGGGGATTGGGGGGAATGAGGCTCGTGTGTTTCGTAAATTTTCTTTTCCCCACTGTTATTCGAATATTTATAATAAAAATTAAGTGTGTAAAAATTATTTATTTAATAAACAGAATTTAATTGGATTCATCTACCGTCATATATTGTGGTAATTTGATTAATATATGGTTTTTGTTATCTGGAACACATGGCGCTATCTGGCAACTGAATACATGGCGCTATCTGGCAACTCAGCCAGAATAGAGGTTTATAAAAGACCGAGAGACGACTGACGGAGTCATTACAAGCTCGGCTCCCAGCCGAGCAAGGACCTCTGGTCCTTCTCTTTCTGGCCCTTTGGGAAAACCCCTTAGAGGCCTCTTAGGTTAGGTAAACGAAAATAGCTTGGGGGAGAACTCCGCCTTGCAATCAAAGGCAACTACTCTCTCTCTCTCTCCTTCAGGTGTACCCCTCCCCCCTTGGCTCAGCCAACTGGCTGATTAGGAGCCTATAAAACAACGCCTACTCGGCTGAAGTCTTAATATGCACTTGGCTCCTGCCAGGTGAACACCTCTCTGTTGTACAAACCTGTCCCGTGGGTTACTAGGACCCCTTCCCATCCCACTCTGTCCTTTTAGCTTAGGTTAAGGATGTTCTCCTCTGACTGCAAAAAAAAAGAAAAACTTTTAGTATTGTCTTTTTCTCTACTGTTACGATTAGGACGCTACTGCTATCTCATGCGTGGGAAGAGAGGCTTGGAACCTCTATAAATAACACCATTTAACTTCAGTTGTAGGTAAATATTTAGAGGGGATAATAGCGAGTAGGATTGTTGACCATTTGGATTCCTACAAGCTACTTGGGGACTCCAACATGGGTTTAGACGGCATAGGTCGTGTCTCACCATCATGCTCGAGTTTTTCTATGTCATGTTGAGTGAGTATGATAAGAGTAGAGCGATTGATTAGAAGGCCTTCGATAAGGTACCTCACCGCTAATGGCCGAAGTGCGCGCGCTGGGTATTGGTGGGGAAGTAGGTAGGTGGATTGGAAACTGGCGAAAAATGCCACAAAGTTAATCCCTTTCGTTAGGCATATGGGCTACAATCAACGCTTACGTGACGCGGGTTCAAAGATGTCGATTTTAGAAGCATGTTTAGTTCAAATGATAACCCAACTCGCAACAATGGTTAGAAGTTGGATTTGAAACGATTTAGGACTAGTATATGTGGGAATTACTTTAACACGTTGATAGTTTAAGATTAAAACATAAGAAAACTCTGCAGGAGTTCGCTTGCACAGTGTCTCTGTGAGCAAGGTAAATATAGAGCTATTTATATATTCTCCACCTTCCTGTAAAATTTCCTTGGCTACTTTTCCAGGGTCAAGGTATTTTCTTCAACCTTTTTCCGTACCTGCCTCTGGCAGGGAGGGAGCGGAGGGTGGGGAGAGAGCCTTCTACTTTTCTATCCAGTTTTCTACTACTGCTAGGATAGTTGAAAGAAAAATAAACTTTTAATAACAGGAACAGTTCCTCGGTGGATCAGTTCAAGAAAAGGTTAGACCAAATCTTGCACACTATTTGAGTGTGTAGAAAATTTTCCCTGGCACCCGTTGCCATTGGTACCTCCTCGGTATGGGCCGCAAGGCCTTTTGAGGTACTTCTTTTCCTTGTAACTCCTTGTAACTCTCCTCCTTTCTCTCCTCCTTTCTCTCCTTTCTGGCCCTTTGTGGGGAATAGCTTGGGGGAGAACTCCACCTCCAAGTTGCATGCCCCTTGCAACCCCGGTTGGCAACAAAGGCCAGTACTCTTTTTTTTCTTTTTTTTTGCAACAACCCCCATCCCCCTTTGCAACATTACGTAATCACTTGCAACATTCCTGCACTCTAACCTTTTGCGGCTATACTACTGATATCGCCTACTTGCGATTAAAATATAGCAAACTAAATGTAAAAATGCTGAAAATGTAAAAATGGAACATCTTCCGATCACTGCCCAAGAACAGATGATTGACATCAGGGAAGATACAAGTTTACGAATCGAATTTCAACAGAAAACTGTGCACAATTGGTGGATTGGATTAAAAAATGAGTACCCAGATTTAGTAAGCGCAGCGAACGATACGCTCCTTCCATTTGGATATACATGTCTGTGTGAGGTGTCTTTTTCTGCTATGATAGGTATTAAAACTAAGAATCGAAATAAACTGAACTTGGAACCGGACCTTCGAATCGCTGTATCACAAAGTGTCAAACCAAGATTTTCAGAAATTATGAAGCACAGTCAGCCACATTGTTCTCATTAAATTATATTGGTAAGTATATCTTCACCCTATCGTATATCTGTTGTATACTATTAACTTACTAGTAAAAATGAAGGGATATATATATATATATATATGTTAAACACAGACCGTGCATGGAACAAGGAACTCTTCTGGGAAAATTAAATCCACTATAGTCCGAATAAGTAATGGTAAATGACAAATACCATAGTTTTTTTCCTTTTTCATGATTTTAGCCCGACGTGGGCAACGGGTCTCTCGCAAAGAGATCCCATAAATATAGCTTCCCTCACCAGCTATCTGCAAAGCAGACAGGATCCAGCTTTGGGACGTGGATCTAGGGTTTAAAGCAAGCCTAGATCCTACACTCAGAACCTCTATATAAGTAAAAGACTCGTTGCATTCACGTCGTGTTGAATAAATCAAAGAAAAAGGGGTAACTATTGTATTTTTAGCCAAAAAAAACCAAAACTTAAACCTCAACCGGGACATTGAGCGTCCACTTTTCAAGGCACGAAACACGTCCGTTTAGTATACACAAACTCAGAATGGTTCCCTGAGAACATTATATGTTAAACACAGACCGTGTTTAAGTTTTGGTTTTTTTTGGCTAAAAATACAATAGTTACCCCCTTTTTCTTTGATTTATTCAACACGACGTGAATGCAACGAGTCTTTTACTTATATAGAGGTTCTGAGTGTAGGGATCTAGGCTTGCTTTAAACCCTAGATCCACGTCCCAAAGCTGGATCCTGTCTGCTTTGCAGATAGCTGGTGAGGGAAGCTTATTTATGGGATCTCTTTGCGAGAGACCCGTTGCCCACGTCGGGCTAAAATCATGAAAAAGGAAAAAACTATGGTATTTGTCATTTACATTACTTATTCGGACTATAGTGGATTTAATTTTCCCAGAAGAGTTCCTTGTTCCATGCACGGTCTGTGTTTAACATATAATGTTCTCAGGGAACCATTCTGAGTTTGTGTATATATATATATATATAAAATCATGTTCATTACGGGTGCGTGTTATTTAATTTTGCTGATTAAAGGGTGCGTGATCAAAAAAGTTTTGAGACCACTGATATAGAGTAACTAAACTTCTGTAGTTATTGTCGACAAGTCAGGGTGATCGAGTTTCTTAATCTAACTTAAACTAACCAAACTTAATCTAACTTAATATGATCTACCCAAATGTAACCTAACATAACATGGCCTAAAACGAAGTGTCGACATAGCTTGTCAGCCATTTGGATAAACGACTCACAATGTTAACTCGGGTGAACATGAATTTAGTGATGTTCAACACTAAAAGCAAAAATACCTCAAAGAAACACAAATTATTTTAATCTTTAATCCAATTAACGTATTTCTTTGCCTTGTTAAACCTCCAAGACAAAAATGAGCCCGTAAAATTCATCTCCGCATTAAACAGACGCTCACGTAGTCTTTAAACTGTATCTTTAAGTAGGTCTTTTCCCTTTTTATTACAGCTTTAGCATTAAACTCTAAAATTTCTGAATTTCGACATTTATTTAGACATTCCAAAACGTTTTAATTGTAAGGAAAAACAAGAATTTTGTTGTTTTTGTAAATATAAGAGGAAAAAAGAAGAAAATTTTAGTGGTCATTTATTCTAAAGGAATAAATCTTATTTCCGTCTTTTCCTTTTCACAAAGAACGAATAGAAGAATTTTCTTTTCAGAGATAAAATCATCCATCAGAACTAAAAGGGAGGTTGAAACTACCCCCCCCCCCACTCCACCACCACAACACACACACACACACACACACGTGTGCTGCTGTGCGCATCTCCGCATAAGCGAAGTACAGACTTTTTTTTAAATTCATATATCTAAAAAAGTAATTAACCAAACCTAACTTAACCTGATCTAACTTTAGGGTTCGAAAGGTGTTTTTTAAGTCATTGAATAATGAGGTACTCCATAATCTAGCCTAGCCTAATCTAATCAATTTTTACCTAACCTAGCGTAACCTAACACACACACACACACACACACACACACACACACACACACACATATATACAGGGCTATTCTAAACGATTCACCTGATTTCAAATGAGAATATTTTTTAATGTTACAAATACAGAGTGATTTGTGATACATCAACCAAAAGAAAAACTGTCCAAATTTTGTCTCTCACCTCATAAATGCTCTATGTGACTTCCACTAGTTACATGAGCAACGTCGACACGATAGTCGAATTCCTCCAATACTCGCTCCAGCATGTCCGTTGTCACTGACTCTACGGCAGTAACAATGCGAGTTCGGAGCTCATCCAAAGATGTGGGCAACGGTGGCATGTACACAGTATCCTTAACGTACCCCCAAAGGAAGAAGTCGCACGGTGTAAGATCCGGCGACCGATTTACAGCTCAAAAACTGCAACACACAAAACGCCTTCTGCTGTGTGGACGCCATTTTCACACTGACTGTTTGTTGGTAGGCTAGGCCACGGCGTGACTTTGGAGCCCTCTCGCGGTGATCTTGTAAAACTCGGAGATTTCCTCTTTCATGTGGTGTATGCCCAGTTGATGCAAGGTTGATAGGTATGGAAGTATTCTCCTGTTGAAATTGGATGAATCAAATGGAATTGCCCGGTATATATATATTAAACATTCACGAGGTCAAAATAACTATTGAAACACGGTAGACACTTTCAGTTAGCACACAAGAGGTCAACTTGGTAAGACTATATGTCAGAGTAAACCATTATAAATATGAGCGTAAATATTAGTCAGTTCTTGTTAATATTTTGTTAATTCCTCTTGTTTTTTATCTGCGTTGTACAGATATATATATATATATATATATATATATATATATATATATATATATATATTACCTTACAACCTTACAAAGGTTCGCGCGATGATTTCTCATTTCGCGAAGGTCAAGCTTGTCGCCCCTCCTCTTGAGTTGGCCTGGTGAAGTAGTGAGTTGGATTCTTGCGCTCTCCACCTCACATAGCCAGGTACGCCCGGCTCATCGGGGATTGTTCTGAGCCAGGCGTCTAGTCTTCTTTTAAAGATTCCCATTGCAATTCCCTTCGTGTTTCTTAGGTCTTTGGGCAACTGATTAAACAGTTTTGGTCCTCTCACTACAAAACTTTTTTCTTTCAGGGTTAAGGATGTTCCCTGTCTCGCTTTCAATTTGGGAATACGACACAGTCTACCGCTTCTACTTTCCACCGTTGTTTGGGGAGTTATGGGATTCAGAGTAAGATTAGGGACTAGTTTCTCCATTATTTTCCAAGTGTAAATAATGGTGTATCTCTCTCTTCTCCTTTCCAGTGAATATAGGTCTAGTTCTCGTAACCTTTCCCAGTAATTTAGTTCTTTGCACCATTGATCTTGGCTGTGAAGCTTCTGGATCCCCTCCAGCTGTCTAATGTCTTCTTTTTTATATGGGGATGTTAGGACCGAGCAGTATTCCAATTTGGGTATTATCAGGGTTTTCAGTAGAGGAATCATTACATTCCTATCCCTTCGTTTAAAGGTTCTCAATATCTGACCCGTTATTCTCTTTGCTCTGTTTACTGCTATCTTATTTTGTGTTTCAAATTTCGCATCATCTGTCATTACAACCCCTAAATCTTTTGCTCTGGAATTTCTCTGAATTTCCTGTCCATTTGGGGTATAATATTCCATGGACTTTAGGTCTTCTCTTTTTCCGTACCGTAATAGCTGAAATTTCTCGGTGTTAAACTTCATATTGTTGTCTTCGTCCACTTGTAGATTTGTTTATGTCGGTTTGTAGAGATCCTATGTCTTCTGGGTTTCTTATTTTTCTACTGATCTTTGTGTCATCCGCAAAGGATGTTACTGTGCTGTCTCTGGTAACGTCCTCATCTATGTCAGTTAGCATGATTATGAAGAGTAGTGGAGCTAATACTGTTCCTTGTGGTACTGAGCTGAGGACCTCTGATTCTGATGAAGATACTCCTTGTACTGTAACGACTTGCCCCGCTCACTAAGGAAATTATATATCCATTTCCCTACTTTTCCTGTTATTCCCATATATTTCAGTTTATGTATTATGATTCCGTGGTCACACTTGTCGAACGCTTTAGCAAAGTCTGTGTATAGTACATCATAGTTTTCATTACTTTCAAGTGAATCAATAATGTTGTTGTAGTGTTCCATTAGTTGTGATAGGCATGATCTGCCTGACCGAAACCCGTGTTGGTTATCATTGAATTTTTTCTGAGTTTCCAAAAAGTCATAGATTTTCTGTCTAACTATTCTTTCAAATATTTTAGTGAGATGAGATGTAAGCGACACTGGCCTATAGTTTTTGGCCTCGGATCGATCTCCTCCTTTATATATTGGGACTATGTTCGCGCTCTTCAGGATGCCCGGTATTTCTCCCGTGTCTAATGATCGTCTCCATATCCAGTATAGGGGCTCAGCGATTGCATTCTTGCAGTTTTTGATCAGTGTGGCATTCCATTTATCCGGTCCTGCCGCTGAGTGTGTTTTTAGTTTCCCTATGGCTTGTGTAATATCATCCGTCGTAAAGTCGAAATCCGTTATACTTTCCCCTTGTGGTTCTTCTTCAAAGAACGCGTTTCTATCGCATATCAATTTGTCAGTTTTTGGGATACTGAAAGATGATTTACTGACTCTTTTATATTTCAGATACTTCTGTTAGATCATCAGATAAATCACTGTTCTCATTTTTTAAAGGTCCGATAGTCGCATGGTTTTTCGACTTTCTTTTTGCGAAATTATAGAAGTACTTTGAGTTAGCCTTTATCGCTTCTATAGCGTCGTCTTCTTCTTTTTCTGTATGCTTCTCGATTAGTTCCTGTATGACGACATCGATACTTTGTAGTTTATCATTTAATATTTTTCTGATGTTGTTATCTTTACAATTACTTAATTTTGCAGTCACTCTTTTTCTCTTTCGGAACAATGCCCTCTTTTGTCTTTCGAACCTGCTTCTCTTTCCTCTTTGTTGTATCTTTGGGACATGTTTTTCCACAATTTCTAACGTCTTCTCCTCTAACGTCATTAGCATCTCTTCCGTTGTCTTGGCCTCGAAAATGGTTTTCCAATCTATTACTTCCATGCTGGATGTCACATCTTCCCAGTTTATAGCTTTGGAGTGAAAAAAAAATTTCGAATTTGCTTCTTTCTGTTGTGCGTGTTCTTTCCTTTCCTGTTGCCTTTATATTAGTTGTTATTTCAATGATGTTGTGGTCTGATATCATAGTTGGGGATATTTCTACATTATCAATTAGATTACTGTTGTTTGTGAATACCAAATCTAGGCAGTTGTTTTTTCTTGTGTTTTCTGTTATTTCTTGCGTTAACATAAATTCATCAGCTAAAGCTAGTAGCATTTTTACCTGCTCCTGGTCTTCTCGTGTGCCCCCCTTGTCCTGGTGTATACATATATTTTTTCCTATCCTTTTATATTTCATGAATGGGAAATTAAAATCACCACAGAGAAAAATATTTGGGGTTGGAGAGTGTAGATCTTTTACTAAGTTTCTTACCTCTGTAATGGAATCTGAAAATTTTGAGGTTGGCGTGTTTGGGGGTCTGTACATTACAATTAGTACCATATTTAATTTTTCAATTTTTGCTGCTACACATTCTACGTAGTTGTTTGAGGTACTTATAGCCATTTCTGCTATGTGCCTTTCGCGTGTGTAAATAGCACATCCTCCTTTACGTCTCACTGTTCTGTCGGCTCGGAGGATGTTATAGTTGTCAATTTGTATTTCTTTTTTGTCAATACAGGACTCACAATTTTCACAGTTCGCCTGGCAGTCCTTTAGATGAGTTTCCGTGAGGCATGCAAAGTCTGCTCCGGCTTCTTGCATGAGTCCTTTCAGGTATGCAACTTTGTTCGTGGATGGTTTGATTTAAGGCCCTGTATGTTGGCTAGGATTATTTTTATTTTTTCTCTTTCTTTTTCGCATACAGGTGGTTCCGATTTGTTTTCCATGGGGTGCCGGTTTCGTTGCCTTGTGGTCCTCCGAGAATTTACCTCTTTTTATCTTTGTCGGTACCTGTTGTCCCGATAACGCATGAAGTGCCTTTGTTCGTACCTTCTGTCCGGCTCTCGGATTTCTATATTTATATTTGTCAGCTGGTTTTGTAATTGCTGGAGAGTATTTAGCAGCTGAAATGTGTTGGCTGCGTCTAAAAATTGCACTCTTCTTTGATGTTCGTTTTTTCTGTTCCCTCGTTGCGTTCCTTTGAGGGTGGTGGTATCGGCATTTTTTTTCGTATTTGCAACTCCCATATCTTTCATAAGTGTTGCAGACCGTAAGATGGTGGAACATGCATTTCTTATCAAACTTGCAGTATCCACTTGTGTAATGCATTTTGCATAATGTGGGATGTGCATATATGCATTGCCCATCCCGATATCTGCAGTTTCCTTTCGCGTAGTATTTGCATACGATATTTTCTACGCTTCTGTCTTTCTTATTATTTTCCAAGTTCTTATTTTGGCATTATCATTATTTTTCTTTGGCTGTTTATTTTCTACGTTTTTAGTTATCTTTTTATCATTTCGCTCGTTGGACCGTTTGTCTACTTCGCACTTTTACTTATTTCTTTCCTTTCATCTATGTCTTCCTTCCGTATTATATTGTTTATATCGTTATTTGTTATTAAATTGTTGTTCGTTATTATGCTGTTATCGTTATTTCGTCTTCTCTCTCATCCACCCTGTTTTTCGTTGGGACCATTTCGGACATGTGTCCCCATTATTTCATTCTTTTTTGTAACTTTCGAGTCTGCTATCTCCATTTCTTTAAAGACCGCGAAAGAATTTACGGTCTGTGTACATGCGCCACATAGAAATTTGATCCCCACGACGTGTTTCGCGTTCGAGACAAGAGTTATTTCCCTATCATTCCAATTCATGCAGTTAAAGTCGTTTAATCGTTGGCAGAAAACATCTAATCGCTAGTTTTCCGTTGTTACTAATTGCACAAATTACAGATTAAGTGAGAATTTGGACCCATATCCATGCTATTCCTTAATTAGCGTAAAAGAAATACCCACACAAATTCTTTATTTATTTATTTTTATTTTTATTTCTGTTTCTTTCCTTTCGATGGTCGAGGGTATTTCGAGGGTTTTCTGACCTTTGCGTTTTATGACCTTTTTCCTGCTTTGTTTCAAACTTTCTCGAATGCCAACCGTATTTCGTTTTGAATATATACGTTAAAATTGGTGATAAATTATGTAAACTGTATTGCACTTTCTTAATTTTAATGAATTTCACTTTATAATTTATATGCACGGATTCACTGATACTTTATACACTTTCGGGTGCAAACAGAATAAACCGCCGAGTAGATTAATCCCTTCTAATTTGGGTGTTAAATAGAGAGAGCAAAACAGCACGTCCATTCACCACAGGGCTAAAAAATATATATATATATATACACACACATATGCGGTGAATTTCACAATTAAACACCTAAAATTAATGTTACACACCCGCAGGAGAAAATAATAAAGTGATTCTGTCCTTTTGTTAAACAGCTCGTCAAGAATGAAGAAAGCAAAAACCCGGAATATATATATATATATATATATACAGGGTGGGCCGAAAGTCTGGATCCATAGGAAAATATTTATTTTAATACATAAATTACAACAAATGGTAAATACTTAAAATGAATATCAACTTTAACTCGTAAATGCGCATCCGTGATACTGTACAGTAGTTCGTACTCCAGTATAAATACTAAAATACTTTTTTTATTTCAGCCCAGAAATGGCTTCGAATCTAACAACAGAAGACCGGGTAGAACTTGTGCTCATGTACGCAAGACAGGGCGCTACACACAGAGAAGTTGCTACCGAATTCAATAGAAATCATCCTGATAAGCATCCAGTAACACATACGACTGTTGGCAAGTTGTTTAAACGTTTCAAAGAAACAGGAAGTGTACATGATCGACGGCGTTCTGGTCGTCCAAAAACTGCAACTGATGAAAATACCTCTGCAATGGTATGTGAAACTTTAACGAATAGTCCAGTAAAGTCAATAAGAAGATTATCAAATGAAACACGCATCTCGAGAACGTCAATTCGAAGAATTATTAAAAATCGTAAATTCCATCCCTAAGTGTCTCGATGTCAGAGGCCGCCAATTTGAGCATTTGTTATAATTTGTTGTTTATACTGGAGTACGAACCACTGTATAGTATCACGGATACGCATTTACGAGTTAAAGTTGATATTCATTTTAAGTATTTACCATTTGTTGTAATTTATGTATTAAAATAAATTTTTTCCTATGGATCCAGACTTTCGGCCCACCCTGTATATAGGTAAAATCCAGGAAGATCTGAATAAAATCGTTGATTGGTCAGTCACATGGCAAATGAGATTTAACGTCGATAAGTGCAAAATTTTACATATAGGTTCGCGTAACGGTAACGCCGTTAGTTGGCTCTATTTCCAAGTCACATATTGTAAATAGCATGGATCTTATTGACAAACTGAAGTTTCCTAATGACCCTAATTTCAAACTGGTAAGTTTTGATGTAAGCTCGTTATTCACAAAAGTCCCGGTTGATGACCTGCTTGATTTTTTAAAAGATAAGATCTCTGAATATTCTTTCCCTGTGCAACACGACACTCTTATTGAATTAATTAAGCTTTGCGTCAAAGATTGTAAATTTCAGTTTGAAAATAAGTTTTATGCTACGTCGTTTGGATTAGCGATGGAAATCCCCTTTCACCGGTATTGGCTAACTTATATATGGAATTTTTTGAAAGCAGAATTTTGCCTACTATTGTTAATTTTAACTTTGTTTGGTACAGGTATATGGATGATATTTTATGCCTTTGGCCTAATAATTTGGATGTTGACTTATTTCTTAGTATGCTCAATAGTTTAGTTCCATTAAGTTCACGGTTGAAAAAGAAAATGACGGAAGCTTATCTTTTCTGGATCTAAAAATTCGATGTTTTAATCAGTTCAAATTTGAAGTTTATCGGAAGCCTACTAATAATAACTCTTATGAGCATTTTTATTCCGACCATCATCCCGCGATTAAACCTTCAATTTTATCTGCTATGTTTCTTAGAGCATTGAGAGTTTTCAGTCCTGAATTTTTAGATTCCGAGTTATGCAATATCATGAATATTGGTACTAAATTATGTTACCCTATTTCGTCTTTAGATAACTGCCTAAGGAAAGCCAAGAATAGGTATTATAATAGTGTAACTGTAAATGAACTTGAGCGTAAAAATATCCTTAGCCTACCTTACCATGTAAATTTTCAATATCTTCCGACTTTACTAAAAGCAATTGGTATCAGTGTAGTCTTTAAATATAATAATACTGTAAAATCACGCTTAATAAAGAATAGCCCGGATAATCTGGTTGGTTGTGTCTATTCGATCGGATGTACACAATGTGACTTAGTATATACAGGGTGTTTCAGGAGAAAAGGTCAATAATTCGGGAGGTGTTAGTATCGGTCATTGTGAGAAAAAAAAATTCATATGAACATGTGTCTAATTCTGAGTGGTTACGGAGATAGAGCTGTTTGAATCTACAAATACAAAAGCATTGTTCATGATAATCAAGAAAACGAAACCAATTACTGTTTCTAACATTACACATTGGCATTTTGAATGGTATCAGATACAGAAATGACAAATTTGTTACAGTTTACAATACGTTTTCGAAAATCCCACCGTCAACCTCAATGCACTTTGCAACTCGTGTGCGAAGATCGCGTGTTGTTCGTCTGAGTTGATCTTGACGTTTCTTCATGCGGGCAGCAGCATCCAAAATGCGCGGGAGCAATTCGTCTCGTGTATCCACCTTTTTTAGTAAACTTGACTTTTCATCCACCCCCAGAAACAATAATCTAACGGAGATAGGTCTGGAGACCTTGGTGGCCATTGAATGGGACCACCGCGGCCGATCCATCGACCAGGGAAAGTTTGATTTAGGTATTGCATCACCAGACCGGTAGAATGTGGAGGAGCTCCGTCATGCTGAAAGTACATACCAGCGCGTGTAGCCAAAGGAACATCCTCCAATAGTCCTGGCAATTCATTTTGCAGAAATTCTAGGTAACTTTGTCCGTTAAAACGATTCTCTAAAGCAGTGGTCGGCGAGCCTTTTTGGGTATTACTCCAAAATATATTTGAGGACGTAATCAGGACGTAAATTCGTAATATTCTAAAATTTAGAATAACGCCACATTTATGTAACCAAATAAAATAAAAATATACGAAAAAAATATCAGCACAAAGTGTGTCTCATACCGCACGCATTACCCCCAAAAGTTTTAAATTTACCCCATTTGGGTAATTTACCCCTGTTCCCCGACCACTGCTCTAAAGTAACAAGGCCAATCAGCTGATCATCGATGATACCGCACCACACAGTGGCAGAGAAGCGATGTTGAAAATTTGTTTCCACAGTGGCATTTGGATTTTCGTCTGACCACCGATGAGAGTTACGAGTGTTGTTGATACCGTCACGGGTGAAAGTAGCTTCATCGATGAACAGTATTAATCGAAGCAATCGGCGATTAGCATTTACCCAATGACAAAATTCCAGTCGCATGGCAGCGTCTCCTGGTTGAAGGTGTTGCACACGCTGTACATGATCTGGATGCAAGCCTTCCTCACGTAATGTTCGCCATACTCTTGTGTGTGGTACACCGAGACGTGTAGAAATTCTTCGTGAGCTAGTAGTAGGACTACGCTCTACCAACTGAAGAATGTTTTCCACTTCATCCACATTTTGTTGACCTTCACGTTGAGATGAAACATGAGCGCTGGGAAGTGTACCAACCAATCTCATGCAATGTGTTGAAAACCCTGGTAAACACTCTTCGATCCGAAATTCTGCGGTTCGGAAACCGTCGACGGTATTCTGCAACAGCAGCTGTTGCACTTCCATCGCAAAAACCGTAGACATACACCATATCTGCATATTCGGCATGTGTGAAGGTGTGTGGCATTCTTAACACTGCTTCAAACACCAAACAATGTCACTCACAACAGTCAGCTGTCGATTGGCTTATGTTACATGCTTACATTACAGCTTACATGGTTCAAGGTTATAGGGGAGGGAAGGGGGAGGAAGAGCTGCGCACGCATCAGATTCAAACAGCTCTATCTCCGTAACTATTCAGAATTAGACACATGTTCATATTAACTTTTTTTCTCACAATGACCGATACTATCACCTCCCGAAGTATTGACCTTTCCCCCTGAAACACCCTGTATAGGCCAAGGGTAAAACAGCATAAATATGCGTGTAGAACAGCAAATAATTCTAATGCATTGTTTACCCATATGTATAGATGTAATAGGGGCACGGACAAAAACTCACTGGACAAAAACTCACCGGACAAAAACTCACCGGACAAAAACTCACCACTTAAATACAAAAGAGGACAAAAACTCACCAGATAAATGTTTTTGCTAAATACATACACTCTAGTCTAGATCTTAAGATCTCAAGATTTTAGACTCATTGTAAATAATTACTCTTCATCTTTCAAATTGTTCAGCTTTCAAATTGTTCTGTTTTTAACCAACCAACCAATATTAATTTTTCACCAACCTACCAATCTTACGTTATAACGTATCCCGTTTTTTGTGCCAGTTGTTTTCTCAACTCCAACGTTGAAGATCAGTTTATATCTCATTTTGGTTTTGCTATTTTTCAATGTTTTATTTTTGTTCAGGTTAATTGTACGCCCTTGACGATTGGTTAGGTTAGGTCGTGATATTTTCGTTAGTTAGCCTTATAACCCGGTTAGGTGAATTGAATGCCCGGTTAGGTCAACTGAAAGCCCGGTTAGGTCAATTGAATACCCGGTTAGGTTCATTGAGTGCCCGGTTAGGTCAACTGTACGCCCTTTTCGATTGGTTAGGTTTAGTCGTGATATTTTCGTTAGTTAGCCTTATAAGGCTAACTAAAGAAGGCTGGGGGGTCCTGATCTTCAGGTGATCCGAATTTTTAAATAAGTTTTGTAATGTTCCGAGGTACTAAAAGTGTTACCTCACAGAAAAATTACCCTACTACAACTGTGAATTATTACACACTCGACCTCACTTATGCCCACTTAATTACACACACACACACACACACACACACACACACACACACACACAAGCACAATATACTGTATATATAAAAATTCCTTTCTACCATCCATGATGACTTTATGTACCATGCGTCATCAGCAGTAGACTTGTCAGATGAATTAATGTACGGTAGGCCTTTTGGCGGTGTTGCTTTCTTAATAAGGAAAAATTTGTCAAAACATATAAAATTTTTAACAAGCAATAATGTAAGGTTGTTAGGCATTGAATTACAAGTGAACAATGATTGCATATTAATTGTAAACTGCTATTTACCATACAACAACGGCAGTAATCTAGATGAATACATTGATTTGCTATACAAAATTAAGTCATTATCAGATAACCCCAAATATTCTCACTGTATAATAATGGGGGACTTTAACGCACATGTGAACTCGGAATTCTTAGTAGAATTGGGTAACATGTGCGGGTCGGCCAATTTAAGTATAAGTGATGTAGCGGTATTAGGGGTAACCAGTGGTAATTTTACATACGTTAGTGATATGAGTGGTACCACCAGGTGGATTGATCATTGTCTCACTAGTAATAATCTAAAGGATTGAATTGTTAGAGTTCATATTCTGCATCATTTCCTCCTTTCTGATCATAGACCATTAGAAATATTAATTAACTTTACCAATTTATGCGCAACACGACTTAACAAGAACTCAATACGTAAGAATAATCGCGTCGATTGGTCCAATGTTAATATGCATCAGAGAATAGAATACAAAGAGAGAACAAGTCACCTTTTTAATAATTTAGAAATTTTGCATCTTACCTGTAATAATCCTTGCTCAAATGATTCAAAACTAAGTACGGAGACATTCTGTCCAGCAATAATTAAAGGCCTATTGCTATCGCTTCCTGCTTCTCGAAACTACTAGAAAAACTCTAGTTACTCCGATTAAATGATTTCCTATGGACATCTCCTAATCAGTTTGGCTTTAAAAGGTCCCACTCAACTGACCTTTGTATCTATGTACTTAAAGAAACACTATCTAAATACAGTGACAGTAATTCAACTATTTATAGCTTTTACCTAGATAAAAGTAAGGCATATGATAGAGTGAACCACAATATTTTATTTGCAAAACTAGAAAACAGGAAGGTTCCCATGTACATATTAAATTTATTGAAATTTTGGTATTCCCACCAATCTTTCACTGTTAGGTTGGGCAATGTACTATCAGAGTGTTTTGACTCCTCTTGCGGGGTGAGACAAGGCTCCTTGCTCTCCCCTATGCTGTTTAATGTGTATATTGTCGGATTAATTGCTTCACTTAACGAGGCAACAGTAGGATGTTGTATAGATAACACAAGGATAAATAACTTAGTTTATGCCGATGATATGGTGTTATTAAGTCCCTCTTTTAAAAGTCTGGATCGGCTACTAAAAGTCTGCGAAGAGTATTCGCAGAAACATGATATGCTTTTTAATGTTTCAAAAACTAAGGTTATGCAATTTCATCCTAAAAGCTGTAATCAGCCAACTGATATAAGGTTTAAAATGAATGGTGAGGTAATTGAGGAAGTACAAGAGTTTAAGTATTTGGGTCAAACTATTACCAGCTCCTTGTGTGATGACTCGGATATAAGAAGACAATCTCGAAGCCTGTGTGCTAAAGCGAATATGAACATAACGAACTTTCGATTCTGTACAAGTAAAGCTAAAGACACTCTTTTTCGTACTTTCTGCAGTAATATATACGGACGGACAGCAACTCTGGGTGAATTATAAAAAAGATTCTGGCAGAACCCTAAATTGGCTGTACAACAGGTCTTTTAGACTCTTACACAAATTACCCCCGAGAAGCTCAGCTTCGCAAATGTTTGCTACCCGTAATGTTCCGAGCTTCCCGGAGTTAACAAGACGTGCTCAATACAGTCTAATGCAAAGAATTAAAAAATAAACCAACCCGATCATCCAAGCTATCCATGAGTCCTGCCATTTATCCTCTAAGCTACGGACTTCTTGGTGCGAAAACGTCTGTCTGTAGCTCCACTTAACTTCGACATTACAGTATTATTTCTAATCAATTGTATATATTTATATCCTTAGTATATGAACTGTTATTGTATTAATAATATTTGTCATATGGACTATAGTCTGCCAATAAACCTTTACATTTTCATTTTCGTTTCATTTCAAATAAGAGCACGAGGAGATGGTTTATGTTTAATAGCAGACGTTTCGGAAAAGTTCAATTATCTACAATGAGTTTAAAATCTTAAGAGTGTATGTTAAGATCTAGACTAGAGTGTATGTATTTTGCAAAAACATTTGTCTGAGTTTTTGTCCTGGATTCGATGTAATCATAGTATTAAGTGGGATAGTTCTAAAGGTCTCGTTAAAAAAACAGATATAATTGAAAGGAATATTCTAGAATGCATTTATCCACTTTAAAAATAATTTCAATAACAGTATAGGAATGTATAAAATTGACAATATCTTGTTAAAATACCGTTTGCCTCTAATCAACTCTTGTTAATCTTTTTGTTTTTCTGTCCCGTTGTATATAGTTTTGTTTATCGTGCCTCCACCCTTCATTCCCTGACGAGCTATACTTCTGAATACACGAAAGGCCTTGGAATCATTTTTCTTTTTTCCTTTTCCTTGTGATTTTGCATCATTCATTCATTTCACGTGTCTAATTGTGAAATTCATCCCATTTATTTATATATATACAGTATATATATATATGCACGCGTAGTGTCTGTTGTATTGGTTTTATTCTGCAGTTAATTATTATCAATAACGACTCCATATTTCTATTTATGAGACAAATTTAAAAACGCCGTGATGTGAATAATTTACGTCCTCAAAACAAACATACTTTAGCGCGGTCTATTCCCAATAATCTCGGTCATTCCCATTTTAGTCTTTTACTCTCCCAATTTAGGAAACCCTTTTCGCAGATCTACATTTCCCATTTCGAGCATTCCCATGAGTGGTATTGGGAATTGCCCCAGACCGGAAGTTACACTGCTTTATTATATTTAACACACAACTTGTTATATGATAAAATAATAAATCAAAATAGAATAACAACAACAAACGGAAACTTTACATATTATAAGGAGAAGTTCCGTTCGATCGGAAACTTGCAAACATTATATCAATATTTATAAAGGGACAAATCGCTTCCGGGAAATTATCATCGTTTTTGTTTGACTTCAGTACTTAGTAGGCTTATGGAGACGATCGTTCGGGACAAAGTAGTTAATTATTTAGAAATGAATAATTTAATTTAAGATGTTCATCATGGCTTTCGACATAATCGTTCTTCTCAAACGGAGTTTCCCAACTTTTTCAATGATATTTTAAATATACAGTATATTACAAGACTAAAACAGTAGATATTACAGTAAATATTTCGATTCTCAAAAGGTGTTTGATAAAGTGCCCATTAACAGATTATATTAGCTGTATTTCATTCTCACGGAATTGATGGCAATGTTCTCGAATGGACTGAAAATTGGCTTAAGGAATGTAAATAGACAACACGTTCGCGGCCCAGAGCGGAAATTTCCGTCATATAGCTGTTGTGCATGGGCCCAAGTCCGTAATTTTTAAAATATAATTTTTTCCTCTATTTTGCTTTGACAAATCCTTATTATAATAAAAAATAAAATACTGTGCATGATGTAATATGCATGTGGAAATTTCCGTCATGGTCCCAGTATAATACCGAGATGATGACTAGGCCTCCGACGGATATATTCGCATATTTATTATTAAGTTGGGAAATGGAAATTCATATATTTATATAACTTTTATTCAATGAAAATCATCACAATATGAAATACCTCTCAACATTATAAAAGAAAATTAAAGAAAAAGACTATTAATAATTAACTATAGAAAGTATTTTAAAAAATTAAGCCATAACTGTAACAAAACTGCATTTAGTTTGTTAAAGTTTTATTTATATTATCTCATCATGCCACTTTTTGAAGCAATTTTGAACACACAAGGCTGGGTTCAAAGGGCAGATCGCACATTCATAGATTCCTTCCTTATTTTCGTTTTTGCGCATTGTTTGCACCATAGAGAAGCTTGCTTTCTTTTCTGTAGAGGACGATTTATAAGCTGCAAGTAATGAAAATTGTTGGTAGGTCTGCTAGTAGTAGCAGTTGTCTCCACTTCGTCACAACTTTGTAAATTACGGACTATATGTTTTCTAAAAGACAACAGACTCATATTCTCTTTTTTGCATTGATTGTACAGAATACAAGCACTTAGAATACTAACATCCAGTAAATAAAATGCAATTTTTCGATACCATTTTATAGTTTTCCTTGGGATGGAGTAGTACGACATCAGTTGGTCAGTCCTGTCAACACCTGCCATATTTAAATTGTAGTTCTTTATCTCAACTGGTTTCATCTTTTCTTGACCTCTTTTGTTTGTGACTGACGTCATTTCATGTCTATGGGCAGTAGTTATCACTAAGACATCTCTTTTGTCTTTCCATTTTGACGCTACCACAGAGCCCTGTCTTTGGGAAATGGATTCACCTCTTTTTAGTTTTGCAGAAACAACTTTCTTAGGATTCCCTTTTCTATTGCTGCGAAGTGTTCCTGTTATTTTTATTTTTCTTGTCAGCAAGCGATTAGCAAGAGAAACACTGTTATAGTAGTTGTCCATGAAAAGGTGATGACCTTTGTCAAAATAAGGTTTCATAAGATGCAAGTAGTATAGGCGCAAAAGGGGAGAGTGCAAGAATGTTGCAAGTGATTAAGTAATGTTGCAAATGGGGGTGGGTTGTTGCAAAGGGGGTGGGGGTTGTTGCAAAGGGTGGGTGGAGTTGTTGCAAAGGGGGTGGGGTGTTGCAAGGGTGGTGTTGCAAAAACAAAAAAAATTAACCTAAAGGGGGGATGCTGCAGGTGCAACAAGGAAAACTTGGAGGCGGCGTTCTCCCTCAAGAGAAAGGAGGAGAGGTGTTCACCTGGCAGGAGCCAAGTGCATATTAAGACTTCAGCCGAGTAGGCGTTGTTTTATAGGCTCCTAATCAGCCAGTTGGCTTAGAAGGCGTAAATGGCTTGAGTTGCCAGATAGCGCCATGTATTCAGTTTGTGCTATATATTTAATTCTAATCGAAGACTGAGTTGCCAGATACCATTGTGTACATTATTATAGACGCCTAATCAGCCAGTAGGCTTAGAAGGCGTAAATGGCTAGAGTTGCCAGATACCACTTTTTAGCATTGTCAGATACCAATGTATACATTATTATAGACTCCTAATCAGCCATTTGGCTTAGAAGACGTAAATGGCTTGAGTTGCCATGTTGCCAGATACCAGTGTATACATTATTATAGACGCCTACTTTTTAGCATTGCCAGATACCATTGTATACATTTAGAATTCCGCTATGCGCCATGTATTCAGTTGCCAGATACCACTTTTTAGGATTATTATGGTGAGTTGTCTCACTAAACAATTAAAAGATTTCATGCCATGTATTCAGTTGCCAGATACCACTTTTTAGCATTGCCAGATACCATTGTATACATTTAAAATTCCGCTAGTAGGTTTAGAAGGCGTAACATGTCATAATTAGAATTAAGTAAAACAACATTGCATCATTCTGTTTATTATAAATATATAGAAAATAAATATACATTTCAATAATAAGAAATATACACACACACACACAATTATGGAGATATATAGAAATAAATATACATTTCAATAATAATAGAAATATGCATATCATCATAACAGTACAGGAGATATATAGAAATAAATATACATTTCAATAATAATTGAGGAATATGTATATAATCAAAAAAATATATACACACAATTATGGAGATATATAGAAATAAATATACATTTCAATAATAATAGAAATATGCATATAATCATAACAGTACAGGAGAAATATCAAGCAAAATATATAAATACATTTCACTTTTTTTCAAAATACTAAACTCGCACTTAATCGAGTTTACAATTACATCATTATTGCTCTGCATTACGCAGTATACGCGGTTTAATAATATTTCACCGCTTAAAGTATAGGGAAATCTGTATTCGATATGAAGGGCTTTCATATCGTTCAGTACTATTTTTGTTCCCACTTTACAACCGGTTGGTAAATCATCTTTAAATACGTCTAGAATACAATCAAAAGCACGCACAAAGAGTTCATCGTTAGCTACATTATTAAACACAAGTTTATAAGCATGCTTTTCCAATCGAGGGTTTATTTCTACCGACTCGAGCTTTTCAATCGTGAACTCACTCAACATAGCGGCAATTGAAATAATCTTCTAAATCGTTACGACAACTGCGCGTTATATAAAGAAATAGTTCTTCAGGGTGAACGGTGTAGGTGAGCTCAGCCTTGTACCAGTCAATTGTTTTGTACCAAAGTTCATGGTATTTCAAAGAGTCTAAACTTTTTAAATAAACGTCCAGCTCTAGACCATTCTCACCAGCCCTACACTCGGTAAACCCATCGAGCAGAGCGGTGTATGCGTATTCAAGTACTGTATCAAAATAAAGCATATCCGTAACACGCGCGTCTAATATAGGTTTCAGCTTGCGGAATCCGACGATTTCAAACATTCTGTCGAGGACGAAACGGTTTCGCGTAGGAACAAGAGCGTTATTATCAGAAGCATTCTTCCACATCGGCCGTATATCAATGCACGGCCGATCGTTATTTATACACAACGTACATACAACGGCGTATGAGGGTGCGTCACTAATCTGCTCTCTTCTTGTACCTACGTTAGCAGGTATTTTATAACGATCTTCACTCCACTTCTCAACTATCACGAAGATTCTATTCATCTCCTCGACACTTAAATAAACCCGTTTGTTTGTTTGTCTACATTCCGTTTCCAGTACATAGCTAACGGTACCGGATTTACGCCTGAACACGCGCAACGATTTCGTCACGGACACATCGTACGATGCGTTGAGAATGCTGCTCAAAGGAAGTTCCATCGTATTCGAGGAGCGCACGTCCACTCGGCTCAAGCTCTGAGATAACTATGAGCCGTGTGAGGCACGCAGGTAGGCAGGAACGGTTCGACGGGCGGCTGACTCGATGATACGTGAATGGGGTTGTTCGAACTCGTATGATCCGCGAGTCGTACCGAATTGTTGTACATATTTGTTTTTCCGGTACAAGAATTAATTTCATCACTACCAGCCTACGCACCAGGCAGTTTACCTCAGGATAAGAACTAGGCACATTTTATGTTTTACTAAACATCTTCACACTTCGGCGCACTATTTGAGAGGAACATATGCTCATATTTTTCCTTTCTGCCCATCAAACGATACTCGTCTCTAAAGTCTGTTAAAAACTCACGCAGGGCACTAGCCACAACCTCACTACGAACCTCATCATGATATACGTTAATAAAGTGGTAAAAATACTTAAGATTGTCCATGATCACGAGATTCACATTTTCAGTCGTAGGGTATGAGTAATCGACATGGTGTAGCATGACGTAATACCGCTTGTCACACCACCCATCCGCAAGACTCCCAGATAGTAGCATGACTCACGGTCTTACAGTGGGCGGAGCTTAGAACTTTCACCTGCGCACGCACACACACACACACACACACACACACACACACACAAAGGAGAAAGTAAAACGCTAATTGAAACATGATTTATTTAATAAACGAGATATTCAAGTTATATATATTTACAAATACGATTTAATAAACGAGATATTCATGTTATATATATATATTTACAAATACGATTTAATAAACGAGATATTCAAGTTATATATATATATTTACAAATACGTGTAATAAATCAATAGATACGATTATATACAAGACAAATACGTGTCAGTTAACAATAGAAGCATCAAGCGTTATGGTATCCAAAGGGTACGGTATCATAGGTACCAGGTGACTGGTAACGTTTCCTATAGGTGTTACGGCACACCTTCGTACCCCTAAGTTCCTTCACGCCCCCCAGCTTCTGCGCCCGAAAATTGTGGGTGCCTACAATTAGTTGGGGAGGTCGTTCGCCCTCATCATCGTCCAAACACACTAGATCCTTCAACGATTCAAAGTTAACAACCCGCCGATTCGCATGGTTGAGCGTAATACCCTTTGCCTTCACGATATATTTCATTTCCTCCCCCACCCTGACCCGTACCCCATAAGTTTTAGGTCCTGTTGAGACAAAAGAGTCGGCGTATGCGTTGTCCCCATACTCATCCTTGATCTCATCAGTGAGCTCGCCGAGGAACTCCCCAATAGCGGGCATGTATTCACCCTCCCTCTCTGTGAATATCACGCTATCTGTATCGGCATACAATACTCTCCGCCCAAGAGAATGCAATAGACCCCAAAGTTTTATACGGGCGTAGGCTGTTGTGAAGCTGGCCACAGGTATGTTTGTAACCCTTGAGGTATCTGTGGCCAATTCAGTGTTGTTGTACTTTATTATGTAAGTATTACCTACATTCACGATCTCCATGACCTCTTTATCGGGAGCATTGGCATAATCCCAGACATCGCTATAACTTTGTGCCAAATGAATGTTCCCTTTGCCGGTATTCTGCGCAAATTTTCCCCATAGACTGTTTAGACACAACTTTGCACTAAAGCGCTTGCCAGGATTCTTTACAATTTGGACACGATCAAGTTGTATACCTTCGCGGTCGCGGTAACGTTGAATATAGGCAGACTTTTCATCTTCGGTATCAACTCCTCGCGGATACCCTGATGCCTCAACCTTATCCTTCAAAAAGGCGTTTATATATGGTGTGAAAAGGTTGGGTAGCTTCTGAAACCTCCACACCTCATGTATCTTCAGTATTCTATAACCATGGCGTACGGCTAGGGCCAGCTCAGGACTTGTATATACGCCTCTGATCTTACGCTGGTGGGGTATATGGTTACAATCGCCGTTATCCTCTTCCGCGCACTTCACGCACAGGGGAAACATGAGCTTGTCGTCGATAACGACAGGTAAGATTGGCATCCATAAATTGCGTGGGGGGAGTACGTCTACGAAAGAGAGCCCAAAGTAACGATCATTCAAATTTCTTGAAAATTCATTGATGGAGGGCAGGTTAGGTCCCACCAGTTTCTCAGGAGCGCCCACGGGGTACGGATTGTTCTTCATCACGTATGGGTATAAAGAACAGAAATCGTAGTAATGGAGCTTCACGCCCTCCGTAGGTGGAAAGTATAGTCTGAATGGATTTGTACGTCCTCCAAACAAGCTATCACCACATTTGAGAGGATCCAGCACCATTGAACGCTTGATCGTGTTTATTTCCTCACGGTACACCTCGTCTGTCTCCATCCGTGCATCATATTCATGCTCCCACAAGACTTTGTGAGTGAACTGTGATCCTATAAGTTGATCGCGGGTGCGGGTCCATGCAAGACAGTCGGCAGGAGATTACCGTGGATATCTCCGGCGATTCCGCACTCAGGACGGGGGCATCCATGCCACCAGCAACCGTTAAAGGAGTACACAGTCTTCACACCAGTGACACGGTTTTCACTTAACCCATCAACCCAAAAAACACGTCCATTAATCTTAATGGGTACTTCACCCGTGTTGCGGGCGTGCTTTATGTATACACCTGTCTGTTGCTGTAGGTGTATGAGCCAGTAAATAGCCTTGTGTCCGTAACTGCGGGGTTGTTTCGGTGAATAATGGCTAAGGTGTCTTTAGGCATGAAGTTATTCTTGAACACCGTAAAACATAATGATGCGATGGTGGTTGCGACTTGCAGTGGATCGCATTTGAAACGGGCTATGTACATCCTTCTAAAGGCCTGGAAACATACTCTAAGCACGCGCACATCATTCACGCAATAACGCTCACATTCATCAGCTATATTATAAGGGTTACTTTCATTAAAACTGTTGTAGTATCGATCAAAGTCTTCACGTTCATCCATACAGTCAAAATAATGTTTGGGGTGGTGGGCCTACGTAGTTTAAAGTCTCGCTGGTGAGGAAAGTGTAAGGGAAGTATCCTTTGGAAACTTCAGCTGCTACTCCCATCACCTTGGGTAGCTTTGCTAATTTACAAGGTGTGAATAATAAAGTATCTTTAAATTGTACATTGCCTCTTATCTGCATCTGTATTAATTTGTTGCCTCTTTTCAATGGATCACCTGTAAATATCTCAGAGGATTCGTGTTCAAGCAACTCCTTATAAAGGAACTGCGTGTCAAACTTTGCCCCGTTATGGGCGAGAATATACACAGTCATTTTTTTGAACTTGTCGGCTAACTTGACAATATAGGACACAAATAGTTTCACAGGACTATCGCGGACATTCGTTTTAAAAACGTTTGTCCGTTTACCGCATTTGGGGCACTCGTCACATTCGATACCCATACACTCATCACAGATGGTCTGGCTCACAAGTAAATGTGGAATTACCTCTTTGGTTTCAGCGTTCGTATATGTTTCTATATCGTAGTATACAGTTATACAAGGGTTATTTTTAGGCTTAGCATCTTTCATATAACATACATGCTTTACTCCATCCGCCTTATATTCCTCCTGGCATGTAGGACAGTGAATTACGTCACACTTGTGCTTAAATTTCCCCAATTATCCATTGTGTGAAACATACCACATTCACAGATTCTCATTTTCCTGCACGTGCCAATTGATTTATGGAAATCAAAACAGCTATTATTGAAAAATGTGCGTCTACACACATCACAGTCTCTCTTCTCAGCTTCAACTACACGGCTTTCACATTTGGTGCTTTTACACTGCTCACATACCATGTGACATTCTTTACAATGTCTCACTATATCATCCGCAAACTCGAGGCACCCCTTACACAAATCATGATGTCTCCCATATTTTCGACTTTTGTCATAACTCGCGTAAAGCCACCTTATATTACGGATGGGGAGATACGTTGTCCCTGACAATCCTAAAATAAGTAGGGGTCTTGTACGATCTCTCACACAGCTTTTAAAAACATACACAGTCCTACGACGATCATCCAACCCAAATACAACTATGCGGACATTCATTTCCTGTTCTACCCTTCTCAGCTCTTCAGGACCCATATTACAGTCAAATTCAAGTTCACAGTCTACAGCTAGTTTACGGGCACGCTCCACGACCGTAGGCAACCAAATTTTTTGAGTCCGTGTATTTTGTACAGTAAACATACGTGCTAAGAGTACTGCTATAAAGCCGCAACCACGATCGACGTTTATATGCTTTCGGTAAATAGTCGGAGAATTGAAGTTAAGAGTATACGGTATGGCACTATGACCCGCAACACGGAATACACGGTCAATATTTACCGTGAAGTTGTCCATATTGAAGGCTATACTACTTTGGGCGGCTTGCATTATACGTCCTAATATATATTCTACATCTTCAGCCGCCAAACGTCTAAATGGCACTATCACCCAATAATCGTCTACATCACCGTCATCTGACCCGAATCCAAAGGACAGACTCGTCCTGACTTCACGCTCGTCGCGATTCTGAAGAGCAAACTCTACAATACGCTGTACAACCCGGCGTAGCCCGCGCTCAATTCCATTGCTATACATGGCTCTAGGGTCGACCCTGACTCTATACCGATTTCTAGTCAAGGCTGGGGTGGGGGCTGCGGATCGCACAACAACGTTCGTTTATATCATCCTCAACAGAACGGGGGGCAACTGTGGCGGATGAATTAGGGGTATATTAGCGGAAGGTGCTGATGGGGGGCCTGTTGCGTAGGAGGTTGAGGTTGGGGATCTATTATTGTAGACTTAACAGAACGGGGGGCAACTGTGGCGGATGAATAAGGGGATATATTAGCGGGAGGTGCTGCTGGGGGGTTGTTGCGTAAGAGGTTGAGGGTTGGGGATCTATTACTGCAACAGGCGCGTATTTCGGTCGCTTTATACCTGACGTGGGGTTCTCATACCTCCGCTTTGGACGTGCTACCGGTATCGCTGGTGAGGGTTCGTTGGCAGGGGAGGAGATCACAACTACACTGTCGTCGAGGTCATCCGTAATGTCAATGATGGGATGCTCTACCTCATCGTCATTCACGGTTCTGTGGGAGAAGAAAGCAAAATATAAGGAACAGCACTCAAAATTTGTAATATTTTGTAAATGACCCACTTAGGAGTGTGACGTGTTAGAAATGGACTCTGTAGAAAAATTCAGATTCACGAGCCCATCCACATGTATTATATCTGGACCTACAGGATGTGGTAAAACTGTGTTTATGCTTAAAATCATTAAAGAAAAGGGAGAGATGTTCTCGAAATTTGTGCATAAAGTTATATGGTGCTATTCGACGTATCAATCAGTGTTCAACGAGTACCAAGATGATATTTTGTTCCACAAAGGCGTATATGACGTTAATTCGTTAAAGGGAAATGAACATACAATCATTGTAATTGACGATCTCATGTTGGAGATGGATAAAACGTTTGCCGAGACATTTACAGTATTCTCCCACCATCTTAACATAAGCGTGTTCTTCATCAATCAGAATCTATTTTTCAAAAATAGATACATGCGCGATGTGTCGTTAAATACGCAATATCTAGTCTTATTCGCGCAACGTAGAGATGTATCACAAATTGGGGTATTAGCCAATCAAATGTTCCCGAATCAGCGTAAGGAGTTTTTGGAAGTTTATAAAGAAGCTACAAGCACGCGTTACGGATATTTGCTTTGCGACCTTCATCCGCGAAACACGTTTAGAGTGCTTCTACGAACGAATATATTTCCAAACGAGCCTGAAACGGTGTATATTCCAGAATGACAAAGAGACTAAAGAAATACCGTGAATTAATAAAAATCTATCATCGACTGCCCCGGGCAATGCAGCAGATGTTTATTAAAAATATCGACGCCGACTTTTTAAAATGCATCTGTGAAATCTGTCTTAACGTTATAAATTGCAATGTATCAATGAAAACCCCTCAGAAGGCTCGCCCACGCCGCTACAAGAACATAATACGTGCACTCGCTCGTGAAAGTCAAACTGTAGCGAAAAAAACGAATTATTGTACAAACAGGAGGTCATTTCTCCCCATCTTATTTTCAGTTTTGGGGTCCTTTACTGACTAGATTAATATAATGAAGAAAGTGGTTAGTGATTCCCCACGAGGTGTACGCTTCACTGAAAAGGAATCCAGACACGGATCTAGATCCCCGTAAAAGCAGACTTAAAAGAATGGAAAGCGAATTGCTAGCCCTATTAAACAGTGAAAAAACACCTGATGAGAAAAGAATCTTATACGAAGAAGCTCTGCAGAATTTCTTCACGAGTACGAAAATTATAAGAGCCTACAGAGATTCCTGGGTTATTAGGCACAGCACGGGGGACGATGGACATGGCGACATAGGACTGTGCCCGACGATACAGCTGACCAACCAAAAGATTAGCCACACAACATATCGAACATGTATTAAAAAGCATCCTCCCACATACATTGATGAGTAAAGGCTTAAGTCTTTATAATCTATGAATGAGGATCTGCCATACACTGACCGATACAGGCGAGATCATTGTGGAAGGATCAAAGGTACAGGATCGAATATCGTAGACATTGTCCATGATCTGTGAGAAAGTGGGATAGGTCATCACCATCAGGATGGAAGCATATTAAAGCAAGACTACAACAAATAAATTCCCTAAAACGTTGATAGGAATCTGAACAGGTTAAAAGACTTGGAACATGCACGCGTGTGACACAATTCAAGGCGCCGTCACCCCCGGCGTAACACCTTTGAAGAGGAGCAAGAAGAGGTTAAACCAACCCTACCCACGTGCCTCTAAAATACGCAAATGGCTAACGTATAACTAAACCCTATTATGACATTTCTAACCCATCCTCTTCGGCGCGTAGATAGACTGTACAGAAGTGTTTACGGAGTTGGAAAAAAAAGATTGAAAGATTTTTGAGGGAGCAGCACGCTTATACGCTTTATAAGCCTGTGAGAAAAGGTTTAAAACAGCCAAGACAGCGGCTTCCTCGATTGATTCATTTGGCAAGCAGATTTAACAGACGTGCAAAGATATTCTGTGTATAACGATGGTTACCGCTACATTCTATTCATAATAGACGTATTCTCTAGATATCTGTGGCTAGTTCCTCTGAAAAATAAATCACCTGAAACAGTTGCTAAAGCCACCAAACGCTAATGTTAAAAGAAACAGGGTTCCTGGCTATTTTTTGTACGGATATGGGGAAGGAATTTATAGGCCGTGCTTTTCAGAACATGTTGACAGAGTTTAATATCAGCTATTACACAACCAATTCTATACATAAGGCTTCTTTAGCTGAAAGAGTTCAGCGCACCATAAAGGAACGCATGCACCGTTATTTTACACATAAAAACACATACAGATTTCTAGACATTCTGGAATCATTGGCATTATCCTACAACCGCTCACACCATCGCACGATTGGGACAACACCTATCGAAGTTTTAGAAAGAGGTAAGCTCCCGAGAAGAGATGGATCACCACCAACACCACACTCTGCGCGCTTCAAAATCAATGATTATGTAAGGCTGTCGCGTTCGGGGAATAAATTCGAAAAGGGTTTTGAGCAAGGATGGACACGCGAGATTTTTAAAGTTAGGGCTATGAGACCTAAAGGTGAGATAATGATGTATTACATTGAAGATTTGAATGGGGAAGAAATCTCAGGAGGCTTTTACCGCGAGGAATTGCAGAAAGTTGCGTTTCATTTAGGAAAAAATGTGTTTAAAATTGAGAAAATTTTAGGAAGCAAAGGTTCAGGAAAGAGAAAAATGTACCTGGTGAAATGGCTAGGGTACCCAGAAAGCTTCAACGCCTATATAAAAGCTGATGCAATAATGAAGCTTAAATAGTATGCAACATGGCTCCTAACCATTTCTACGTCACACTCCCGTCCTCCTCGTCCCTGTCTGTACACCCTAACAACACACTAGCCAACTTTGTAACAGAGCTCCACAAGCACATTGAATTGGGTCGTGATTCGTATGAGGTGGGGATATGCGAAATTCAGCTGGACACCATCTTTTTAAATATTGAACATAAAGAAACCGTTTTTACAATTCTTAGAGACATGGACGAGTGTGAAAAAGCTGGGGTAGCTATGGATGAATCTATGCGTATCGCTCGGACTAAGGTTGCACGGTATTACAGTACAGAAGTAAGACTAGGACCGGGACAATATGGTTCGGCCGAGGATGTTGTGAGAGGCTTAAACGTAAGTTTAAGAAACTCAAACCTTACGAATGATTTAGTATACGAAATCGTAAACAACCCTGCACATACACTAATCCTAAAATCAAAGACTAACAGACGTATTAAAGACCATAGAAAGTTCCAAATTCTAACCAATGGCCGATATAGCGCAGTCTTTCAAAGAGACTCATTTCACGAGACATAGCATGACTTGTCCAGATTAATGTATCAATTGAAGATGGAGAAATTGGCTGAAAGTTCCCCAGACATGTGCTATATTTACAGTAATATAGTGGAGCACCAGTTTGTTGGGGATACCCAGGCGCGCCTGCTGCGCATTGCTCACATCCCCAACCATAGAGGAAGGAGTTTGAGTATTACATATGACAGACCCCATTATGTGAATGTCGCAACTAATTTAATAACCAATATCTTAATATATATAAGAACGACTGGGGGTGAAAACTTCCCATTCGGTAACGGGAGCTTAACAGTGAAGCTACACTTTCGACGCACTGAGTTATAATGGATAGAAAGCCTTTCACCGTCTATCGAGGGGTGAGATACCAGCGCGGTAGTGGACTTGGATCCATTTTTTCATCCATACTACGTACGGCTGTTCCTTTGCTGAAGAGGGGGGCCAGATACCTCGGAAGGAAAGCGCTACAATCAGGTATTAACACTGCAGAAGACATATTGGCCGGGGCTAAACCTAAAGAAGCTCTAAAAAAACATTTAAAGCGTACACGGGACGAAATCATCAAAGATGCAAAGAGAAAAATGCGTGGTGGCGGGAAGAAGAAGAGGGCTGCCCGGAAGAAGAAGGGGTCACGTGGTATTAAACGTAAAAGGCCATCAAAAAAGAAGTGCTGTAAGCGAATGAAACCTATGGTTGACCACTTTTTTGACTGATATAAGCTAAGGACATTGATCTCATGAATCATAGTTTGTTTACCACTTGTCGAGAGAGGAGCCACTATTTCGCCATGGCACGCTTCATCCACCCATGTAGTTCACAATGCTGTAAATCGGAGCTGTCCCTTTTTGAGCTGCCTCCAACCCAAGTTTCTATTGAGCACAGTGACTTTTTACAATTAACCCTTTAAACACAATTAGTTCCCCGAGTGCACCTATAGAATTCGTGATACCCAGCTCAGGCCCTTACTTTTTTGATCCAAGCTGTGTGCACATGTACGCTAAGCTACGTATAGCCCATTCTGATGGAACGGTCTGCGATGACAAATATGCTGTATACCCTGAAACAAACTTTCTGCACTCCATATTCAACCAGTGTGACGTATATTTAAATCAGACCAACATATCGGCAGGCACGGGGTACTATCATCTACGAGCCTATCTGGAAAATGTCCTCAACTTTTCCAAAGGAGCGAAGGCTACCTTTTTAAGTGCCGAGGGATATTATCAAACTAAAGATGAAAATAGTATAAAGGACAAATTTAAAAATTCTAAAAAGAAAATATACGAGTGTTTTGGACGCTTGCACACAGATTTCACTTTCCAGGAGAAGTTGCTTGTCAACGGGGTGGATATGAAAATAAAGCTCACCCGCACGAGTCCTGAGATCTGCTTAAATCTGGATGCTGATCAAGAAGAGGGTGCAAAGCCCGTTGTGGTTCACATTATGAACACATACCTCCGCGTACGGCGAGTGAAATTAAGTTCACCAAAACAACTAGAAATTGAGAAAAATTTACTAAACGCTACAGTGAAATATCCTATTGACAGAGTGCAAATCAACCTATATACGGTTCCTGCAGGGTTGGCATCGAAGCAGATAGAAAACATTGCCCTGGGAAATCTTCCTAAAAGGATATTAATCGGTATGCAGGAGCATGCTTCCGTGAATGGAAAATATAAAAAGAGTGCCTTTAAATTCGAGAATTTCGGACTTAAAAATATAACTCTATACGTTAATGGCACTGCTTTGGGTGGAACAATAGGTACGGACTATTCATCAGACGCTGTGTTACCTCTTTGTGCCAGAGCCTATAGTAATCTGACCCATATTGCAGGTGATTGTGATGAGCTTGGTAATGAGGTAATGCAGGAAGAATTCATTGATCAATTTAACCTTTATCCGTTTGACATTACACCTGACTTATCTGCTAGCGTAAATACCCATTTAACCCCACAGCAGAGCGGAAACATCTCAGTGCGGCTGGAATTCGCCAAGCCTATAGACGCTCCTATTAGTGTACTAGTATATCTCGAATCGCAAGCCCTAATAGAAGTAGATAGATTTAGGAGCGTTATCACTGACTTTTAAAATGGATGCTAATACACTTCAGAAAGTAATGGAACGAGTCACACGTTCCAAATTTATCGGTGTGTTTGCGAAGAATGAAACATTGAGTTTGCCAAATTCGCGAGAATGCGGTAGTCTTATTGTGAACACAGATGTCATCGTTAATGAAGGGATTCACTGGATCGCTGTCTATTTTAAAAATAGACAGCGCCTGTACTATTTTCATTCACTCGGCACTCAACCCTGGAGTGACCCTATTATTGTAAAATTTCTCGCTCAGTTACATATTCCCGAAGTTGTATGGAACCCATTTCGTATACAAGGATATTTTAGTAATGTTTGCGGAATGTACTGCGTCTCATTTCTCACGCATATGTCATGTGATAAAGAATTTATACATTTTTAAAATTTATTTGACCCGTGTCACACTCGCCGAAACGATGAAATGGTATGCAGACAGATAAAAATCCGTTTTCCAATTGTACGTACTCGTTGTATAGTATAATGTTTTTGTTCGTATATTTGTAACGGTATATTCTGTAGTTGGTTATTGTACTGATTTCTTTCATTTAATAAATTTATGAAATATTGTCTTCTTATCCCAAAAAGATCGAAAAACACTTACATTATTTCGGTGTGACATTGCTGACTGATCAGTATATCCTCCGTATTCATGACACGAGATTCTTCAAAAGATTGTATAACACGTGTTAAATCCTCATCGGACCTTAAAGGAATAATGTTCATTCTTTTAAAACATATACAGAGTATACAGACAGATCCCCATTATGTGAAGATATCTTTGGTTCATTTAAGAGGAATAACATTGATTGCCATAAAAAATTTCGATTTTATCATAATGGCGATAAGAGGTAAAACCAAATAACATTGATTGCCATAAAAAATTTCGATTTTCTGGCGAGTATCTAAATGAAGTATTTGACGAGATACTACAACCCTCCATATATATTTATATAAAATCGAATTATAGACACTTACATTTCTGTGGTAGTCCCTTGCGTCGGATTGTAAGGAGCGTCACTGCAAATATCTTCAACGGTTTGCGTTGGAAATAATTCATCACGGTCAATCGCGTTAAAAAGATTAATTGCAGTTAATGCTGCAGTGTCACTTTCTTCATACAAGTCCGGGGAGACGTACAGGTCCATGGTGGAGGGAATGATTATTCACTGACGCGAAAATAGCTACTGTTACTCCAAACTGAAAAATATCCCCTTTCATATGCACAATCTCCAAGCTCCGCCCCAAAAGACCAGATGTTCGTAGTGATTGGCTGCCGGTGTAGCTGGGTGGAGCTATGACGTGTACCAATCCGCTATAACGGGGCCGGACGACTAATGACATCTTTATATTTTCTCAAAGAAATATATCCTAATTATATTTTTAAAAAAGCATTCGGTTTCCGCGTTAAACTGTGGGTCTAAGGTGGAATGAAAACTTTACACGCTGTTACAATTCGAGCTAGTTGTTATTATTACTAAAGAAAAAATCATGCATGCTTTTCGGTTATACTACTGTCTCGGATCAAATGATCCTGTTATTTTAAATCCGGTTCAATAATCCTGTTACGTTGAAATGTGGAAGAGTAAGCAACGACCCTCCAGATATATATATATATATATATATATATATAATCGAATTATAGACACTTACAGAAATCCTTTCCTCGTGAAAGGAAAAACAATGCTTAATGATTAACTTCTTATATTGAATAAATAACCCTCACTCGTGAAAGTTCCTCTAATTATATTTTTAAAAGAGCGTTCGGTTTCCACATTAAACTGTGGGTCTAAGGTGGAGTGAAAACTTTACCCGTTGTTACAATTCGAGCTAGTTGTTATTATTACTAAAGAGAAAATCATGCATGCTTTTCGGTCATACTACTGCCTCGGATCAAATGATCCTGTTATTTTAAATCCGGTTCAATAATCCTGTTATGTTGAAATGTGGAAGAGTAAGCAACGACCCCCTGACGAGATGTATTTCGATCCACATAGGGCAGTACAAATTACAGTAGTAATAATATATATATATATATATATAAAATTCTTAGTATTTTCAGGTTTGCGCACCTCTTGCACCTTGTTTCTTTCGCTGATTGTTATTTAATATAATTGTGTGTATTTCTTTCAATAACAGAGATGATATCTAAGAATATGACCATACAAATTACGCGTAAATATAAAATATTTTCATTGTAGAAATAATAATAATAATAAGAAATGGAGTGAACGGTGGTTTTTGCTCGAATAGTTTGGTAGATGGATTAACCCTCGACCAAAAAGGTCTCTAGGGAGACGATTCGAATTGACCTAGTTTCTGCCTTTCCTCGTGTACGTGTGTGTGTGTGTGTGTGTGTGTGAGAAAGTTAAGATTTGGAATGAAGGGAGACTTATCAAGAGCGGTCTGGAAGAAAGGTCTCTTGGGAGACGATTCGAATTGACCTATTGTCGGCCTTTCCTCGTGTGTGTGTGTGTGTGTGTGTGTGTGTGTGCACGAGTTGTTCATATACAAACCCAGATGGGGAATGTACGAACATGCTTTTTGGTTTTAATTCGGCGAAATTCAATTTATATATATATATGTATAGAAACGACGTAAGTATAGAGGAGCGTTCTGCACACGAGGAAGAGAAATAACGAACAAATGAAAAATGAGGTGAACCGCCCGGGAATCGAAATCAGGATCTTCCGATTTCCGGTCAGATGCGCTATCCATTACACCACGGGCCTCGATCAGTCATAAGTCGAAATTCTCCTACATAGGGCAGAAACCAATGCCCTGAGAGGGCACCCTCGCAAATCGTGAATATGTACATTTAACTGCAATGGCATTGGTTTCTGCCCTATGTAGGAGAATTTCGACTTATGACTGATCGAGGCCCGTGGTGTAATGGATAGCGCATCTGACAGGCAATCGGAAGATCCTGGGTTCGATTCCCGGGCGGTTCACCTCATTTTTCATTTGCTCGTTATTTCTCTTCCTCGTGTGCAGAACGCTCCTCTATACTTACGTCGTTTCTATACATTAATATACTGCGTGGTCATTGCAGTTAAATGTATATATATATATATATATATATATAAGGGTTGACAAATATACACGATTATTGTGATTCTTTCTATATATATATATATATATATATATAAACAGATGTGGGATTGGGTCGGGGTAATACGAGCATTAAATCTATTGGAGAAAATATAAAGATGTCATTAGTCGTCTTGCCCCGTTATAGCGGATTGTGTTTTTGCTAATTTCAACTTTAAATGAATCTTCCAATTGATTAACTATATAAATATATTGTGGTATTTTATATGGTTGAATCTTCCAATTGAATAACTATATAAATATATTGTGGTATTTTATATGGTTGAATCTTCCAATTCAATAACTATATAAATATATTGTGGTATTTTATATGGTTTGTGCCCCCCCCCCATTTGCAATAACCCCCACCCACTTTGCAACAACCCCACCCACCTTTGCAACAACCCCCACCCCTTGTAACATTACGTAATCACTTGCAACATTCTTGCACTCTCCCCTTTTGCGGCTATACTACTGATGCATGGCAACTTTTTCTGAGAATGAGGAACCCTGTAGATTTTTAAAGCCATCTTTAGTAGTATGGATTAGGAAATTTAACAGAAATCCATCAGCTGTACAAACTTCATAAAACTTTATACCATACTTATGCTTTTTGGATTTGATGTACTGCCTAAAAACTAGCCTTCCTCGCCACAATAACATTGATTCATCTAAAGAAATATTTTTAGGAGGCTCGTAAGTATTTTCACTATTATCTAAAATCAACTGTATGAGAGGGAAAACTTTACGAAGATTATCAGAATAGTAGTCATCGTGATTCCTTTGGACCTCATTGTTTGAAAAATGAAGGCACTGTAGAATTATTTCAAATCTCTTCAGTTCCATATTATTTTTGAAAAACGACATGTAACAATTATCATATCTATAATAATGTCTAAGAGATGGCATTTTCACTAATCCCATTAATATAACATTTGCTAAGAAATGTTTCAGTTCTTCAGCATTTAAAGGTTTCCAACGGAAATCCTTGAATTCCTTGTAACATTGGAATTATTCAAAAGTGTAGTGGCATATCTATTTGTCTCATTTACGATTATATGCATTACTTCATCACTCCAAAACAATGAAAAAAAATCTATGGGACCTGCATTATCGGGCATATCAACTTTAATGCCATTGTTACCTATGATACAAAGGGAATTTCTGGAGGATCTTCTTGTATATCTACCCATTCCTCTGGATTTGTTAGATCATCATTTTCTTGGCTACAGTCATCTTGAATTACTTCATTATTCTCTACTTCATTATTAGTCATTGAATCTGAAAAAAAAAGAATAAGTTTTTAAACCGTAAGATAATCTGTTTACAAGATTAATGTAATACTGGCATATTGTGCAATCAATAAGTAGCTAAATCAACTATCTGCCAAATATACAGCACTCTCTGCAATCAACCAATCTAGAAATACTACGGAGTTATTCTATTAAGTACAAAATTTTTCAAGACAGTAAAAGTACACCGTACAGTATATTATACAAATATAACAAACGATCTTTAATCTATAATAAATACAATAAATTGAACACACACACACATATATATATATATATATATCATATAGCAATAATACATTTTTAACATATATAATAAATGATGTTTGCTAATTGTAATTTACTTACGTTCATGGCCGTCATCAGAGCTGGAAGTTTCACCATCATCAATGGGCGCTTCAAAAGATGATTCTGAGTCATTAAAATCACTAAATTCATCGCTTGAAGATGTATTCACTTCATTCATATATCTTTCAATGTCTTTTTCAATCAAAATACGCCTTCGCTTGTTTGGGCGTTCATTCATAATTGCTGCATTCATGGAGAGCAACCCTCATTTAACACAAGCAGGTGGTAACTGCACGTGACCAAATAAATGGCCATTGGCAATATTGAATCTGCTGCCAAACGTACGATTTTCAGTATGTCTACCAACAGGCCCCATTATGAATTATCGTATTGAAAAATATATAAATTGTGACGCGTTTAGTCGTCCTGGGCTCAAATGTAGACATTAGAAATTGAGAGATTTTTCCGCTCCAGGCCTACAAATGAACTGACGTTTTAGCTCTGGGCCACGAACGTGTTAATTAATGGGGAAGCATCTAACTGGAAAAGTGTAACTAGCGGCGTACAAATGAGATCAAATTCTAGGATCAGTTCTTTTTATTATTTATATCAATGACATCGACATAGGAATTAAGAGTATAATTTCAAAATATGTGGATAATACCAAACTAGGGGGCCAACAAAATCAGCCACAAAACGTTTCCAGATTCAAGATGATATCAATAAATTACTGGAGTGGGCAGAAATTTGTCAAATGAACTTTAATATGGATAAATGTAAAATGTTGCATAACAGTAGAAACAATATTAAAGAAAAGTATTCTATACGTGGCAAGACACTAATGAATGTTACGAGAAAAATGTTATTATTGTTGCCAATACTCTTAAACCGAGTATGCAAATCATCGAAGTGGTCAGAAGAACAAATACTCTTAGGATTTATTGGTAGATCATCTGAATTTAAGTCGGAGAAAACAATGCTAACAGTGTTCTGTTATGGTCCCCATATTTACGACAAAACATAGAAAGAATAGAGAGAGTGCAGACGACGGGCTAAGATGATTCCTAGAGTTAAAAACAAATCATACGCTGCCCGTTCAGAAATGTTAAATTTATTCTCACTCGTATATAGGTGTATTCGAGGAGATTTAATACAGGTGTTTAAATTGATTTAAGGTTTTGATAATGTCGACGCCGAAAAATATCAACGCCGTGTCCTTTGTATGTATTGCTTTGTATATACTGTATACTTTTAAATTATTTACCTGTGGTTATTAAAATTTTGTACTCTCTCTCTCTCTCTCTCTCTCTCTCTCTCTGTATATATATATATATATATATATATATATATAGGGTGTCCCATAAGTCTGGAACCATAAGGTACAATAAGTAATTCATGTTTTTCCGTTTATGCAAGTGCCCATGATGTCTTTGAGTAAGGAAGAACGCATCCAGGTAATTCTGCTCGTAGGAAGTCGCAGTCAGAGGGAGGTCGCTGAGGAATTTAACAGATTGCATCCGGACCGCGCGCCGATAACACACAGCTGTGTCGGCAAACTTGTGGCAAAGTTCATGGAAACGGGATCCATAGGAGATAAACCACGCAGTGGACCTCCGAGGACATCCACCGACGATGACACAGCCGCTACCATCCTCGCTCATTTCACAAACAGTCCCCAAAAGTCTCTTCGGCGTTTTTACTGCCGTTTTTATCATTTTGCCCTATGGTTCCAGACTTACGGGACACCCTGTGTGTATATATATATATATATATAACCTTGGTTTGGTTTTGCTTCCGCCCGAATTGTTCATTCTGATGAAGGTCAAGCTTGTCATTGCACCTCAGACCTACAGTTTAACGTGGAATCCGAAACACGCCCCACCAGTAGCCCAGCGTCTTAACCACTAGGCTACCCAGCGTACTCATTTATCTACCAACCAATTTCTTTATTATGTGGAAGGATGAACAACTGGGTTTTGCTGCGCGCCGCCTGCCATCACCGGGTGTCGATTCCGGGGCCGATGGATTCGTAGTCAGCGGCGCTAACCACTACACCACCGAGGCGCATATATATATATATATATATATATATATATATATATATATATATATATATATATATATTGTAACTAAAACGTTCATTCTGTCAAACATATATTCATATACATTTTTCTTTAAAAAACTTTTATACGGTCTTTGTACTTTAGAAAATGAGACGATCATGACTCTTATGAGAGCCATTTATCGGCCTTCCGCAAACAGTTTGGAATTTTTACCGTTTTTAAGACACGATTAGATAGAAGGATTAAGAAGTTGGTAAACCCTTTACACTCTCAAGGCAGCACTTTTGATGAGGGGTTCTACACGACTTTAATAGTTTCCGTTGGGACCCCCCCCACACACACACACACACATATATATATATATATATATATATATATATAACGTAAAGAAACGACGCTTGTATAGGAGATATTCCGCGCAAGACGAGAGAGAGAGAACGGAACAAATGAAAAAATGAGGTAACCACCTGGGAATCGAACCCGGGATCTTCCGATTGCCGGTCAGACGCGATACATTACACTATGGACCTCACTCTTCCAAATGCCGTAATTCTTCTACATACTCGCAGAAACCAATGCCCCAAGGGGGCACCTCCCGCATGCCGTAACATTATATACATTCAACTGCAAAGAACACGCAGTATAAATAACGTAAAGAAACGACGCTTGTATAGGAGATATTCCGCGCAAGACGAGAGAGAGAGAACGGAACAAATGAAAAAATGAGGTAACCACCTGGGAATCGAACCCGGGATCTTCCGATTGCCGGTCAGACGCGATACCATTACACCATGGACCTCACTCTTCCAAATGCCGTAATTCTTCTACATACTCGCAGAAACCAATGCACCAAGGGGGCACCTCCCGCATGCCTTAACATTATATACATTCAACTGCAAAGAACACTCAGTATAAATAACGTAAAGAAACGACGCTTGTATAGGAGATATTCCGCGCAAGACGAGAGAGAGAGAACGGAACAAATGCGGGAGGTGCCCCCTTGGGGCATTGGTTTCTGCGAGTATGTAGAAGAATTATGGCATTTGGAAGAGTGAGGTCCATGGTGTAATGGTATCGCGTCTGACCGGCAATCGGAAGATCCCGGTTCGATTCCTAGGTGGTTACCTCATTTTTTCATTTGTTCCGTTCTCTCTCTCTCGTCTTGCGCGGAATATCTCCTATACAAGCGTCGTTTCTTTACGTTATTTATACTGCGTGTTCTTTGCAGTTGAATGTATATAATGTTACGGCATGCGGGAGGTGCCCCCTTGGGGCATTGGTTTCTGCGAGTATGTAGAAGAATTACGGCATTTGGAAGAGTGAGGTCCATGGTGTAATGGTATCGCGTCTGACCGGCAATCGGAAGATCCCGGGTTCGATTCCCAGGTGGTTACATCATTTTTTCATTTGTTCCGTTCTCTCTCTCTCGTCTTGCGCGGAATATCTTCTATACAAGCGTCGTTTCTTTACGTTATTTATACTGCGTGTTCTTTGCAGTTGAATGTATATAATGTTACGGCATGCGGGAGGTGCCCCTTGGGGCATTGGTTTCTGCGAGTATGTAGAAGAATTACGGCATTTGGAAGAGTGAGGTCCATGGTGTAATGGTATCGCGTCTGACCGGCAATCGGAAGATCCCGGGTTCGATTCCCAGGTGGTTACCTCATTTTTTCATTTGTTCCGTTCTCTCTCTCTCGTCTTGCGCGGAATATCTCCTATACAAGCGTCGTTTCTTTACGTTATTTATACTGCGTGTTCTTTGCAGTTGAATGTATATAATGTTACGGCATGCGGGAGGTGCCCCTTGGGGCATTGGTTTCTGCGAGTATGTAGAAGAATTACGGCATTTGGAAGAGTGAGGTCCATGGTGTAATGGTATCGCGTCTGACCGGCAATCGGAAGATCCCGGGTTCGATTCCCAGGTGGTTACCTCATTTTTTCATTTGTTCCGTTCTCTCTCTCTCGTCTTGCGCGGAATATCTCCTATACAAGCGTCGTTTCTTTACGTTATTTATACTGTGTGTTCTTTGCAGTTGAATGTATATAATGTTACGGCATGCGGGAGGGCCCCCTTGGGGCATTGGTTTCTGCGAGTATGTAGAAGAATTACGGCATTTGGAAGAGTGAGGTCCATGGTGTAATGGTATCGCGTCTGACCGGCAATCGGAAGATCCCGGGTTCGATTCCCAGGTGGTTACCTCATTTTTCATTTGTTCCGTTCTCTCTCTCTCGTCTTGCGCGGAATATCTCCTATACAAGCGTCGTTTCTTTACGTTATTTATACTGCGTGTTCTTTGCAGTTGAATGTATATAATGTTACGGCATGCGGGAGGTGCCCCCTTGGGGCATTGGTTTCTGCGAGTATGTAGAAGAATTACGGCATTTGGAAGAGTGAGGTCCATGGTGTAATGGTATCGCGTCTGACCGGCAATCGGAAGATCCCGGGTTCGATTCCAGGTGGTTACCTCATTTTTTCATTTGTTCCATTCTCTCTCTCTCGTCTTGCGCGGAATATCTCCTATACAAGCGTCGTTTCTTTACGTTATTTATACTGCGTGTTCTTTGCAGTTGAATGTATATAATGTTACGGCATGCGGGAGGTGCCCCCTTGGGGCATTGGTTTCTGCGAGTATGTAGAAGAATTACGGCATTTGGAAGAGTGAGGTCCATGGTGTAATGGTATCGCGTCTGACCGGCAATCGGAAGATCCCGGGTTCGATTCCCAGGTGGTTACCTCATTTTTTCATTTGTTCCGTTCTCTCTCTCTCGTCTTGCGCGGAATATCTCCTATACAAGCGTCGTTTCTTTACGTTATTTATACTGCGTGTTCTTTGCAGTTAAATGTGTGTATATATATATATATTATATATATATATATATATATACCTTTAGGTAATCATGGGATGGGGACATGTTACTTACAGCATACTCATGGGGACAAAAAATGTTGCAGTTTGTCGTGAAGGAGACATTTCTGAAAAAAATTATAGTTGTTACTGATGGAGACGTGTGGGAAGGTTATTAATTTTCCATACTTAAAGGGACAAATATAAAATATTTTGTTTTTGCACTAATTCATACAACTGAAATTTATTAACTGTTTCTAGGCAATGGATAAGACGGCTGAGAAATTTTTAACATCGATGGATAAATGTTCTCCTCAGCGGTAAAGTGTGATTGCTATTAGATATGAAATAGATGTTTAAAAAGTTTCCACAGTATTTTTTAATTTCTTATTATTTGGATTGACTGAAAAAGGTACACATAAGCAAAGATACTTAATCAAGCCGTTAGTATATTTTCCGTATAAATGAACGCACTTTTGCTATCTGGCAAAATATCATCCTTCAAAAATTTTCTCCTTTGAGGTATTCCTTCATCAAGCTAAGTAGATGGTAGTCCAAGGGATTAATGTACGGACTGTAGGATCGATAAGTAATTAAATTCCATTAAAAACTGGCAATAACCTGCGCTATTTTGTATACTGTATGGAGGAATATGTGCATCCTTAGGTTATCATAATACCTGGCAATGTCAATAGTAATAGTAAAAGTTACTGCAAACGGTGAAAACAAAGTTATGCGTTGTTTGCTTAAGAACATTGTAATTGTTTGTCACATAATTCTGTTATTATGATTTTTCTGAAAGTAGTTGAACTCTACACCTTCACATTTTTTGTGGTGGAGCAAATAATGAATACCACCACTCCTTGGACCGTTCCTTCGTTTCCGTAGTAAATAATATTACCTTGTCTCGTTTCCTATCACAGTTTTGATGAGAAACTTATCCCCCAAGCTCTGTATATCGCTTTGCCAGCGCTTGGAATCCTTTTACCCAAAAGTTTTTTCGTCCTGAGTCAGGTTCTTCGGTATCTATATCGCAGTGATTTTGTGATGGTCTGGTTTGTCTATCAATATTTCAGAAGAACTTTGACTTCACTACCAGCCAGGGGAAAGATAATGAGAGTTAATACGCACTAACCGAGTTTCAAAGTTCATCTATATGGGCTCTTTCAATTACTGGGCGATCACAGAGGGCGAATGACTCGCTGCTAAATACCAGTTACCAGTAACAGTTTAGAATAGGTGAGGTGTAGGCGTCATTGAAACCCAGTGACAAGGATTTTCATGATATTCCCCATGTTAAAAATCATACTTCTTTTGATTTCCTTTTTAGAAGTAATTATGGCAATGTCAATAAAAGCCAATATTAAAAATAATGTTTGGGGTGTTTTACCTCCTCTTTAATATCCAGGTCATCTGACAGAGAATCTGCAGCTTTACGTAAGATCTGAATCATGGGCCGCCAAATCATCTAGAAGTGGAAAGGACGGTCTTTACACTCAAACCCAGCGTCGTCTATCTTCGCTGATCTCACGGGAAGCAATGTGACGACTTGGCTAGGACGTAGCCCCTATAAGTCAAAGTAATTACTACTGACATAGCATGAGGTTTACTATGTCAAACTTCTTTTAAACAGGACTCAGGAACAGAATGACGAAACAAAAAATGATTCATCTCAAAGTTAACTGTAACCCTCAACTACAGTATACGTATGTATAGAGTTTGTATTCATACGTATGTATAGAGCCTGTATACATACAGGCGTATAGAGTCTCTCGACTACGCCTTGCAACCTGAACGACGTACCCAAAAATCTAATTTTTTTTTAGACTAGGTATAATTCAAAGCTTTTGTTTCCTGGAATTGAGTAAATGACAAAAATATTAAAAATGAAGCTGAAACCAATATAATCTGAAAACCATTATAGTCTTTTTAAATTCATCAAAGGATATGTAATATAATGATGGGGTTGTTTAACCTCTTTTGCAAAATCTAAGGTCATATGATAGAAGGAACCTACAGCTTTATGTGGGATCCAAACAACGGGTTGTAACATAATCTAGACGCAGAAAAGAGTTCCCCATCTAACTGTTATCGAGAACCAATGATGCTAACTTCGCTAATCGACGGGAAGTGGTATTATGACACTGGCCACGGCTTAGCTCCATCAAAGGATATGCACTGCCATAAAACTTATTATTTAAATGCGCAACCTTATCCTAATATAAAAAGAAAATTAGTACCAAAAACTAACAGTATGATACCTTTTCAAATTTACTTTGCGAGGACTGCATCAGTAAATGAAACAACAAAAAAGAAAAGGGCCTTCTATTTATCTGCATATAAAGCTTACAAACGAGCAATTAAACTTTTTCACTTTTTTTAGAAAGAAACAAAATACAATCATTTAGTCTTCAATGTTTCTTCATTGTTTGGACGACAACAATTTTAAATTGGTGTTTAAACACAGAACATTCACTTTTACCAGGAATAGTGAATGCTCTCAAATTTAGCATCATCCTTTCGTACACGTACTCTTTCTATTCTTGACTCGAGCTAGGCTTAAATTTCCTGACACCTGTGGGAAAACAAAAGAAAAAGATGTTCCTTCTGTAGTTGTGACAACCATTTCCCACTTCAGAGCTGGGTGTGTGGTGTATACACGGTGCTGATGTTCCACCACTTAAAGTAATAATAATGTTTGGAGTTGTTTAACCTCATTTGTAGCAGCCAGGATTATGCGACTTAGGAGACCAATAGTTTAACGTGGGATCCGAACCACCGGTTGCTACATCACCTAAGGATAGAGTGGACGGTCTCTCATAAAAATACTGTCCAGATCTAATGTCGCTTAATTTTGCTGATCTAATGGGAAGCGGTGGAACGTCTTGGCCGGGATGTAGCCCACCACTTAAAATACACTTAAAAAAAATGGGGACTCAGTCTGACCCAACAAATAAAGATAGGTAACCACTGGTAGACTGGGCAGGTAAACGCAAAGTGAACCCTTGATGAGATACCAGTCATCTACAAGTTTATAGTGTATTAGGCCCTAAGTAATATATATATGTATGGATATTTTTTTAACAAGGAGAGGCAACTATTCCTTGAAAATGGAGACTGGGTTAGCAGCAGAAAGTGAATGATAAATCTGAGTAGAAGCGAACTTGTGCTCAGACACAGTGCACTATTAGAAGGAGTCAATCAGCTAGAATGAAATGCCAGTTCTTTACGTCTCCCCTATTCGCTTCTATTACAACTCTCTTATGGCACATGGTTCTCAGGTAAATCTTTAGCTTCAACTTTTTCTCCGCTTTCAAAGTTACTCACTTCATCTCAATTGGAAAAAAGTTCGACCATATAATTGATAAGTAAACATGAGTTACTGGGTATACCTATAAAGAAATAGGCAATAACAAATGTTAACCTAAGTGAAACTGCGGATTAGAGGTCATTTGAACCTACCTGTGATGCCGGTATGCAAAACCAGGGCGTTATCCACTGAGCCATTCAGAAATCGAAAAATAATTTCAAGTGAAAGTTTCAAACAAACTGCTGCTTTAACACATCGACCTCGGATAATTTCCTGTTTATATTCCTGAAAAGCTCAGTCGACAATTTCCTTAGCTTAATGCATACAGGCAGCACACATTCAGGCCACGTTAGGTTTGCAGTTTTAGTTTTGACTTAATTATCCCTTGTTGTGCCTATCTTTCTTTATTTCACTAAGTGTATTTACTGCGTTTCTGATATATATATATATATATATATATATATATATAATATTTTCGCCTGTCTGTTTGTTTGTCCTTTATGCAAGCGCAAACCGTTTGACCTAGAGCTACCAAATTTGGCACGGGAACCTCAACACAGAGTCGGTCAGCCTGTCTGTTTGTCTGTCTGCAACGCCAGGTACTGTGATATATATAGCAGTATAATGGGGAGAGGGGTGGGAGTAATGGCTTTTTTTACTTTTGTGTGTGGGGGTAATGGGGGAGTGGGGGTGGGATGGTAATGGAGTAGAGGTGTAGGGGTAATGGGGTTAACCGCGATTAAACTACAGAAAAGAACGCAGCCGTGAAAATTTTGATTATTTGGTCAATAAAACTATAGAAAAGAACACAGTCATGAAAATCTCGAGCTTCACATTAATTATTTTTTAGGACACAGTCATGAAAATCTTGAGCTTCACATATAATTATTTTTTAGGACGACTTCAAACCGTTTGACCTAGAGCTACCAAATTTGGCACGGGATAAGATAAATCATTTTAATCAAATTCAGCCTTTTGTCTTAAACTTCATTTTATTTAAACTGGGGATCTAATGTGAAATTTATTCCGGGCAACGCCGGGTACCTCAGCTAGTATATATATATATATATATATATATATATATATTAGTGATGTAGCGGATGTCATTTTTTCACATCCGCGGATGCGGATGTTTGATTTTCAACATCCGCGGATGCGGATGCGGATGTCTACATTTTCGATATTTTTTAGGATATATTCGAGATTTGTTGTGTTTAACGTATATAATAAGTTATTATATAGAGAGAGCTGTAGCTATAATGTAGTATAATTGATTAATTGTACAATAATTGCTGTACTTTTCTCTGAACATATAAAATAATATCAAGCATCTAACTAATATAGAAATCAATTACTGAATTCGTCTGCAAATAAATTCGTTATATTTTGTTGAGTTTCAGCCACAATTAGAAACCATAATTGTGTTACCAGGATGCGGGACGTGAACCCAACTCAAATGCATCCCACCGACCTCTTTCCCCAACCTCCACCCTTATAGAAAGAGATCTTTAATTAGCTTGATAACTATTTATATTAAGTTTAAAGTTTTATAGGCATATTTATAAATGAGTAATTAAAATAAAGTAAACTAAGATGTTCATCGTTTAATATTCAAACTTAATTATAGGAAGGTTATGCTTAAGGAACATTAATTTTTCTGCCTTTTCTGCTGCCAGTCTGTTTCTCTTTTCATCATATATTAATCCAGCACTGCTAAATAATCTCTCGCTTGGTACGTTTGTTGGAGGACAGGCTAAATGTTTCCTTGCAAGTTTACTCAAGTATGGATAGATATTCTGCGTATTTTTCCACCAACTAATAGGATTGTCACATGCAGCCAGGCGTTTTTCTTGGTGATAGCTCTCGATCATTTTTACTACATCTTTTGACATCGCGTAGGTCTCGTCATCGCTGCTTGACTCAAGAAACTGAGAGAGAGATTCTGTGATAGATTTGTTTGTTGAAGATGTTGGTTCTGTCACTGAAACTTTTATTCTTTTGGTGGGTGGCGAAGCGACAGATTCAAGAGATTGAAGCTCTTCAACTGCTTTGCCAAGTGATGATTTAACTTGTTCTAATGTACTAGGTGAAAATAACTTAGCTTTGTAAGGTGGATCTAAGTAGGTTGCAAGAGAGTAACTTCATACAAGAACAGCCTCTCGTCTTGTCGCTTGCATCACTTTTGCGCACAATGAACTAGTTCTATTAATATAGTAGAATTTGATGATTTCCGCTTATTAATGACGTTTTATCTCAACGGTCCACATCCCCACGACATCCGCAGTCCAAAGTGCGGATGCGGACGCGGATGCGAGAAAATATGCGGATGTGACCTACATCACTAATATATATATATACACTCACTGATATCCAAAAGTACTTGCGATTTGTTAGCTCATGCTGAGATTTTAACTGAACCTATATTTTTTGGCTGTTTAAACTAGCATATTTCTTAAATTTGACTTCTAATCTTTTAATAGATCCCTTTTCTAACATAAAAATATATGTGTTCTTCAATTACATAGATAAAAATAATGTTTTTTGACTAATATGATAAAGGATGTTATTTTTTCCAATTGACTTTCTTCAGTAATTTGAGAATGGTGCATCACTAAATTAAAATCTCTCTAAATAGTCTAGTAATATCGTTAGCAAATCTAGTGTAAAGGCAAAAAAAATTGAAATAAAATTTCTTTGTGCCATGCATTTCTGTAAGGTCTCTAAATCTAAAACATCACTCTAAAAGTATAGGAAGATATATTTGGTGGAATTTTTTTTATCTAATAGTTCTTCTGAGAAACACGTATTCCAATAATACTTATGGTCAAGAGCATAAATGTTAAAGTTTTCATAGCATGGAGGCTTTGTGAAATCAAACTTTACATTAATTTGACATTATATGAGGTAAACATAATAAAAAATCACAATTTGTTTGTAAAAATAGTGTAAATTACCGAAACAATTAAGATGGATTTTCTACTAAATTTCGAATGTTTCATGTTTCATGTCGTTCCTGGAACTATAAAATTTCAAAATTACATGTTCTTACAATGGTTTGTCTCTAAAAAAAATTAGAAATCAGCATTTTCATTTTCTTGATCTTCATTTTCTTCTGCATCAGTATCCATGGAAGGAGAGTTAGTACAACCTGAGCCGCGACACTCCCGACATGCAGATAAACACTCAAGCTGATGTTTGCGACAGGTACACGTTGCAGTGCTGCTGTCTGTCTTATAGTTGCACTTGATCATCTCCAACAAGCTACTTGTGCAAGTAGTATCGGCGCAAAAGGAGAGAGTGCAATGCAATTGCAAATGTTGATCAATGGTGCATAAGGTTATGCAACAAGGGGAATGCTGCAAGAGGTTATACAACAAATGGGGGGAATGTTGCACTATGTTATGCAACATAGGGGGAGGGGAATGTTGCAAGAGGTTATGCAAATTGGGGGAGGAGTTATTCCCCAAGTTGCAATGAACTTCAGCTGAGAGAGATCTCTTTGGGGGAGAAGGTGGGAAGGGGAAGGCCTCACCCCCAAAGGGGTATACCTAGCCTAAGAGAGAGAGAAAGGAGAGAGGTGTTTGCTTGGCAGGAGCCAAGCGCATATTAAGACTTCAGCCAAGCGTCCGCTGTCTTATAAGATCCTAATCAGCCAGTTGGCTTAACTGGCTGAGTTGCCAGATTGCGATATTTATTTTATTAAAGCATATATTCAGTCTTAATTCGCCAGTTGGCTTAACCAGACAGTTGACTTAGAAGGCGTAAATGGCTTGTTCAGGTACATTATTAGGGTTGAGTTGCCAGATTGCGCTATTTATTTAATTAAAGCATATATTCTCGACAGTTGACATATTCCGCCAGTTGGCTTAATCCGCCAGTTGGATTAACCAGCCAGTTGACGTAGAATACCTAGAAGGCAGATATATATGTATATATATATATATATAGATATATATATATATATATATATATATATATATATATTACCTTTTCAACTGCCAGATTGCGCTATTCAGATATTTTTGACAGTTGGCTTAGAAATCCGTCAGTCGTTTTAGAAGGCAGACATTTGATATAATTAAATAATAAAGTCGTTTACAACCAAAATAATTAAATAAAACACAATTACATCATTCTGTTTATTTAGACGAATTATTGGAATCATTTTCACGAAATATATAGAAAATAAATATACAATCAAACGATGGAATATATATGATAACAAAAAAATTATAGCATAAGAAATACGAACGAGAAATATATATATATATATAATCAAAATAGAAAATAAATATATGTCAAAAAGAGACTAGGTTCTTAATAAATTTAGGATTGGAATTTAAAAGTTACACTTAGTGGTTAGGATAAATAAAATTAATAACAAAAAATTTAAATTATATTTATAATGAAAACGATGTTACTAATTAAATGGGTATTACAAAAGGATATATAATCAAACTATATGGAAATTAACTTAAATGAATGGCTAAAGGAAATTAACTAAACTTAAATAACTAAAACAATTGATAAATGATATATAAATATGGGCAGGAAAGCTTGTTGCTCATGTTAGGATATAAGTCAGGACTAGAGGCTTAAAAAAAACCCCAAAATGGAATCTGGTGGATGCTGAGATGTAGACGACAGCCTTCAAGTGTATTTCTCTTAGTGAATTATTTACAAAAGAACGGGGTTTTTTCTTTGCCGATGTGATATCGGAGAGTACCAGCATTCAGAAAGAACCAGGAGGTAATGTATCTCTAACAGAAGTGAGGTTAGAGACGACTTGTCATACAAACAACATCGCTTCTTAGGAAACGAACGTATGAACATACATTCTGATCGTTTAGAAAGAGTCAATGTGGGTGTAGAATTAAGTTGTAATTTTATAATCTTACATTATTTTAGCTTTAATAGCATTTAAAATAGCTTTAATAGCATTTAAAATGAAATGGTAAGGATTAATCTCTAACCAAGAAGAGTATCTTCTTGATAATATACAATCAAACGATGGAATATATATGATCAAAAAATAAAATAAAAATAATAATAGCATAAGAAATACGAACGAGGAATATATATAGATATAAAATTAAAAATATACAAAACGATGTAATATAACCATCAATATATTAGTACAGCAAAAAAGAAAAAAAAATATATATATACACAATTATATTAAATAATTGAATATACATCAAAATATTTTATGTTCTACGGCGCAAAACACTAAACTCACCCGTAATCGCGTCTACAGTCACATCATTATTGCTTTGCACTACGCGGTAAATACACCTTAATAATATTTCACCGCTCAAGTTATACGGATACCTATACTCGATATAAATGGCCTTCATATCGTTCAATACTATTTTTGTGCCCACTTTACATTCGGATGGCAAGTTATCTTTAAACACGGCTAGAATACAATCAAAAGCACTCACAAAGAGGTCATCGTTAGCCACAACATCACTATTAAATACAAGTTTATAAACACTCCTTTCCAATCGAGGGTTTTTTCTTACTGTCCCGAGCTTTTCAATCGTGAACTCTTCTTCACTCTGCATAGCGGCAATTGAAATAATCTTCCAAATCGTAACGACAGCTACTCATTATATAGAAATACAGCTCTTCAGGGTGAACAGTGTAGGCGAGCTCAGCCCTGTACCGCTCAAGTGCTTTGTACCAAAGTTCGGGATATTTCAAAGAGTCTAAACCTATTAAATAAGCATCCACTTCTAGACCATTCTCGCCTTGTTCATTCCTACATTCGATAAATCCGTCGAACAGAGCGGTGTATGCGTATTCAAGAACAGTGTCAAAATAAATCATATCTGTAACACGCGCATCTAATATCGGCTTCAGCTTACGGAGTCTGACGATTTCGAACATTCTGTCGAGGATGAAACGGTTTGGCATAGGAACAAGAACGTTATTATCAGATGCATTCTTCCACATCAGTCGTATATCAATGCAAGGCTAATCATTATTTATACACAACGTGCAAACAACGGCATATGAGGGGGCATCACTAATCTGTTCTCTTCTTGTACCTACACCTGCAGGTATTTTATAACGGTCCTCTTCCCACTTCTCAACTATCACGAAGACTCTATTCATCTCATCAACACTTAAATAAATTCATTACGTTTACCATAGTTTGCTTACCTACAAGTCGTTTCAAGAACATAGTTAATGGCACCGGTTTCGCGCCTGAACACGTGCAATGACTTCGTCACGGACACATCGTAGGCGGCATTGAGAATGTTTCTCAAAGGAAGTTCCATCGTATTCGCACGTCCAGTCGGTTCAAGCTCTGAGATGACTATGAGCCACAGGTTGCCGGATCGGCTCGACAGGGAAGCGAGTCACACCATAAACTGCTGAAGCGCGTATGGGTTTGTTCGAATACTTGTGCCCCATTATACTGGGCAAACAGAATTTTTCCGCTACATGAAGCAATACCAGTTTTAATGTTTTATCGGAATGCTCACCAGACGTTCATTTCCACAAAATAAACACATCTTATTCACAATCCGGTGCATTATTTGAGAGAAACATATACCCATATTTTTCTTTTTTGTTTTACAAACGATACTCGTCTCTAAATCTGTCAAAAACTCGCACAGGCCATTACCCACAATCTCACTACAAACCTCGTCATGATATATATTAATATAGTGGTAAAAATACTGAAGATTCTCCATGATGACAAGATTTACATTCTCAACCGTAGGGTACGAGTACTCGGTATGATGTAATATGACATAATATCGCTTGTCATACCACTCATCAACAAGACTCATTATCCATAACCGTTGCTTATCTTCTGAACGTGCTGTTTCTTCTATTTCGCGGTATATGTGAGCTTTTATGAAGGCTAGGTCTACAACATACTTCAATACATCGCTTGTACTACGAAATCCTACAATGCCCTCGCCAGAATAGCCGTAGAGTATTTGAACATCTTGTTCCTTCGCACGGTTCAATGTAACCTTAAAAGTGTCAAAGGAGGGTGGAATAGGGAGTTTTTTAGTATCCACCACATCTTCGCACTTTGCCGAATACAACTTCATAAATGTTGAACACGCAATATTAAAGGTAGCTCTGAGATCCAGGGCTTGCAGCGGACAACTGAACACGCAGAGAAGAGATATGCAGGAGTCACGTGACCGATCTTACAGTGGGCAGAGCTAAGGATTGCACACACGCACGCACGCAAAGGAGAAAACGAAACCTTAATTGATGCAAATATACATAATAAATAAACATATCTTTAACAATACACATATATATAAATACAATGAAGGAATAAGGTATCCAAAGGGTACGGTATCGTAGGTACCAGGCACATGGTAACGTTTCCTATAGGTGTTACGGCATACCTTCGTGACCCTAAGTTCCTTCACACACCCCAGTTTCTGCACCCGAAAATTGTGGGTCCCCACAGTCAGTTGAGATGGTTGGTCACCCTCATCTTCCAAACACACTAGATCCTTCAACGAGTCAAAGTTAATGACTCGTCGGTTCGCATGGTTAAGCGTGATACCCTTAGCCTTCACGATATATTTCATATCATCCCCCACCCTCACCCGTAGACCATAGGTTTTTGGCCCTGTTGATGCAAATGAGTTTGCGTATGCACCATCACCATACTCATCCTTGATCCCTTCAGTTAACTCTCCGAGGAATTCCCCAATAGCAGACATGTATTCACCCTCCCTCGCTGTGAATATCACGCTAACTGTGTCAGCGTACAGCACCCTCCGCCAAAGAGAGTGCAGTAGTCCCTAAAGCTTGATGCTAGCGTTGGCCGTTGTGAAGCTGGCTACAGGTATGTTTGTAACCCGTGAGTATCTGTAGCCAGTTCGCTAATATTGTACTTTATTATGTAAGTATTACCTACATTCACGATCTCCATAACCTCTTTATCGGGAGCGTTGGCATAATCCCAAACTTCACTATAACTTTGTGCCAAATTAACGATCCCTTTGCCGGTATTCTGTGCAAATTTCCCTCAAAGACTGTTTAGACACAACTTTGCACTAAAGCGCTTGCCAGGATTCTTAACAATTTGGGATCGGTCAAGCTGTATACCTTCATGGGCACAGTAACGCTGAATATAAGCCGTTTTTTTCATCTTCGGTATCAACCCCTCACGGATATCCCGATGCTTCTACCTTATCCTTCAAAAAAGCGTTTATATATGGCGTGAAAAGGTTGGGTAGCTTCTGAAACCTCCACACCTCATGTATAACCCATGTATAACCCATGGCGAACGGCTAGGGCCAGCTCAGGGCTTGTATATACACCTCTGACATTACGCTGGTTGGTTGTATGGTTACAATCACCGTTGTTCTCCTCTGAGCACTTCAAGCACGGGAAACATGAGCTTGTGATCTATAACGAAGGGTAAGATCGGCATCCATAAATCGCGAGGGGGGAGCACTTCTACGAAAGAGAGTCCAAAGTAGCGCTCATTCAAGTTAACTGAAAACTCCTCGATGGTTGGTGTGGTGGGACCCACCAGTTTTTCAGGCGCACCTACGAGGTACGGATTATTCTTCATTACGTACGGGTATAAAAAGCAGAAGTCGTAGTAATGGAGTTTCACGCCCTCCGTAGGCGGAAAATATAGCTTGAATGAGTTTGTACGCCGTCCAAACAAGCTGTCACCGCATTTGAAGGGGTTCATTCACGGTACTGGTCATCTGTTTCCATCCATGCATCATGCTCATGCTCCCACACGATCTTGTGAGTGAACTGGGAACCTTCAAGCTGATCGCGGTTGCGGGTCCATGCGAGGCTGTCGGCGGGGATCTTCCATGGAGGTCCTCTGTGACGGCACACTCAGCGCGCGGGCATCCATGGCACCAGCAGCAGTTAAAGGAATACACAGTCTTCTCACCAGTGGTTGGATCCTCACTTAGGGCATCAACCCAAAAAACAAGTCCAGTGACCTTAACAGGTACTTCATCCGTGTTGCGGGCATGTTTTATGTATACCCCGGTCTGTTGCTGCAGGTGTAGACAGTAAATAGCCTTGTGACCATAAGTGAGGGGATTGTTTCTGTGAATGACTGCTAAGGTGTCTTTAAGCATGAAGTTATTCTTGAACACCGTAAAACATAATGAGGCGATCGTGGTTGCGACTTGCAGCGGATCGCATTTGAAACGGGTTATGTACATCCTTCTAAAGGCCTGGAAACATACTCTAGTAAGCACACGCACATCATTCACGCAATAACGTTCACATTCATCAGCTATATTGTTTGGACTAGCTTCATTAAAACTGTTGTAGTAGTAGTCAAAATCTTCACGCTCACTATCACTCATGTTGGTGTAGTTAAAGTAATGTTTGGGTGGAGGTAGTCCTACGTAATTCAAAGTTTCGTTAGTGAGGAATGTGTAAGGGAAATACTCTTTTGAAACTTCAGCTGCTACGCCCATCACCTTGGGCAGCTTTGTTAATTTATAAGGTGTGAAGAGCAGGGTGTCTTTAAGCTGTACATTACCTCTTATCTGCATCTGTATTAGTTTGTTGCCTCATTTCAAGGGATCACCTGTAAATATCGCAGACGACTCGTATTCAAGCAAATCCTTAAAAAGGAAGTGTGTAAAATTTTGCCCCGTTAAGGGCAAGAATATGCACAGTCATATTTTTTAACTTGTCCGCTAATTTGACAATATAGGATACAAAGAGTTTCACAGGGCTGTCGTGTGCAGTCGTTTTAAAAACGTTTGTCCGTTTTCCACATTTGTGACACTCATCACACTCGATCTCCATGCACTCATCACAGATCGTCTGACTTACGAGTAAATGTGGAATAACCTCTTTGGCTTCAACGTTCGTGTAAGTTTCTATATCGTAGTACACGGTTATACAAGGGCTATTTTTAGGCTTAGCATCTTTCATATAACATACATGCTTCACTCCATCCGCCTTATATTTTTCATGACATGTAGAACATTGAATTTCATTGCATTTATGTTTGAAATTCCCCAATTATCCATCATGTGAAACATACCGCACTTACAAGTCCTCATTTTCCTGCAAGTGCCAAATGATTTATGGAATTCGAAGCATTTATTATTAAAAAATGTACGTCTCCACACATTACATTCCCTCTTCTCCATTTCATCTACACTACTTTCACATTTGGGGCTTTTACACTGCTCACATACCATGTAGCAATCCTTACAATGTTTCACTATATCATCAGCAAACTCGAAACATCCCTTACACAAATCATGATGCATTCCATATTTTCGACTTTTATCATAACTGGCGTAGAGAGCCCTTATGTTACGAATGGGAAGATACGATGTTCCTGACAATCCTAAAGAGCCCTTATGTTACGAATGGGAAGATACGATGTTCCTGACAATCCTAAAATAAGTAGAGGTCTTGTACGATCTCTCACACAACTTTTAGAAACATACACAGTCCTACGACGATCATCCATTCCAAATACGACTATACGTGCATTCATTTCTTGCTCGGCCCTTCTCAGTTCTTCAGGACCCATATTACACTCAAATTCAAGCTTACAATCTGAAGCCAATTTACGGGCACGCTGCACAACCGTAGGCAGCCAAATTTTTTGCGTCCATGATTTAGCACAGTGAACATATGAGCAAAGACTATTGCTATAAAGCCGCAACCCCGATCGACGTTTAAATGCTTTCTGTAAATAACCGGAGAATTGAAATTAAGAGTATAAGGTGTGGCACTATGACCCGCAACCCGGAATACTCTGTCAATATCTACCATGAAGTTGTCCATATTGAAGGCTGTACTACGTTGAGAGGTCTGCATTATACTGCCCAAGATATATTCTATGATGGGGGCCGTACATCGTCGTCATTCACGTCCTGTGGCAGAAGAAAAACAAGAATATATGGAGCAGCACTTAAATTTTGTAATATTTTGTAAATGACCCACTTAGGGGTGTGACGTGTTAGAGATGGAATCTGTAGAAAAATTCAGGTTCACAAGTCCATCCACATGTATTATATCTGGCCCTACAGGATGTGGTAAAACTGTATTTACGCTTAAAATCATTAAAGTTAAGGGGGGAGATGTTCTCAAAATTTGTGCATAAAGTAATATGGTGCTATTCGACGTATCAGTCAGTGTTGAACGAGTACTAAGATGAAATTTTGTTCCACAAAGGTGTATATGACTAATTCGTTAGAGGGTAATGAGCATACAGTCATTGTAATTGACGATCTCATGTTGGAAATGGATAAAACGTTTGCCAAGACATTTACAGTGTTCTCCCACCATCTTAACATAAGCGTATTCTTCATCAATCAGAATCTATTTTTCAAAAATAGATACATGCGCGATGTGTCGTTAAATACACAATATCTAGTCTTATTCGCACAACGTAGAGATGTGTCACAAATTGGGGTATTAGCCAATCAAATGTTCCCGAATCAACGTAAGGAGTTTTTGGAGGTTTATAAAGAAGCCACAAGTCAGCGTTATGGATATTTGCTTTGTGACCTTCACCCGCGAAACACGTTTAGGGTGCTTCTAAGAACGAATATATTCCCAAACGAACATGAAACGGTGTATATTCCAGAATGACAAATAGGCTGAAGAAATATAGTGAATTAATAAAAATCTATCAACGATTGCCCCGGGCAATGCAACAGATGTTTGTTAAAAATATCGACTCTGACCTTTTAAAATGCATCTGTGAAATCTGTCTTAATGTTATAAAATGTAATGTGCCAAAGGAACCCCCTCAGAAGGCTCGCTTACGTCGTTACAAGAACAAAATACGAGGGCTCGCTCATAAAAGTTAAACTGTGGGGAAGAAAAAGCGAATTATTGTACAAAGAGGGGGATCATTCCTCCCCATCTTATTTTCAGTTTTGCGTACTTTACTGACTAGATTAATCTAATGAAGAAAGTGGTAGTGATTCCGCATGAGGTGTATGCTTCATTGCAAAGCTTTAGAACCCCATAAAAGTAGGCTTAAAAGAATGGAGAATGAATTGTTAGCCCTATTAAACAGTGAAAAGTCACCTTATGAGAAAAGGATCTTATACCAAGAGGCTTTGCAGAAATTTTTTCATGAGTACGAAGATTATAAGAATCCGGCAGAGCTCCCCGTGGTTATTAGGCACAGCGCGAGCAACGCTGAGCATGGCGACATAGGACCTGGGCCCGACGTTAGAGATGACCAACCAAAGAATAACGGAACGCAACACATCGAACATGTATTAAAAAGCAGTCTCCCACATACATTGAGGAATAAAGGCTTAAGTCTTTATAATCTATTGAGTGAGGACCCCATCATACAGTGGGCCGATACAGGCGAGGTCATTGTTGAAGGAACAAGGGTACAAGGATCCAACATCGTTGACATTGTCCATGATCTGGTGAGAAAGTGGGACAGGCCCTCACCAACAGGATGGAAGCATATTAAAGCAAGACTACAACAAATAAATGTCCCCAAAACATTGATAGGTAATCTGAATAGGTTAAAAGACTGGATCAAGTCTCGCATGTGTCACAACTGAGTACGCCATCGCCCCAGCAGTAGCGTCTCTGAAGAGGAGAAAGAAGAGAACAAACGGCCAACCTTATCCACGTGTCTCTAAAATACGCAAATGGCTAACATATTAAGTAAACGCTATTATGACATTTCTAACCCGCCTCCTATGGCGGCGTTAATAGACTGTACAGAGGTGTTTACGGAGTAGGGAAAAAAGATGTTGAGAGGTTTTTGCGGGAGCAGGATGCTTATACACTTCATAAGCCGGTGAGAAAAAGGTTTAAAACGGCCAAGACAACAGCGGCTTCGATTGACTCTATTTGGCAAGCGGATTTAACAGACATGCAAAGATATTCAGTGTATAATGACGGATACCGCTACATCCTATTCATAATAGATGTATTCTCTAGATATCTGTGGCTAATTCCACTGAAAAATAAATCGCCTGAAACAGTTGCTAAAGCGACCAAAACGTTGATGTTAAAAGAAGATAGGGTTCCTGGCTATTTTTGTACGGATATGGGGAAAGAATTTATAGGTCGCGCTTTTCAGAACATGCTGACAGAGTTTAATATCAGTTACTACACTAGCAGTTCTATACATAAGGCCTCTTTAGCTGAAAGAGTTCAACGTACCATAAAGGAACGCATGCATCGTTATTTTACATAAAAACACATACAGATATATAAACATTCTGGGGTCATTGGCGTCGTCATACAACCGTTCACACCACCGTACGATTGGACAACACCTAACGAAGTTTTAGAAAGAGGTACGCGCCCAGAGGTGAGAAGAGATGGAGCACCGCCACCACACTCTACACATTTCAAAATCAATGATTATGTAAGGCTATCACGTTCGGGAAATAAATTCGCGAAGGGATTTGAGCAAGGATGGACACGTGAGATTTTTAAAGTTAGTGCTATGAGACCTAAAGGCGAGATAATGATGTATTACGTTGAAGATTTGAATGGGGAAGAGATCGCTGGAGGCTTTTACCGCGAGGAGTTGCAGAAAGTGACATTTAATTTAGGAAAAAGTGTGTTTAAAATTGAAAAAATTTTAGGCAAAAGGTTCAGGAAAGAGAAAAATGTACCTGGTGAAATGGCTGGGTTACCCAGAAAGCTTCAACACCTATATAAAAGCTGCTGCAATAATGAAGCTTAAATAGTATGCAACATGGCTCCTAGCCACTTCTATGTCACACTCCCGTCCTCTTCTTCTCTGTCTGTACATCCTAACAACACCCTGGCCAACTTTGTGACAGAACTCCACGGACCCATTGAATTGGAGCGTGATTCGTATGAGGTGGGTTTATGTGAACTCCAGTTAGCTACCAAATTTTTAACTCTTGAAAATGAGCAAATCATATTTCTGATCCTTAGAAGAATCGATGAGTGTGAAAAATTAGGCATAACCTTAGACAATACTATGCGATCAGTCCTGTTCGGTGAGGTACAGTACTATAGTACAAATGTAACGCTAGGAATCGGCATTATGACACAGCCATGGACATTGTGACGGGGTTAAACAAGAGTCTTGAAAAGTCGTACCTGACAAACGATTTACTTTTTGAAGTCGTAAACATAGACACGCCTGCACGCACATTGAAGTTAAAATCAACGCTTAGTAGAAATATTAAAGATAAAGAGCTGTTCACAATTGTGGCTGAGGGTCGATATAGTGCAGCTCTCCAAAGAGATACCTTTCACGAGGCACAACATGACTTGTCCAGCTTAATGTATCAGTTGAAGATGGAGAAATTGAGTGAAAGCTGCCCATCCCCAGACATGTGCTATATTTACAGCAATATCGTAGAGCATCAATTTGTTGGGGACACCCAGGCGCGCCTGCTGCGCATTGCACACATCCCCAACCATAGAGGGAAAAGTTTGAGCATTACATATGACAAGCCCCATTATGTGAATGTTGCAACTAATCTATTAACCAACATCTCGATATATATAAGAACGATTGAGGGAAAAAATTTCCCATTCGGTGATGGGAGCTTAACAGTGAAGCTACACTTTCGTCAGTTATAATGACCCGAAGGCCTTTCACAGTCTATCGAGGGGTGAGATATCAGCGTGGGAGTGGGCTTGGATCCATTTTTTCAACCATACTACGCACCGCTGTCCCACTGTTGAAGAGGGGTGCTAGATACCTCGGGAGGAAGGCGTTACAATCAGGTTTTAACGCGGTAGAAGACATAATGGGTGGAACTAAACCTAAAGAAGCTCTAAAAAACATTTAAAACGTACACGGGACGAAATCATCAAAGATGCAAAGAGAAAAATGCGTGGTGGCGGAAAGAAGAGGGCTGTCAGGAAGAAGGGGTTACCAACACGTGGCGCTAAACGTAAAAGGAAATCAAAAAAGAAGTGTTCTAAGCGTATGAAACCTATGGCTGATCATTTTTTTAACTGATATAAGCTGAGGACACTACTCTCATGAATCACAGGCTGATTACTAGTTGTCGAGAGAGGTGGTACTACTTTTGACTCGTCATGGCGCGTTTCATCCATCCGCGTAGTTCACAATGCTCTAAATCGGAACTGTCCCTCTTTGATATGCCCCCTACTCAGGTCTCTATTGAGCATAGCGACTTTATTACAATTAACCATTAAACACAATTAGTTCGCCCCTATAGAATTTGTGATACCCAGCTCAGGCCCTTACTTTTTTGACTCAAGCTACATGCACATGTACGCTAAACTGCGTATAGCCCATTCAGATGGAACGGATTGCGATGATAGTTACTCTGCATACCCTGAAACCAACTTTCTACACTCCATATTCAGCAAGTGTGAGGTGTATTTAAATCAGGTTATCTTCTCAGCAGGAACGGGGTATTATCACCTACGAGCCTATCTGGAAAGGAAAATGTCCTCAACTTTTCAAAAGAAGCGAAGGACACCTTTTTAACCGCCGAGGGCTATTATCAGACTAAATATGAAGTAGTATAAAGGATAAATTTAAAAATTCTATAAAAAAGATATACGAGTGTTTTGGTCGTCTTCATACAGACTTCACGTTCCAGGAGAAACTGCTTATGAACGGCGTCGATCTGAAACTAAAGCTCAACCGCGCGAGTCCTGAAATTTGCATAAATCTGGGAACTGATCAAGAAGAGGGCGCAAAACCCGTTGTGATTCACATCATGGAGACATATTTACGTGTACGGCGAGTGAAATTAAGTTCTCCGAAATGTATAAATTGAAAAAAATTTAATACACGCAACAGTAAAATACCCAATTAACAGAATATAGATCAATCTATACACGGTGCCTGCAGGGTTGGTATCGAAGCAGCTAGAAAACGTGGCCCTTGGAGTTCTACCTTAAAGGTTATTAATTGGAATGCAGGACCACGCCTCGACGAATGGAAAATATAAAAAAAACGCCTTTAAATTAGAGAATTTCAGCATTAAATATATAAATCTATACGCAAATGACGTTGCACTGGGAGGGACTATGGCCACGGACTACTCATCAGACGCTATGTTCCCGCTCTGCGCTAGAGCTTATAGTAGTCTGGCTCATAATGTTGGGGCCTGTGACGAGCTTGGGTTTGGCGTAACGCAGAAAAAATTTGTGGAAGAATTTAACATTTATTCATTTGATATTACCCCTGACTTGTCTGCTAGTATAAATACGCACTTAAGTCCACAACAAAGTGGGAACATCTCAGTCAGTTTGGAATTTGTCAACCCTATAGACGCGCCTATTAGCGTACTCGTGTACCTCGAATCACAGGCTCTAATAGAAGTTGATCGTTTCACGAACGTGGTCACAGACTTTTAAAATGGGTGCGAATACACTCAAGAGAGTAATGAAAAGTGACTGAATCACACGCTCAAACTTTATCGGCGTGTTTGCGAAGAATGAAATATTGAAATTGCCAACTACGAGAGACTGGTATGGGATTATCGTGAACACCGACATTGTAGCGGGTGAGGGGATTCATTGGTTTGCAGTGTATTTTAAAAATAGGGAAAGAATGTACTATTTTGATTCACTCGGCGCTCAGCCCTGGAGCGACCATGTTATAGTAAAATTTATCGAACAATTACATATTCCTGAAATTGTATGGAATCCTTACCGTTTCAAAGGATGTTTTAGTAACACTTGTGGGTTGTATTGTCTTTCATTTCTCCTGCACATGTCACGTGGGAAGGGATTTATAAATTTTTTTAAAATTATTCGATTTGTGCGACACTGAAATGAATGATAAAACGGTATGCAGACAAATAAGAAAAAGATACCATTTGTGAGCACTCGTTGTATGGTGTAGAGGTGTATTTGTAAAATGTCTCCATTAAGGCTTATTTAATGGACGCTAGTCCTGTAAGCCGCTTTGTACATGTTTTCTACCATTTAATAAATTAAATGAAAATACAATGTGTTTTGTTCCTAACCCCCCAAAAAACTTACATTAGTTCCTCGATGACCTGGCACTTGTTGCACCGGATGTGAGCCAATACCTCGACCCCTTTATTCAGGCCCATGGGCGGGCTGCGCGGTAAAGCCTCCAAATCATTTATTCCCCTTTCATCAAAACGAAAAGTTGCTATATCATGTTCGAGCTCCGTATCGGCCCTTTAAGAAGAAATTAACATGATTAGTTCATACTGAATCAATTGAAGTTAAATTAAATTAAAGTTTAATCAAAGAGTTACAATAAGAAAAAATGCCGATTAGGACGCCTGGCAAATTATAATCACAAAGCAGATATCCTCTAAGGCGGAGTGAAAAGCCTGACCTTCGTTATAATGAACAATTCGGGCGGAAGCTAACCAGAGGTACCAAAGACGCATATATATATATATAATATATATATATATATATATTACTGGTACCAAAGAACCAAATTTTCCGTTGGGTAGTCATTAAAAGTAGTTTGAATGTATGAAGTGAATCCTATTTCATAATTTGTATTAAAAGGACTCTGTTTCAAAATACCTTTATTTTTAACAAAGTTTCCCTTCGGCAAAAGTTTTCTTCTTTGAAAAAGTTAAGGTCTTAAATTTTAAACGCTCGTTTTTCTTATAAGATGCATTAACTATTAAAAGTAGGAAATGAATGCACGTATAGTCGTATTTGGAAAGTATGTACGAAGTTTGTATATATATATATAGGGTGCACCAAAATTCAGGAAACGTAGGAACTACGCTTTTTAATATATATATACTGTACATATATATATATATATATAATATATATATATATATATATATATATATATATATATATACAGTGTGTCCGTAAAGTCATGGTGGGATTTTAAATAGCTATATTATTGCAACGAAACATGATAATGAGATGAAACAATGCCAAATTGAAGAACAACTCTCAAAGTTGTATCTTTAGTTAGTCTAGGCTAAGCTTAACCTTTATCTCGTAGTTAGTCTAGGCTCTCCACATGCCTATGTTGAACATGAGCGTAATAGCCCGAAAGTTAATGTGTGGTGTGCTCTAGCACGAGATCGAGTGATTGGCCCATTTTTCTTCGCGGAACCCACTGTGACGTCACACAACTACCTCGCTATGTTGGAACATTTTGCAGTACCCCAATTTATTGACAATAATGTCATCTTTCAGCAAGATGGTGCTCCTCCGCACTATGCCAACGTTGTTCGAGAATTCCTTAATGAAAAATTTCCACAGAGATGGATAGGAAGAGGAGGATGGAAGCCATGGCCTCCACGCTCTCCGGACCTGACACCTTTGGACTTTTATTTGTGGGGTTACGTCAAGCAAAGCGTGTACAGTGTACCCATTAGGGATATTCATCACTTGCACGAGCGAATCACGGAAGCTATCGCATCCGTCACTCCTGATGTTCTTGGGCGTGTGTGGCTGGAATTGAATCACCGCCTATATGTCTGCAGGGCTACCAGAGGAGCCCATATCGAGCTACGTTAAATAAAGTTATTCTTTTAGAGTTGTTCTTCAATTTGCCTTTTTTTCATCTCATTATCATGTTTTGTTGCAATAATATAGCTATTTAAAATCCCACCATGACTTTACGGACACACTGTGTATTAGGGCGGATCGAAAATGAGGTTTTTAAACTTTTTTTCGATATTCAAATATGGCTAGTGCGGAAAATATGTGGGTGCTATAGATAATGACTGTGCATAAATATTAGTCCTGCGAAATTATATCTTCAGGTGCCACAAAGCCGTCGAAAAAAGTGAAATATAATGATTTTCTTATATTCTGCATTAGTACAATAACTGAAACTTACTTGTTATTATTATATATTAAGTGTTCCAATTACCAAAATAGTTACTGAATTACGCAGCTCTTAGTTTATTTAGATCAATGTTCTTTTGATTAATGATCTAAATAATCCAGAACTCACCACGAGGAGGTGGCTGCGTGTCGAGCTCCACCCATGCCCTCCCAACCACCCATCCTTGCGCATGTTTTTTTCTATTAACGTTTTATTTAAACTTTATATTCAGCTTTACTTTCGAATGATGGCATTTTTTTACGTGACTGAAGTGTTGATCTTATGAAGCCATCTCGCGCGTTCAATCCAAATACTTTTGATGATGCTTCAGTCACTAATTTTACCATTCTTTCTACTACTTGTGTATGACAAGGGAATTTCTCGAATGGAGGGGTACTCTTGTTTTCTATGAATTCTTCAATCTCATTTTCTGTCAGGTGTCTTGTCACAGGTGGTTCAGTGACAATGCATTTTTGCCAATTAATTAAATCAGTATAATCAGTAGCTTCAAATGAATAACAGGTACTGTGAAACGCCTCACAACTTTTTCCTTGTTTGTTTGCCTTGCTTTCTTTATTCGCCTCCACGCTAATTCTCTTATGGCGCTGCGGTCATCATGAATCATTGATGCTAGAATATTTTCTGGATTTGCAAAAAATGCATTTCTTTGTATGACAGGGTTTACAATATCCTTTACTTCGTCATTCAGTGTTCTTGTTAGTTCAATAGTTTTGAAAACATGTTTTGAGCCATTGACAAAAGACGTACTTTGCTTAATAGAAAACCACATTGGGATGTAGACCTTCATTATAAAAGAAGCAATGTTCATGAGGTTCTCAGATGGACTTACAGTTGAAACGTATAGACGAAGCAAACGATTTGCTGTAGTCAGCCATCGTGAATGTGCCATTTTGCCTGGACTACGATGAGCAAGATCTGGAGAGCAATATCCCTTTGTTATGGCCTGATGAATATCAATTAGATATTTTTGGTCGGTGCTAAGATCTTCACAGTCTACAGTTGGTTCCTCAGCATCAATCCTTTCAAACTCGACAATAGGAAGACTCTCACAGTTCTCTAATTCCCTGCCAATAGGACCGGTGAATCCGCGGGGGCCAGATGTTTTTCCATCCAGCTTTGCAACTAAATGGCGTAATGGCAATTCATTGGCATGGAGCTGGCACACTAAATGTTGAACTGGCTTCTTCAGCTTCAATTCTATAAGCCTTATAACGCCTCCCTTTTCTCCAGTGTTGACTGCTGCACCATCGCATCCAATGGCAACAAGGTTTTCCAGGTTCATGTCATTATTTCCAATATACTCAAACATTCCTTTACATATTTCCTCAGCTGATCCAGAATTCACAGAATAATGGCCCAAATAATCTGAACCAGGTTCTCTCACTAAAGTGATATGTTCTTCTGTTACCTTCTTCTGATATACTTTGGACTCTTTTTTTTCTTGGAAGAGTGTAGAATCTTTTCGACCATCAAAATAGATTCCTCTGATTGGGACCTGATTTTGATCTTTCATAATTTCTGATCTCTTCTTTTGTCTTTCTCTTCTGATTTTACTCCTATCCACTACTTCAGATGTATTGTCAATAGAAACTTCTCCAATATCTTGCAATACTGCACTAACAATGAATGCTGCAGCTCGATCTGAAACTGCAGTCCTGTCACAAGCAGTAGCCACTGAAGGTAGATTTGTAGTTTTCCTTTTCTTGAATAATTGTTCTTCAGGTTGTTCGAGCTTTCTCTTCGAGCTAACTGGCTCTGGAAATGTATCGTCTGATATTTCGCCAGATTCACTTTCACTATTTGATGTCGATGATGATAATTCAACATTTGTATCCTGCAATTTCTCCTGTGAAGATTCTTTGGTGAGCCTCACAGCTTCTTTTTGCTTTCTTAGCAACGTAGATGCTTTTTTCTTTGAGAGTGTAATATCTACTCTATCAATAAACAGTTTTCTTTCACTCCTTTGATCTAAGAGGAACGTCACTTCTTCCTTTGGAACCGTTTTTTCTTTGGGACAAGAACATTGTGTTAGTACTTTGCACTTGCACGCTGCAATGTCAAAAAGTTTCGTGTGTGCTTCTTTTTTGAACATATCAATCTTTGCTTTGTAAGCTTCAGAATTTTTTCTGCTTTGGTATGGCTTCATAATGACACGATACTTTTCGTGGTAGCTTCTGAACATTGTTTCAATTCGCTTGTCTGACAGAATTGGGACGGAAGCACTTTCCCAAATTGTTTTCAATTTATCAACAACTTGTTCTAATATTTGAGATATTGAAGGATCTTTATTAGTATTCTGTTTCAAATCGTTTCTTACAAACAAGTAATATTTAAAAACTCCTTCGTATGTAGGAAGATTACTGTGCCACAAATCTTCCCCCATACCAAACATGGGGCACTCAGTTGAGGCCCTGGTTGATTTTGCACAAACTCGAGACATTTTGAAAGTATACAAATCTGAAAAAGAAAGAGCTAATATCAATTATACGTTAATTTCAGTTAATAGTACATGGCAAACTTAGGGCAACACAATACAGAAATGCAAAATATATAAGAAATATAGTTTAGACTATCTGAGTAACGCCAACAACAGAACACCCACCTGCTACGAGAGCGACAGCTACACTGAACCGAGGTACTCACGTGACAGCTGAGTGAGCTGACTATAGAAAACTGTTTTTAGAGAATAAACTTTTTTTAAAGGTTGACTGAGCTAGTTTTATACAAGTGTGAATAAATTCTTGTATATTGTGCATCGTGGACTCTTCTGTAATTATTGGTTAAAATCTGCTTTTTTCAATTTTTTTCAATATTGAAGGTCATTGTGGCACCTGAAGATATTAATGTTATGATTTTAAATTTATACCAGCTTATTTCCTCACTACTCCACACATTTTCCACACTAGCCAATTTGACAATTCGAAAAATGAGTTTTTCACTCCGCCCTACTGTGTATATATATATATATATATATATATATATATATATATATATATATATATATATATATATATATATGCCGAAATAACCACGAAGAAAACAGAGAATGGGTAATAATTAAAAACCTATTGTTTTTCACCAAAATACACATAGAGGAATATATATATATATATATATATATATATATATATATATGAATAGACACCGGGCCTCGACCCGTGGGCAGATTTCCTTTCACTTTGTTTTATTACGAATTTTAAAAATTATAATATTTGCAATGAATGAAACGTTGTATATAGACCGAAAATAAATCACGAACTACTTTTTGAAAACGCATTTATTATGTTTTTTTATAAATTAACTAACACTGATTGAAACGTTATATATACATGGTCCGGCCCTCCGCTTAAATCACAAACTATTTTTCAAAACGCATTTATTACGAATTTAAAAAATTATAATATATGCAGTGAATGACAAGACGTATATAATCACAAATTAATTACTTACATTTTAATATCGTCTTCATTGAACGGTTCATGCACTCCGTCACAAATTTCTGCAACAGTCTGCGTTGATAGAAGCTCATTCTGGTCTACAGCGTTGAAAAGATAAATTGCAGACAGCGATGAGGCATCCTCGTCTTCAAACAATTCCCGAGTTGTAGAGCGACGCTTGGCTCATGGCGAGGTATTTCAAAAACTGTTCGAAAAAAACTACTGAATTGATGCCCTGTGATGAAAGTGCCCCCTTTTATAAATGGAGCTCGTAATTGTGAACATCTCACAATAACCGATTCGCGAGCTTCCTATTGGATGTCAGTGAAATTTGGGCGGGGCTTAACGTATAGGCCCGCCTAGCCTCCATCCAGAGGTCCTGGGCTCCGCCCACATGGTTGTGATTGGCTGCCCCGTGAAATCTAGGGCGTGTCAGATATACCTATTCGTAGAGAAAGAGAGAAACGCGTTGTTTTTGGAGATAAATCTTGTATTCTGTGGTTCCGATAAACTAGTGGGGGAAGGGAGATTTGAACGTATGATAAGCGTCCAATTTTATGAGGTGCTTAACGAAGTTGGAATATAAATTTGTAAAACGGTTTATTGTACCCCATCTAAAATAGGTACGGAAAATTTATTATTTCCTCTGAAAAACAAAACGTCAGAAACTGAAAGATAGTTTCAAAACCAATTACCCATGAAGGTAAAAGGAAAAATAATCAGTGCGCGAAGGTCTACAGCGCTATATACTGGGGTATTAGGACTCACCTGTATATCTTAGGAATTCGAAACAATTCTCGTAGCTGTAAAAGTTTATTGATGTCCTGCTTTATCGTAAGATAAAATCACGTAAAATAAATTTTAAAAAAATAAGAGATGTGTGATGGACGCGGATCATTTAACTCCAAAGTTTATTTCGAGATCATAAACTTCTGCGTCAAACTCCACAATTTTCAGAACGATGTTTAATATAATTGTGCGTGTATATATATATATATATGTATATATATATATATATATATATTCCATAAATATTTATGTCCTTCTATTGTTCAGCTATTTACATTGTTTAATTAGGAATTGTTGTTCAGGTAGGTTTTTGTTTATACCACTTTTGCCTTCCTTCTTCTCTTCATTTCCCTCCTTTATCATATTCCCTTTCTATTTATTCATTTGTGCTGAACATTTTCATTTCAATGCTATGTGTACCATTTGCCCTGTGTTAATTTTCTGAAGTTACATATGAAAAAGACCGTAATATCCAATTCAAGTTAGCTGGAGAGAGAGCTAATTAATGCAGTTTGGCGTGATTATAAATTTTGTGTACGTTTCTTGTACCATTTTTCAGAATTTATTAGATGAACTTTTTCCCGGAATTGGACATATATAGGCTCTCCTTTGTTTTCGATGGCTTCGGCCCGAATTGTTCACTCTGGCGAAGGTCAAGCTTTACACTCCACCTTAGACCTACTTTTTAACGGGGAAATATATAACCTTTGGTTTTATATATATATATTATATATATATATATATATGAAAATTATTTTACGAAAGAGAGAGAGGGAAATAAACAAACAGATAAACAACATGATCGAATGTTGCAATACAGTTTAACGGGATCCCCAGGTTTCCCATTTATCTACCAACCGTGGAAGGATGTTTACACTCCACCTTAACGTACTTTTTAACGGGGAAATATATATATATATATATATATAATATATATATATATATATATATATATATATATATATAAGAGAGAGAGAGAGAGAGAGGGGGGAAATAAACAAACAGATAAACAACATGACCGCGTCTTGTAATACAGTTTAACAGGATCCCCGCTAGGATACCCTGGTTACCCATTTATATACCAATCGTGGAAGGATGTTTACACTCCACCTTAGACCTACAGTTTAAACGGACCACTAGGATACCCTGGTTTCCCATTTATCTACCAACCGTGGAAGGACGCGCCGTCACCTGGTCTCGAACTCGGCGCATATAATCGCGCATATAGTTGTATGTGCGTTCGTAATATTTTATGGGCGTATAGGTGGGGGGTGTACGTGTATTTTTCCAAACGTTGTATACACTGTGCCAACTGGCTGATTAAGCCAAGTGGCTGATTAAGGGTTTATAAGACAGCAAGCCCTGGGATGAAGTCTTAATATGTGCTTGGCTCCTGCCAAGCGAACTCCTCTCTTCCTCTCCTTCTCCTCTCTCTCTCTCTTAGTTTAGGTATACCGCTTTTGGGGGTGAGGCCGTCCCACTTCCTCCCCCAAAGAGGTCTCCCTCAGTGGGAATTCATTGCAACTTGGGAGAAAACTCCTCCCCCATATTTGCATAACCCCTTGGTGCATAACCTTTTGCAACATTCCCCCTCCCCTTTGTTGCATAACCTCTTGCACCATTCCCCCTTTTGCATAACCTTAGGCAGCATTTCCTTTGCAACATTGATAAACATTTGCAATTGCATTGCACTCTCTCATTTTGCACCCATACTACTGTGCATCACTTGATACTGGAAGAAGTGTACCTCGAACTGCTTTCCAACCCCAATCCAAAGGACGCAAACCATCATTACCCAGTCAGACTTGAACTTGACAGCAGAACTTGATACCTGGCTGCTGCTGCTGTTAGGGGTAGTGATTTCAACTGAACCAATGTTGAGGTCTTCTTCACCTTTTCACAGAACCACTTATAACGTAACCCATCTAATTTATCATTAGATTTACCACCATACATGACAACCAAGGCTTTCTCTCCAGCGCGGACATCATCATCCTTCCCTCAGTTGGATTGTCTGAAAACTTCTGCATACTCTTCCCGCTGCCTAACTTTCTTTAGTCCAATACCTTTCCCAATTCCATGGAGTTGGGATGTTGTGTCACAACCTAGTACAGCATGAATAAATGGGAGTTCCTCTAGATTGTTGTACCTAAAGCTGTCTTTGTGGTCTTGATGTTCCAGGTCCTGACTTTCTTGGAGGTTCGCCTGGGTTCTGGTTGAAATATGATTTCTCTGCTTTCCAAGGTGACATGATAACAAAGGAGGACGAGTATGTCAGTGCTATCAGCTACAACAGTGACATCTCTTTCAGTGGCTGCAGTAATTGTAGTCTGCACAATAAGAAGATCTGCATCTGCAGGTGCATGTATGGTCTCGCATCCAGCCTTCTCAAGACAGTTACTCAGCATGTTTATGAATTGCTGTTTGTTCTCTTTATTAGCCAGAAAAACATTTTTGTTCACAGTCTGCCTGGTTTGTGGATCACAGTGAATGGCTAAAGTTGTGCTTCTTGTTGCTGTTCTTCTCATATGGTCTCTGTTGATGATCAACTTGATTTTTTTAAAAGATAAGATCTCTGAATATTCTTTCCCTGTTCAACACAACACTTTTATCGAGTTAATTAAGCTTTGCGTCATAGATTGTAAATTTCAGTTTGAAAATAAGTTTTATGCTGTGTCGTTTGGATTGGCGATGGGAAATCCCCTCTAACCTGTATTAGCTAATTTATATATGGAATTTTTTGAAAGCAGAATTTTGCCTACTATTGTTAATCTTAACCTTGTTTGGTACAGGTATATAGATGACATTTTATGCCTCTGGCCTAGCAATTTGGATTTTGACTTATTTCTTGGTAGGCTCAACAATTTAGTCCCATCTATTAAGTTCACAGTTGAAAAAGAAAATGATAGATGCTTATCTTTTCTGGATCTAAAATTTCGGAGATGCTTGAACCAGTTCAAATTCGAAGTTTTTCGTAAGCCTACTAATAATAACTCTTATGTGCATTTTCATTCTGACCATCATCCCTTGATAAAATCTATTTTCTCTGCTATGTTTCTTAGAGCATTGAGAGTTGTCAGTCTTGAATTTTTAGATTCGGAGTTATGCAGTATCGTGAATATTGGTACTAAATTATGTTATCCTATTTCATTTCTATCATAGATAACTGTCTTAGGAAAGCCAAGAATAGGTATTATAATAGTGTAACTGTAAATGAATTTGAGCTTAAAAATAGCCTTACCCTACCTTACCATGTTAATTTAAATATCCCCCGACTTTACTTAAAGCAATTGGTATCAACGTAGTCTTTAAGTATAATAATACTGTTAAATCACGCCGAATAAAGAATAGTCGGGATAATGCGGTTGGCTGTGTGTATTCGATCGGATGGACACAATGTAACTCAGTATATATATAGGTCAAACGGGAAAAACGTTAGATATCAGGGTAAACCAGCATAAACATTCGTGTAGACCAGCAAATAATTCTAATGCATTGTTTAACCATATGTACAAATGTAATCATAGTATCAAGCGGAATAGTTCTAAAGCGCTCGTTAAAAACAGATATAATTGAAAGGAATATTCTAGAATGTGCATTCATCCATTTTAAAAATAATTTCAATAACAGTGTGGGAATGTATAAAATTGACAATATCCTGTTAAAATACCTTTTGTCTTTAATCAACTCTTATTAATCATGTGGTAATCTTTTTATTTCTGTCCCTTTGTACATATGTATATATTTTTGTCATCTCGCCGTTTCCTTTCACTCCCTGACGAGGTGTACTGCTGAGTACACGAAAGACCATGGAATCACTTTCCTTTTTCCTTGTGGGTTTGCATAATATATATATATATATATATATATATATATATATATATATATATATTATGCAAACACAAGGAAAAAGGAAAATAATTCCAAGGTGTATATACCAAGGTGTATATACACCTTTCAACCTTTCAAATGTTCCGCGCGATCATTCCTCATTTCACGAAGGTCAAGCTTGTCGGCCCTCCTCTCGAGTTGGCCTGGTGAAGTAGTGAGTTGGTTTCTTGTACTCTCCACCTCACATAACCAGGTACGCCCGGATCATCGGGGATTGTTCTGAGCCAGGCGTCTAATCTTCTTTTGAAGATGTCCACAGCAACATCACTCGTGTTCCTGCGGTCTTTGAGCAGCTGATAAAACAGTTTTCGTCCTCTCACAACAAAACTATTTTCTTTCAGGGTTAAGGATGTTCCCTGTCTTGTCTTTAATTTGGGAACACGACACAGTCTTCCTTTTCTACTTTCCACTGTTGTTTGGGGAGTTACAGGGTTCAGAGTAAGATAGGGGACTAGTTTCTCCATTATTTTCCAAGTGTAAATAATGGTGTATCTCTTTCTCCTCCTTTCCAGTGAATATAGATTTAATTCGCGTAACCTTTTCCAGTAGTTTAGTTCTTTTCACCCCGTGCTCTTGGCTGTGAAGCTTCTCTGAATCCCTTCTAGTTGTCTAATGTCTTCTTTTTTATATGGGCATGTTAGGACCGAGCAATATTCCAGTTTGGGTATGATGAGTGTTTTCAGTAGAGGAATCATTATATTCCTATCCCTTCGTTTAAAGGTTCTCAGTATCTGCCCAGTTACTCTCTTTGCTCTGTTTACTGCTATCTTATTTTGTGTTTCAAATTTCGCATCATCAGTCATTACAGCCCCTAAATTTTTTGCTTTAGAATTTCTCTGAATTTCCTGTCCATTTGGGGTATAATATTCCACGGATTTTAGGTGCTCTCTTTTTACGTACCGTAACAGCTGAAATTTCTCAGTGTTAAACTTCATATTGTTGTCTTCCGTCCACTTGTAGATTCTCTTCATGTCTGTTTGTAGCGATCCTATATCTTTTTGGTTTCTTATTTTTCTACTGATCTTTGTGTCATCGGCAAAGGTATGTTACTGTGCTGTCTCTGGTAACGTCCTCATCTATGTCAGTTAGCATGATTATGAAGAGTAGTGGAGCTAATACTGTTCTTTGTGGTATTGAGCTGAGAACCTCTGATTCTGATGAAGATACTCCTTGTACTGTAACGACTTGCCGCCGCTCACTAAGGAAATTATATATCCATTTCGCTACTTTTCCTGTTATTCCCACATATTTCAGTTTATGTATTATGATTCCATGGTCATACTTGTCGAACGCTTTGGCAAAGTCTGTGAATATTACATCATAGTTTTCATTACTTTCCAGTGCATCAATAATGTTGTTGTAGTGTTCCATTAGTTGTGATAGGCATGATCAGTCTGACCGAAACCCATGTTGGTTATCATTCAATTTTTTCCGAGTTTCCAAAAAGCCATAGATTTTCTGTCTAACTATTCTTTCAAATATTTTAGTGAGATGAGATGTAAGCGACACTGGCCTATAGTTTTTGGCCTCGGATCGATCTCCTCCTTTATATATTGGGACTATGTTCGCGCTCTTCAGGATGCTCGGTATTTCTCCCGTGTTTAGTGATCGTCTCCATATCCAATATAGAGCTCAGCGATTGCATTCTTGCAGTTTTTGATCAGTGTGGTATTCAATTTGTCCGGTCCTGCCTCTGAGTGTGCTTTTAGTTTCCCAATAGCTTGTGTAATATCATTTGTCGTAAAGTCAAGTCCGTTATACTTTCCCCTTGTAGTTCTTCTTCAAAAAACGCGTTTCTATCGCATATCAATTTGTCAGTTTTTTGGATAGTGATAGATGATTCGTACTGAGCTCTTAATATTTCAAATACTTCTGTTAGATCATCAGATAAAGCACTGTCTTCGTTTTTCAAAGGTGCAATAGTCGCATGGTTTTTCGACTTCTTTTTTTTGCAAAATTATAGAAGTACTTTGCGTTACCCTTTATCGCCTCAAGAGCGTCGCCGCCTTCTTTTTCTGTATGCTTCTCAATTAGTTCCTGTATGACACAATCTATACTCTGCAGTTTATCATTTAATATTTTCCTGATGTTATTTTTACAGTTACTTAATTCTGCAGCTACTCTTTTTCTCTTTCGGAACAATGACCTCTTTTGTCTCTCGAATCTGCTTCTCTTTCCCCTTTGTTGTATTTCTGGGACATGTCTTTCCACAATTTCCAGCGTCTTCTCCTCTAAGGTCGTTAGCATTCTTCCGTTGTCTTGTCCTCGAAGATGTGTTTCTAATCTATTACTTCCATGCTGGATGCAACATCTTCCCAGTTTATAGCTTTGGAGTGAAAATTAAAAATTTCGAATTTCCTTCTTTATGTTGTTGGTGATCTTTCCTTTCTTGTTGCTTTTATATTTGTTGTTATTTCAATAATGTTGTGATCCGATATTATAGTTGGGGATATTTCTACATTATCAATTACGTTGCTGTTGTTTGTGAACACCAAATCTAGGCAGTTGTTGTTGTTGTTGGTTAGCCGATCAGCCCACCCTGATCGAGCAAGCTGGCGGCACGCAGGTAACCGATCGCCCTCTCCAGAGTGGACCAGAGGTTCAGCGCACTAGTGATGTTGTGTTGTGTTCTATGTTGTGCTAGAGCGGTACAGTCTGTCATAATGTGTTCAATTGTTTGTGATGTGTCCTGGCACTGGTGGCAAGTGTCGTCTGTGGAGTTGTCTAGTCTGTGTTTATATGTCTGTAAGTTGGGGTGATGTCTACATCGGAATCGTGCTAAGTTAACTCGATCCGATCTGCTCAGGCTAGTCTCTGACTGTCAATGGGTGGCGGCTTCGCAGCTAGGACCGCATTCGGACCGAGTCGTGTCAGTGCTTTGTGGGTTAGGTGTGTGTGTGTGTGTGTGTGTTCTGTACTGTGTGATGTCTGTGGGGCGTTGTATGGAATGGAGTATTTGATTATAATGTGTCTCTGGTGTTATCTTAATGGTGCGAGGTGTTGGTGAATGATTGTACATGTAGTGGCAACGATGTTGTGGGTTAGTTGTCGCTACTGCCATGAATTGTATTCCCCTCATGTCTAAATGTTCCCTAACTTTCAGCATTTTTGTTTCTGTGTGCAGGTGTTCTATTTGTGTTGTTTGAGTACATCATGTAATGATACGAAGTGCGTTATTTTGTATTGTCTGTAAGGTGTTTGTTAGGGTGGAGTGAAAATGGCCCCCAAATTTTTTTTTGTGAATTTTAACTTACTTGAGGTTTTAAAAGTTGCCAATGGACTAATAGAACAATATGCAAAAACGTTTATTAAAATCAGACAATCTTTTGATCGACCACCAGACGTTATAAGTTTACAATAATATACGATTTTACACAAAAATACCTAAAATACGAGTAAACATCAGACTATATATTTTTAGTTATTTTGGCACACTATTATGCTAACGATAGAGTCTGAGTTATGCATGCATGGTTAATTCAGAATTGATAGTCACGTTTAGACTCAAGTTTCGGCATAAGCTGCCGAGAAGCGACGCGAGCCCGAATAAATCCATGGCGGGACGTCTCGCCACACACAGCGGCTGAAGCTTCGGTAACTAGGTTCACGCATCTTTCCACCGCCTGTGTGTGACAAGGGAAGCGAGGGAAGAGGACACTTGGTGAAAGTTGAGCAGAGATCATGTCGTTCAATTCGTTGTCCGTCATATCCATCGTAACAGGAGGCTCCGTCACGGTCAAAGTCTGCCAATCGACCATGTCCTGGTATTCGGTCGCGTCGAGGTTGAGCGGTGGCACTCGAAACCTGCAGATTTTGTTTTCAGACACATGTGATCTTGCCTTCATGATTCTTCTGAGTCCGAGTTCCCTTATATGTGGTCGCTCATCTGTGATCATGGCTAATAGCACGTTCTCGGGGTGTCCGCAGAAGCCGTTTCGCCGAATCACCGGGTCGACGACTTTCTTTAGAGAGGAGCTGAGGTACCGTGTTCTCACCATCATCCCGTGCAGATGTTTGGCTCCATCTTTGCATGATGGCTGCGTCTTGATGGCGAACCATGTTGGGGCGTAGACCCGGATGATGAATGTGACAAGAGTTTTGATGTTGTTGGATGGTGCATCGAGGCCAACATAGAGGCGGAGGATTCTGTTGGCAGTCGTCAACCATCGCGAGTGGTTCAATGGTCCCGGTTTTCGCAATGCTAGATCACAGGGACAGTGTCCTTCACTGACAGCTTGACACATCTGCCACAGGTACTGCTGGTCAGTGCTCAGGTCCTTCACGTCAACATGCGGCAGTGGCTGTAATGGAGATATAGGTTCATACGATGTTATATGGAGTTCCGTGCATGCTGTGAGAGATTTCCCTATCGGTCCTGAGAAGCACTTAGGTCCTGTAGTTGCTCCATCTAAATGCTGAAACAGGTGTCGCAGGGGGAGCTCGTTAGCATGTAATAAGCACACGAGCCATTGCAGCGGTTTTTGTAGTAATTCCTCAAGCTGCCGAATAACTCCGCCATTATGTCCAGTGTTGACAGCGGTTCCGTCGCATCCGACGACTTTCACACTGTCGAGATCCACACTTCGCGCAGCCAAGCATTCAAAGATTACTTTGGAAATCGTCTTGCTTGATCCACTTGACGGCGTCACGTGGCCAAAGTACGATGAACCTGGTTCACAAATAATGCTGACGTGCTCTTCTGTATCTCTGTCCCGGTGGCCATGTCCTGCGGCGTCTCGTACATTTTTCATCGTTCTATCCTTTCGACCGTCGAAGTACAATCCAGGCAAGTCTGTCATACTGCTGTCTAGTTTTGTCAGTTCTTGACGAGTTCTACTTCTTTCTCGGCGAATTTTACTACGATCAATGACTTTGGAGGTGTCATTTGTAGACACAATTCCAATGTCTTGTAGCACGGATGAGGCAATAACGGCTGCTGCTCGATCTGAGACGCCCGTTCTATCGCATGCTTTAGCCAAACATGGTAATCGTACAGTCATCGTCATTCTTTGACGTTTACTCTCCAGTGTCGATAGATCAGGTTTACAGTGTGACTTAGATAGGGTGTATTCTTCATCGCTGTTGTCGGTGTCGTCGTCCTTGTCTTCCTCGTTGTAGCTTCCAGAATTGCATTGCTGCTTCGATTGTTCTTGGTGAATGCTGTGTCTTCTCGATTCACAGACTTTCCTGGATATTTTCTTCTGTAGCTTTGTTGTTTCCACCAAATCGATGCCTCCTATAATCATCTTTCTGGCTCCTCTCTGGTCCTCTAGAAACTTTCTTTCTTTGAGTGGTACTTTGTCCGCTCTTTCGCACTTACAGCTCATGACGAAATCTACACATTTGCATTTGCTAATGTCGAAGAGTTTATCTGCGTCTTCTCTGAACTGTTCAAGTTGTTGCTTGTAGTTGTCGTTGTCCTTCCGAGCCTTGTATGGTTTCAAGATTTTCTTGTATTTCTCGTTGTAAGGTCTGAGCGTTTCAATCACTCGTCCGTGCGTCACGGTCGGAAGAGACGCTTTCTCCCAAACAAGTTCAACATCAACGCAAACTTTTTTTGATACTTCGGCGAACGGTGGATATTTGTTATTCTTCGTTGTCAGCTGTTGTCTTGTATGGATGTAAGCCTTCATAACATCAGCGTAGGTGGGAAGAACATTTGTGGGTATCTCGCGTGGCGCGCCAAAAATCACACATGCCGCCTTCTCCCTCGTAATAATTTCCATTCTGAAAAAAAAAACAATTATTATAAATTGTAAGCAATGTAAGACTATTAAAGAATTTCTGAAAGAAAAAGAAATATCAAATTAATACTGTCACACTCACTTGTCAAACACCTATAAACAGATATCAATATGTAATTAACTTACTTTTAATATCAAGTTTCACGAAAAAATGATGATAACAGCACAAATAACCTTCAATTCTCACTGCCACATGTGCACTGAGCTTGGCGGAGCAGCCGCGCTTTGCATATTACTCACTCTCCCCTCACTCCCAATCTCCCATCCCCTCTGACTCACGGACTGCATATGTTATCGCACCAAATCACTACCATCACTGAAACTAGCATTAAATCAATGTATGGTTAACTAAACTCTTTCTTATCTCACTTACTCACATCAGCTCTAATAATTTGGCCACCCTCTGTAATTGCCATTAATTTACATTCCACACATGTTGTAATCTTAAATGTCAACCTCAAGTATGCAATAACACAGTCTACAGCAAACTAAGCTGTTAATTATTTGCATAAACATGGATGAAAGACCAGCATCTTGGATGACTCCTGATGGGCAAAGCGATCGTTAAAACATGAAATATGCCATATATTAAAATCGCTGGTGGTCAATCAAGCAATGCTTCAATTGTATTATAATTTCACATGCTTTTTTCTAAAGCCCATTGGCAACTTTTCCACACTCAAGTAAATTAAAAATCCAAAAATGATATTTTCACTCCACCTTAGTGTTTGTGTGTGTTTGAGATAATGGGTGCCTAGCGTGGGCTAGCATAGTCCATAACTGAGCGAATAATTTGTTTGTATATGAGTGATGTTGTTTCCTGCTGGTGTCCAAAGTTTGTGCCTGTTAGTACCCTAAGCGTGTTAAGTCTTGAGTACATTTGTTTTTAGTCCTGAATGTGGTTTGCAAAAGATAATGTGTTGTATGTGACCCCAAATATTTTGGTCCTGTGAGTGTGTGGAATGTTGGTGTTGTCTAGTGTAATCTGTGGAGTTATCTGGTTTTCTTTTGTGTTGCTTGTAAGCATGGTGATGGTTGATTTTGTGGGCGCTACTTTGAGTCTATTGTGTGTGAGCCACATCTTGTATACTCTTTATGTATGTTTCTAGGTTATTTGTAGCGTTGTCGATGTTGTTGTGGGTGGATGTTAGAGTGGTGTCATCTGCATATGATGATAAGGTAAGCTTGTTATCTATGGGTGTTGGAATGTCATGCATTTATAAGTTGAACAGTGTTGGTGAGAGAACAGAGCCTTGAGGGAGCCCGTTCGGAAAAAGCTTGTTTTTGGATGACTTGCCATTAAATGTGACATGTGAGTATCTTCCTGAAAGATAGTTGCTCAGCCACCTTTTGGTGTTATTGTGCATGTTTGTGTTGAGTATTTTGTTTATGAGAGGGGAGCGTGGGATAGCATCAAATGCTTTACTAATGTCTATTGTTGCTAATAGTGTACGTTTAGCTGGTCGTCTGGAGTTGATGCCATCCATGATGTGCTGCGTGAGGTTAGTGAGTAATGTCGTGGTTGAGTGGTGAGGTCTGAATCCATGTTCAGTAGGTGATAGTGGTATGTGTGGGTTGGTGATTTGTAAGATTAGTCTTTCTGTTACTTTGAAAGGTGTGCATAGTAAAGTAATGGGTCTATAGGAAGCTGGTTCTGTTGGATTTTTGTTTGGTTTGAGTAGTGTAATAATTTTACTTTGTTTCCATATGTCAGGAATACAATGTTAGTACGAATATGTGCGGATGTTTGTGAGAGCTAGTATTCCCTGTCGGCCCAAGTGTTTAAGGTGTACGTTAGATATGTTGTTTGGTTCAGTAGCCTTCGAATTCTTAATGTTTTTGATAATCTTGGTGGTCTGGTCTGTATTGAAGGATGTAATAGTCCTGTTGAGTCTGTAGTTTTTTCGTGTCTGGCTGTTTGTCTGTCTGCGTGTTTCTGGTTGTTGTCTCTGTTTAAGTGACTTATCTTTGCGTAGTGATTAACTAGAATGTTAACTTGTTGTGTATATGTTGCGATATTATTTTGGCTGCAACAGATAGCCGCGTGTGAGGTGTGAATGCCGCTGCTAGAGTTGGTAATGCTGTTTAGTCTTGTATAGCCTGGATGTATCTGTGGAGTGGTTTAGTGTTGTTATAAATTCCCTAGGCTGTTGTTTTTCCTTGTGTTTTCTGTTATTTCTTGTGTTAATATAAATTCATCAGCCAGAGCTAGTAAAATTTTTACCTGCTCCTGGTCTTCCCGTGTGCCCCCCTTGTCCTGGTGTACACATATATTTTTTCCTATTCTTTTATATTTCATGAATGGAAAATTAAAATCACCACAGAGAAAAATATTTGGGGTTGGAGAGTGTAGATCTTTTACCCAGTTTCTTACCTCTGTAATGGAATCAGAGAATTTTGAGGTTGGCGTGTTCGGGGGTTTGTACATTACAATTAGCACCATATTTAATTTTTCAACTTTTGCTGCTACACATTCTACGTAGTTGTTTGAGGTACTTATAGTCATTTATGCCATATGCCTTTCGCGTGTGTAAATAGCATATCCTCCTTTACGTCTCACCGTTCTGTCGGCTCGGAGGATGTTATAGTTGTCAATTTGTATTTGTTTTTTATCAATACAGAACTCATAGTGTTCACAGTTCGCCTGGCAGTCCTTTAGATGGGTTTCCGTGAGACATGCAAAGTCTGCTCCGGTTTCTTGCATGAGTCCTTTCAGGTATAAAACTTTGTCCGGGGAATGATTTGATTTAAGACCCTGAATGTTGGCTAGGATTATTTTCATTTTTTCTCTATCATTTTCACATACATTCGATTCGTTTTCCAATGGTGGTGCCGGTTTCGTTGTCTTGTGGTCCTTCAAGAATTTGCTTCTTTTTATCTTTGTCGGTACCTGTTGTCCCGATAACGCATGAAGTGGCTTTGTGCGTGCTTTCTGTCCGACTCTCGGATTCCTATATTTGTCAGCTGACTTTGTATTTGCTGGATGGTATTTAGCAGCTAAATTGTGTTAGCTACGTCTAAAAAATTGGTATTCCTCTTTGATGTTCGTTTTTCCTGTTCACGTGTTGCGTTCCTTTGAGGGTGGTGGTAACGGCATTTTTGTCCGTATTTGCACCTCCCTTATCTTGCATAGGTGTTGCAGACAGTAATGTGGTGGAACTTGCATTTTTTTTCAAATTTGCAATATCCTCTTGTATAATGTGTGTTACATAATGTGGGATATGCATGGATGCCTTGCCCATCCCGATATCTGCAGTACCCTTTTGTGTAATATTTACAAACGGTATTTTCTACGCTTCTACTTCTTGTTATCTGGTTATCTTCTATGTTCTCAATTTTGATATTATCATTATTTTTCTTTGGCTGTTTATTTCCTACGTTTTTATTTTTTATCTTTTTATCATTTTGTTCGTTGGGCAGTTTTACTACCTCGCAACTTTTACCTGTCTCTTTTCTTTCGTCTATGTCTTCATTCTGTATTATATTGTTATTCATTATTATATTGTTATTTGTTATTTCGTCTTCTCTCTCATCCACCCGAATTGTCAATGAGACATTTCCAGACTCTTGTTCCCCATTTTCCCTCCTTTTCTGTAACATTCGAATTCGCTTTCTCCATTTCTTTAAATACCGCAAAGGAGTTTACAGTCTGTGTACATGCGCCACACAGAACTGTGACTCCTGCGATCTGTTTAGCGTTCGAGACGAGGGATATTTTCTTATCATCCCAATTCATGCAGATAAAGTCGTACAGTTTTTGACAGAAATCACATCTTATTGCTGCCTTTTCAGTTGTTTCCAGATTTCACAAATTGCAGATTAAGTGAGAATTTGGACCCATGGTCATACTATTCATTAATTATCGTAAAAAGAAATATACACACAAATTAATATTTATTTCTTTATTTATTTTTTCCCTTTCTTTCTCTTTCCTTTCCTTTCGATGGTCGCGAAGGTTTTCTGACATTTGCGTTTTATGACCATTTTCCTGCATTGTTTCAAAAATTTCTCGAATGCCAACCGTATTACGGTTTAAATATATACATTAAACTGGTGATAATTTATGTAAACTGTATTGCATTTTCTTACTTGTAATGAATTTCACTTTATAATTTATATGCACGGATTCACTGATACTTTATACACTTTCGGGTGTAAACAAAATAAACCGCCGAGTAATTTATTCCCTTCTTATTTCGGTGTTAATACAGAGAGAGACACAACACGTCCGTTCCCCACAAGGTACAAGCAAACATATATATATATATATATATATATATATATATATATATATATATATATATATATAATATATATATATATTAGGGTGGGGTGAAACGCAAATCTTTGTGGAATATTTATTTGCTTCACCTATAATTTGCTGGTTTGCTGTATAGGGTTCTACAGATGACATAAAGTGATATAAAAGAAAAATCAATTTTGCCCTACTAGCGCATTTTTGAGACAAACAAAATGGCCGCTAGTCAAACATATAAATGCTTATAACTTGAAAAATATGCATCCAATTAAAAGACACTATAGAATAAAAATTATTCAAAATAAAAAATACACTAGAAAGTGCCGTTTTATAGATTATTTTCTCAATTTTAAATTTTATCAAAATTTACCTCGGTAAATATCACAAATAAATCACTTTCTTCTAAATAAATGAAAAATTCTTTCATGACCGAAGTATATTACTTTGATAATAGTTAATAACCTTATATAATTTTGAATATTCAAACTATAATCTACAACAACACTAATCAACGAGAGAAATTATTGATATTTTATTACTACAATTGCAGAAACATATAATCAATACACTTCCAAAAAGATCTCTTTTCATAAATCGTGAAGTGTTTGCTTTTATGAAATTTTGGTGAATTATTTCAGTCTCTAATTAAAAGCTAATTGTCAAAAAGTGAAGTCATTTCTTTCTTGGTTTCCATACATGGCAGCAATGAACAAGACCTAATTCTTGCTCTTATAAATCCATCACGGGATTCTTGGGAATATACAGATGAGGCCGCATCGGTGACAAGTTTGATTGCCCTCTCGACACTTTGTGAATGAAGTGGATAATTGGGTAGGCACAGTTTTTTAACCCTAAGTGCATTGAGTTCAATATTTGTGAGTGCCATAGTGAGGGGAGGTTCAGTCAGCATTTCTTTTGACCAGTAAATAATATCATCCCATGCGTTTGCGTTGAAATTTATCTCAGGAACCTTAAATTCTCTGATTTTGGACACATTTTCCGTCTTTGTTCTAATGTTCATGATGAAATCAACTGCTCTGTTTCGTTTTTGTTCTGATGTATCTGATAACATTGCTATCAGAACATTTTCGCAATGAGCAAAATATGCGTTTCTAGCAATGTAAGGCTTCACTACATTCTGAACATCCTTTGGAAGAAGATGAAATCTTTTAATTGCTCCAAATATGTGATGTGGTCCATTCCATATATATGGTCTACTCTTGATATCGAACCAGCTTGGTCCATAATTTGTAACAATGAAGAAAATTATTGAATAAAGAGCCAATGAAGGAGTTTTCTCTGCAATGTATAGGCGGCAGACACGATTTGCTAATGTCAGCCATCGAGAATGGTTCATTGGTCTGGATTTTGTATTTTCCAAATCTTTTGGGACATTCCCACTTCTTATAGCCAAAATAATTTTGTACAAATACTGTTGATCTTGGCTAAGATCATCGATAACCTCTTCTGATATGTGTGTTAAATCAATGCCTTCTCCAATTGGTTTGAAATTGACTGCAGGCATTTTTTCACATTCTTTCAGTGCTACTCCGATTTTTCCAGTGAAACATGTTGGACCTTTCGTTTTACCATCAAAATGTTCAAATAAGTGTCGAAGGGGAAGTTCATTTGTATGCAGCATACAAATGCTCCATTGTAACGGTTTCTTTAGTTTTTCTTATATGAGGTGGATGATCCCACCCTTGGCACCTGTGTTGGTATTTGTACTGTCACATCGTATGAGACGAATGCTCTCATTAATAGCTGACTCTTGAAAGAAGGAGAACAAACTATCAGCTATATCTAGAGCTTTACCAGAAGAAGGAACTACATGGGTTAAATATTCATTTCCTGGCTCAGACACCAAAACATAGTGTTCCTCTCTAATGGAGTCTCCGTACCATTTGTTTCCTTTCTTCACCTTCACCAAAGTCTTGCCCTTTCTTCCGTCAAAAAATATAGCAGATATGACAGCAGGATTAGCTTTACTCTCCCTCACCAAACTTTTTCTCATTTTCTCTCTTTCCCGTCGGATTTTGTTCTTGTCAATCAAAAGCGTACTTTCTTCTTTAGTGATTGCTCCATAATCAACTAAAGCAGCTGAAGCCAAAGCAGCTGCTGCTCGATCTGAAATTCCAAATCTATCGGCTTCCATCGCTACAGTAGGCAATGGAAGTCTCATTTGACCTTATATGGCCACTGACTCATAGTCTGATTCACTCTGATGTGGGTCTAATTCATATTGTGTGGAAGTACTCTCTACATCTGAAAAACACTATTTCGGTTAAAATATGAGAGTCCTTCATTTCTCTTCTTCTTTTAACCATTCCTTCTTCTGTCCGCAATTTCCTAGATTGCATTTTTTTAATTCTTTTTGTCATGACTTTATCAACGACCCCTATTTTCATTGTACGCGTCGATCGCTGATCCTGTAAAAACAGAAGCTCTTCTTTTGGTACCTTCAGTTCTCTTCGACAGGTGCATCTTATGTGAACATCTTCGCAGCTCTCAGGACAGCCAAAGTTTTGATGGAAGATAAAAGAGCATTTACAGGCACTGATATCGAATAATTCTTCCAAGGTGTCATTAAAATTTTCCCTCATTTTGACACTACTTTTTGATCTACTAAGGTCGTTTGCTTTGCCGATGAACCGCTTTAATTTGATATAAACTGATTTGTCAGCTATTGCAGGAATTGAAGCTTTTCTCCAAATACAGAGTATATCTTTAGTAATTTTGTTGAAACTATCAGTTATGTGAAGTCACGGAGGTGGCTTCTTTTAAAAGAACTTGGTATTGGCCCACCTGTTTATTTGTTGGCAATGTTGTAAGAGGAAGCTCTTGTGCGGTTCCAAATATAAAATGCGGTTTTGATTGACTCCTTGTAGCTCTAATGTTTGAAGCAGAAGCCATATTTGTTACTAATTATCAGAAATTACCAATTCCAAATCCAACAAAAACCTGAAAAATAAAATTTTCATTAAACATCTGAAACATTTATATGAAGTAGAAAATGTGAAATAAACAATTTTTGCTTCAGCAAACTTTTTTGTAAAAAGAATACTTTCCGAGTTATGAAGCGTATAATGACTGGCTGGGGGCCATTTTTGGGGGGGGGGGAAATGGGGTACTTAGGATGAATTGAAAAATTTTAATTCTCATATTCTTTTTTTATCACCCTTCAATCCACCTTATTACCAGTGAAGCAATAGTTGAAAATTTTTTCACCCCACCCTAATATATATATATATATATATATATATATATATATATATAACTGCAAACACGCAGTATAATTAACGTAAAGAACGACGCTTCTATAGGAGATATTCCGCGCAAGATGAGAGAGAGAGAACGAAACAAATGAAAAAATGAGGTAACCACCCGGGAATCGAACCCGGGATCTTCCGATTGCCGGTCAGATATGATAACCACTACACCATGGGTCTCACTCTTCCAAATGTCGTAATTCTTCTACATACTCGCAGAAACCAATGCCCCAAGGGGGCACCTTCCGCATGCCGTAACATTATATACATTTAACTGCAAACACGCAGTATAATTAACGTAAAGAACGACGCTTGTATAGGAGATATTCCGCGCAAGATGAGAGAGAGAGAACGAAACAAATCTTGCGCGGAATATCTCCTATACAAGCGTCGTTCTTTACGTTAATTATACTGCGTGTTTGCAGTTAAATGTATATAATGTTACGGCATGCGGGAGGTGCCCCCTTGGGGGCATTGGTTTCTGCGAGTATGTAGAAGAATTACGACATTTGGAAGAGTGAGGCCCATGGTGTAGTGGTTATCATATCTGACCGGCAATCGGAAGATCCCGGGTTCGATTCCCGGGTGGTTACCTCATTTTTTCATTTGTTTCGTTCTCTCTCTCTCATCTTGCGCGGATTATCTCCTATACAAGCGACGTTCTTTACGTTAATTATACTGCGTGTTTGCAGTTAAATGTATATAATGTTACGGCATGCGGGAGGTGCCCCCTTGGGGCATTGGTTTCTGCGAGTATGTAGAAGAATTACGACATTTGGAAGAGTGAGGCCCATGGTGTAGTGGTTATCATATCTGACCGGCAATCGGAAGATCCCGGGTTCGATTCCCGGGTGGTTACCTCATTTTTTTCATTTGTTTCGTTCTCTCTCTCTCTCATCTTGCGCGGAATATCTCCTATACAAGCGTCGTTCTTTACGTTGATATATATATATATATATATATATATACAATCAATTTTTCTTTACTTTCATTCAGTCTATTGCTTTTTTATATATATAATAAACAGTGAGGACACCAATCGTTTAAAGATTAAGTTTTAGAGAGAAAAGAAAACAAAGGTGTCATTGTTGCGCAGAGCATTATTCTGCCCACCCATTTAACGAACTCTGTTCCCACTCATTGTCATTCCCATTTCATTGTTCGCCGAGTGAAAAATCCGGGAGAGAGTATGTCAAAGGAGTAAATTCTCAAATCGATCCATTCTCATTCCCGCTGTCGTCTTTACACTTTAATTCCATTTTTCATTTCTCAAATAAGGAAACTCTTTTTCCTGATTTGAGAAAAATATTCCCATTCTCCTTTGCTGACCGCGAATGAGAATCGGAATGACACTGAGTGAAAAGTAATTCCCATTCATGGTACGAGCAGCTCACTGTATCATTGCCAAGCATATATAGGGTCAAATAAAGGAGTCAGTATTAGAAAAGGAAAACGGAAATGAAAGATATACGGCGAATATGACACCGGAACACTCGTCACAAAACCGGAAGAACAATCGGAAATGAGCGAGATCGAACCTAAAACTTATTTGGAGTTAATAAACAAGTAAAAACTTATTTACAAACAAATAGAAACCTCAAGGAAACAGGACTTTAAAGCTGCCATTCCCTCCTTGCACGCTGTGAGGATTACTTCAAAACAGGTAAAAAATATGCCATGAGCTCTCATAGATTGAGATACGATGTTGAGGGCCAAGCAAGTGAAGTCACGATTTAACTCTGTGATGTCATTCTTTCACTTTAAATGTGTTTCGATATAACTTTATTTTTTACATTTTTGATTATTTATTTCTCTTTCTGCACTGCAGATGCCAACAAGTTCCATTTTTCAACCAAATCATTTGTTTAAGTTATTTAAAAACAAACACTGGTGTGTATTTTTTTGCGCATGTGCATTTTATAAACATGGTTTCAGAATTAAATTATTTTCAGAATTACTGTTTGATAATTTCAACTGTATTTAATTTGTATCTGAATTACAAAGCGAGTCTTTTCCGAAATTTGGACTGTTTCCTATTTTCTTGAAAATAAGTTATTTAATGTAGAGTTTAACGCTGATTTCAAAAATGCAAGTCGTGTTTTGGAGAAATTATTATTTTAAAAGTTACACGGTGTTTTAATTTACGTATATATACTTTTGCTACCCACCCCGAAGGGTAGAAAAAATAACTGAATGCCCGGTTAGGTCAACTGAATACACGGTTAGGTTCATTGAATGCCCGGTTAGGTCAACTGTACGCCCTTGACGATTGGTTAGGTTTAGTCGTGATATTTTCGTTAAAACTAACGAAAATATCACGTACAGTTGACCTAACCGTACAGTTGACCTAACCGGGCATTTAATGAACCTAATCGGGTGTTCAGTTGACCTAACCGGGCATTCAATTAACCTAACAGGGCATTCAGGGCATTCAGGGCAAAAAAAAAAATTATATATATATATATATGTATATGAAAATTATTTCACGAAAGTAACACGTGAAAAATATTTATGATGAATAAAACCACGAAGGAAAGGAAACACAAAACGGTGCTCAAGCGCTTTCGTCTAATGACATCCTCAGGAACACTGAAATACATAAAAGGTTCCGGCCTATATATAGGTTACAGAAAAAAAAAAAAATAAATAAATAAATAAAAAAATAAAAAATATATAAATAAATAACATACATACACACAAACACATATACATATATATACGCATACATATATACACACATACACACATATATATATATATATATATATATATATATATATATATATATATGCGATAAACGGAGAAGTAAAAATAAAACTTAAAAATTAAGGATTAGAGGATTAACAAAGAGGCAAATCGATTTTTAGCACAAGATCAAATGAGTTATAAAAATAATACAAATTTATACTGGAGATACGGTCGGGTTTAACACTTGCCTTCTTGGAGTCAAGTTTCGATATATATAAAAATAAATTGAAGATTAAAAGTAAATAAAGTAGCTTACAAGTTTACCAAAGATTAAGTGTCCTACACTTTTTATCTAGGTTTGTTTTAAAGGAATTCAAAACAACAGGATCGAGTTGAAAAAGACCTTTGCTTATGTTGAAGTTATTTGAAAGTTGAATAATGGCAGACTCAAGAATATTTCTATTGACAATATTGCTCGAATGAAATAAAACTGAAGCATTATTCCAATCAATACAGTGGGATAACTCTGACAAATGGACAAAAAGAGCACTGGACAACTGTCCTGTTCTGACGGGAAAGGATTTGCACACACGTATAAAACAGCATCAATATTCGTCAGAACAGGACAGTTGTCCAGTGCTCTTTTTGTCCATTTGTCAGAGTTATCCCACTGTATTGATTGGAATAATGCTTCAGTTTTATTTCATTCGAGCAATATTGTCAATAGAAATATTCTTGAGTCTGCCATTATTCAACTTTCAAATAACTTCAACATAAGCAAAGGTCTTTTTCAACTCGATCCTGTTGTTTTGAATTCCTTTAAAACAAACCTAGATAAAAAGTGTAGGACACTTAATCTTTGGTAAACTTGTAAGTTACTTTATTTACTTTTAATCTTCAATTTATTTTTATATATATCGAAACTTGACTCCAAGAAGGCAAGTGTTAAACCCGGCCGTATCTCCAGTATAAATTTGTATTATTTTTATAACTCATTTGATCTTGTGCTAAAAATCGATTTGCCTCTTTGTTAATCCTCTAATCCTTAATTTTTAAGTTTTATTTTTACTTCTCCGTTTATCGCATATATATATATATATATATGTGTATGTGTGTATATATGTATGCGTATATATATGTATATGTGTTTGTGTGTATGTATGTTATTTATTTATATATTTTTTATTATTTTTTTTTTTATTTATTTATTTTTTTTTCTGTAACCTATATATAGGCCGGAACCTTTTATGTATTTCAGTGTTCCTGAGGATGTCATTAGACGAAAGCGCTTGAGCACCGTTTTGTGTTTCCTTTCCTTCGTGGTTTTATTCATCATATATGTATATGTATATATGTAAACTAGAACACCGTGTAACTTTTAAAATAATAATTTCTCCAAAAAAAGACTTACATTTTTAAAATCAGTGTAAAAATCTCATTCAATATCTTATTTTCAAAAAAAAGAAAACCGTCCAATACAAAGCAAATTTCCACAAAGACAGCATAGGCTGCAAATAATGACTCATAATGAAAATGTACAGGCCAAGCTTTTTCTTATTAATATTAATGCTTTGATAACTTATTAATATTAATATTAACTTATTAATGCTTTGATAACTTATTAATATTAATATTAACTTATTAATGGTTTGATAACTTATTAATATTAATATTTATTTATTAATGCTTTGATAACTTATTAATATTAATGCTTTGATAACTAATGAGGGTATATATCTTGCCCCTGGTCAAAAATAAGTATGGAGACATTCTGTCCAGCAATAATTACAGGCCTATTTTCTGTCGCTTCCTGCTTCTCGAAACTACTAGAAAAACTCTTGTTACTCCGATTAAATGATTACCGATGGACATCTAATCAGTTTGGATTTAAAAGGCCCCACTCAACTGACCTGTGTATCTATGTACTTAAAGAAACAATATCTAAATACATTGACAGTAATTCAAATATTTATAGCTGTTTCCTAAATATAAGTAAGGCATATGATAGAATGAACCACAATATTTTATTTAAAAAACTAGAAGACAGAAAGGTTCCCATGTACAGTGCTTACAATAAGTCTCGCGCCTCTGTCTCGTCCCAAGCTAGTTTGTTAGGTATAAAATGGGCGGTCCTTATGGCAGCGGAGGTGTGTTCGGATTGGTGCACATAATTGCTCTAACCCCATCAATGACGTTCATTATTACGTCACTTCTGCTACATTTTAGTGTTTAAAATACAAATGATTAAGAAGCAGGATGATTATGGAGCAATCCTAGTCATCATAATATTAGCTTGGCATTACATTATACCGTCTCATATACTGTAGCGGGTAGCCTATAGAGAACGACTAATTCCGCAAATATCCCAAATCATGGCATGATACCTAAGTTATTTTGACGCAGGTCTAAATTATTTGCTCAAATGCAATGATTGATATTAAGTAATTGTTGGGAATTATTGTCAATATTGTTGTTTGTGATACATATCCTACGTGAAGAATCTAATGACCAAATTCCTCAGTGAACCTCTCACGCGCTCGCATTTCGAGGAAGTCACGGTCGTCTCACTAATAGATAGTTTATCCATTGTTTTAAGTGGTAACCTATTCCATCTTATGAAAGTCATTAGTCTAAAGCAAGACTGGTAGGCCGTAAATCAGAGAAATTTGCATTTGATTTGTTCATCGTAATTATTACGTAATATAGTATACTGTATATAGTAGTATATAAGAGTTTATTGGTAGCATATCATATGACAATTCCCATAAACATGATGGCCTCGATGTTGCCAGTTTTTATTTTTTTCCTAAAACTATTACCTCCTCATAGTTTGTTTCAACAATGCATATATTATTATCTCCATGAGCGTAGACATTGCAAGAAAAGATTCTAACTAAGGATAAGTAAAGTTCTTTCATGGTCACAATATATACTTTTATAGATGTCAAACATAAAAATATAATAAAATTCTATATTAACATAAATATATATTCGATACACATTTACGTCATGGCTTCCTCCGGCATTAATAATTTCTTGCAATCGTTGCTGCATAGAAGAGGCCAGATCGTAGGGAATGTTTGGTGTTCGACGTAAGCTCTCCCAACTATTCCTCGTGTGAGCTAAAAGTGCTTCAAATGTTCTTTCATTGCGTTGCTCCCATTCGTTAATCATTATTGCCCAAAGGTTTTCAATCGGATTCATATCAGGAGAACGTGGTGGCAGAATTAGATTAATAATCTCTGGCTCTCTTTCCTCCTCCCTTCGTAATTCCCCACCCAACCTCGTTTCCTTCGACACAGCAGCGCTTACCTCCATCCTCATTCCACTTCCTTCCTTAAACCTATTATCGCTTTTACTGTCCCTTCCTTCCATCCTTCAATGCCAGCGTTCTTAAACCTAGCACATAAATTATATAATATGGAATCTAACACCTTAGATCTCTACGCATTCATGTTACTTGAAGACGCCTGTGTCTTAGGGGAATCTAAGTATTGAGAGTGGGTTTGAGGGGTAGTCTATAGATTATTACAGATGACCTTGAACGCTCCAACTATTTAAAAATGATTATTTATTACGCACATCATATGGCATAATACACACATGAATTTAAGTATCTTACACTATAGGAATGGAATTGAATCCTACCAGAGTTAAAAAGTTGCAAAATATGAGATTAGTTTGTATTAAGAGGTTACTAAGAGAAAAGGATTTGGGATAGAGCGGAAGGCAGAGTATATTTTCTCGAGTTTCGGTTATTATTAACGTTATATGGATACATTGCCATGCGGTGTGATCAGAGAGAGAGAGAGTTACAAGGACAAGAGGAAGCCTCAAAGACCTTTCGGTCCACTCTGGGAGGTTCCTGTTATTAAACAAGTTTATTTTTCTTTCAACTATCCTAGCAGTAGTAGAAAACTGGATAGAAAAGTAGAAGGCTCTCTCCCGACCCTCCGCTCCCTCCCTGCCAGAGGCAGGTACGGAAAAAGGTTGAAGAAAATACCTTGACCCTGGAAAAGTAGCCAAGGAAAGTGGAGAATATATAAATAGCTCTATATTTAGCTTGCTCACAGAGAGAGAGAGCTTTTAAATCACACCTTTTAAATGGTTTGTGGGTAAGGGCTTGACGTATGTTATTTTAGTCCAGGGTAGTTTATGTGGAGGTGTTAACGTAACTTGCACTTGGGACTGTTAATTGTAGGACAACTACCATAGCTGGGACTGACACACGTTATCCCCTGCATACTCTATATATCTATATACAGTATGTGTCTATATACAAATAGATAGTGTGATCGACACAATGATAATGTGGACGTCATTGATGGGGTTAGAGCAATTATGTGCACCAATCCGAACACACCTCCACTGCCATAAGGACCGCCCATTTTATACCTAACAGACTAGCTTGGGACGAGACAGAGGCGCGAGACTTATTGGAAGCACTGTACATATTAAATTTATTGAATTTTTGCTATTCCCACCAATCTTTTACCGTTAGGTGGGGCAATGTACTATCCGAATGTTTTGGCTCCTTTTGCGGGGTGAGACAAGGCTCCTTGCTCTCCCCTATGTTGTTTAATGTGTATATTGACAAATTCATTGCGTCACTTAATAAGGCAACAATGGGATGTTGTATAGATAACACAAGGATAAATAACTTAGTTTATGCCGATGATATGGTGTTAATAAGTCCCTCTGTTAAAGGTCTGGATCGGCTACTAAAAGTCTGCGAAGTGTATTCGCAGAAACATGATATCCCTTTTAATGTTACAAAAACTAAGGTTATGCAATTTCATCCTAAAAGCTGTAATCAGCCAGCTGATATTAGGTTTAAAATGAGATGTGAAGTCATTGAGGAAGTACAAGAGTTTAAGTATTTGGGTCAAACTATTAGAAGCTCCTTGAGTGATGACTCGGATATAAGAAAACAATCTCGAAACCTTTGTGCTAAAGCGAATATGACTATAAGGAACTTTCGGTTTTGTACAAGTGCAGCTAAAGACACTCTCTTTCATACTTTCTGAAGTAATATTTACGGACAGCAACTCTGGGTGAATTATAAAAAAGGTTTTGGCAGAACCCTAAATTTGCTGTACAACAGATCTTTTAGACTCTTAGTTTGTATGTAGCTCCACTTAACTTCGACATTACTATATTATTTCTAATCGACTGTACATATTTCTATCCTTAGTATGTGAACTGTCATTGTATTAAAAATATTTGTCATATGGACTATAATCTGCCAATAAACCTTTTCATTTTCATTTTCATAACTTCGATGTTTGTGTCTCAAAAACAAGAGAGTGACATCTAATAGACTTCAGAGGGAATGGAATGAAAGTTACTGTCTTGACTTTCTGCATCTACAGTTGCTATAGATTATTTAATTGTGCCCTCAAGGGAAAAAATTAAGAAAATGCAAGAAAAGCCTCTTCTAACTCAGAACAACGTCGAAGAACTTTGTCATCTCTTGCAGTAGACTTCTTTGGGCGTTGTGAACCGGGTTTGTCTGTGATATTACCAGACTGCCGGTCATGTTGTATTGTTCTCAGAGTTGTTGACTGGTTAGAGTGAAGAAATTTTGCTACTAGAAAGTACTTCCTTATGTAGAGCAATGATGGCAAATCAAGTTTCTTCAGAAAAGACGTTCTCCAGCCATTGTTGCTCTTGAAATAATATATTTAATGCTGATAACCTAGTATTTATATGCGAGAGTGGAGCTTACTTATCAGTTTTCAGTCAGTGCTAATCCGTATTTGATAACTCCAAATTTAAGACGTTTATTTTCGAAAGTAAATTTCCCACTGAAACTGCCTCTGTCAGGTGTGGTCACTTAATAGGTTAAAATACCATCTTTTTTTTCGTCTGATTTCACAAACCTTTACAAAGGAGTAATGTACATAAAATTCTCTTTCAAACGATATATAAATCTTTGGTATTCAATATTTAAGTGAAGAAATTAATTTGAAATTAATTTGAAATATAATTTTTCAGTAAATCAACAGTCGATTTGTAAATTTTCAAATTATGCGAAGCTGTCCGCTTCATTATATTTTCAAATTAATTAAAAATCGCTTTGTATGAAAAATATAAGTGGTATTATTATTATTACTATTATTATTTATGGTATATATTTATTAAAATTACTTATGTTTTCTTATATGGAAACCTAAAAGCATATCTGCATAACATATGCAATGAAACTGAGACAACCTGTCAGAAGGGAAAAATATTTTTCGCAACCACAAGAAATACAAGAAGGATAGAGAATTTTTTTCGTACTTTGAAAATGGTTAATTTTTATGCATTTAGATTTAAAATATATATAAAATGCCAAGAAATTATACAAAAATGTCGCTTTACGACATTCTCACTGAGTCACTGTCATGAAATGATTTGAAATGAGAATTCCAGACTTGGGGAAAAGCCGTTTCCAGGAGGGAACCGGAACGAGAGTTAGCGCATTTGAGAGAAAAAACATAATTTGATGTTTTAGAACCTGCGTTAGCATTTTCCATGTTTCGGTCAAGATTGAGAGAAGAAGGAAGGTTTAAAGTTGGAAGAAAATAGTCTGCATAATGCTATGCTCATGAAGTTTTTAGAATTCACGAGACAGAATTATATACAACGTTAATTTTTAATAATCATTATTATTTTGAGTTTTTATTTGTTACTGAATGTATTAGTATTATTAATTATATATTAATTATATATATTCATATATATACTGTATATATATAATTAAATAGTTAATTAGTATTTGGGGTCACCAGGAAGCAAACGTACCAATTCAGGAAATAACAAATAAACGTTTACAGTGAATAACATTACAATTGCTTAAATTGAATGTGCAATAATAATATGATTGAATTGTTGGAATTAAATGTTAATTACAATGAAGGGCAAATGCGCAGTATATAAATGGAAGTGAAATTAGATTATTAAACAAATTATAAAATGACGAGAGAATGAAATTCAGAGTATTTTAGGGTTGAACAGAATGCCAAACAGGCCAAATCTCGAGGGCCTGTTTAACGAGATGTTACATCTTCCAAATGTAAGCGATGACTGTTGATTCTTCTGGATTCTTCACTGTAGCTTCTTGTGACGCTTCAGTTTTCCAGAACCTGGTCAGTTCCAGCAGGGGTAATCTTTGGTTGTTTTATTGATATGAAGGCTTTGGAGCTCATTTGCAGTATCGTGGAAGTGTTTTATGGTGCTGCCATATGTTCGAGCGGTCACGAAATTAAGGTGGACCTTGGTATCTGTGCCTGAGAAGGAACCTTTCTGGTCGTTAGTTCAAATGTAACAAAGATCTGCATGCATCTTTATAACCTTAAGGAATTTATCGCCTTCATAAGGGTGACCTTTTGCGGTCATTTGATTAATGCCATTTGCAGAATTTGAAGGATCAGAGAGTTGGTTTCTACTCTCATCCTACCTTCGTAACCAGCTACGCATGGTTGGTCAGGGACTGTGCACAAGAACCTATCCAGTTGGTTCTTGAAATTATTCAGGCTGGTGTGCTGGAGGTTCCTCAGTTCTTTTGGCAGCACATTGAAGAGCTTTGAGCAAAGTAGCTTGAGGGTATTTTCTATCTTCGTTTTCATGGCCCCTATCACACCACAGCTGAGGCAGTACAGAATCTACCCCTTCTCTCATTCCACTGTGACACTATTTCATTTCTAAAGTTTGGGCCACATCCTTTGAGAATTTTCCATATGTATATCATTGTGTATCGCTCAAGTCTTCTTTAAAAGGAATAGAGTTTCAGGGACTGTAATCAAGACTAGTAACCTCGTTCTTTCGTTTCCTCTATCTTAGTCGTAAAAGTCCTTTATTTGGCTTCTCTCTCTGCAATGTCTATTTTTCTGTATAGGCTTGTAAGTACTGAGCAATACTCAATTATGGGTAGAGCTAAATTTATCCATAATATTAGCATGATGTTTGCTATTATCTTTTTATGTAGGAAGGAGAAACCAAGAGCGAGCGCCTGCAAAAATAATCCCTCCATAGAAGAAGGAAAGGGCCAAAATCAAGGTCTCCGAGGCTCAACGATGCCATTTTTTTTATATAAATTTTGAAAATGTTGTGTAGTGAGAAATAGAGGGAGAAGTGTGTGTTTGAGAGCATGCTGGACTGCTCATAGGGTAGATGAGACACGAAAAAGATCAGCTAAGAAGGATAGTGACAGAAGAAAGGGGAGTTACAGCGCTCCCTGTCTTCTGCCTAACGTTCCACCCCGGAGTACTTCCCTGGTCGCTTGGTACCTACAATCTCCTCTTATAATTCTGCTGTGGAATCTCCTGCAGATAATTCCTATTATTTCTCTAGCTGTTGTAATCTTAATGTTGTAGCGGATTTACGGGGTGGGTCAATTTGACGCCCCTTACAAATGCTTTAATTTTTATAATAATTTTTTAAATTTCTAAACGCAAAAAAGTACATCCTTTTTTTAAATTATAAAATATCAACACCACCCTTGTAAATACCTGGCAACTTACCTTTCAATTTTATTTTTAGAAACTGTATAAAAATAATATTTCCCTTGATATACTCAATTAAATTATGCTTTCCAGCTTTACATATTCATTTATTAATGGTTGTAAGCATTTGTAGACACAAGGTTAATGCGCTCGTAAACCTTTTGCGTAGTATTCACATTCACGATCTTCCTCTCTCTAAATGACCGATTCAGGTAATACTTTGAACAGATGGATTAGATAACGTCAATCAAATTAGTTCCAATATTTACTATCAGAAACCTGGTCTTAAACTACATTTTAGTAAACGCTGGTGCTTAAAGGGTTAACATATGTATTTTTAATTCCAGTGTATGTAATTATATTTATATATAATTAAACATTATTTTGGGCAATTTTTACATATGTAAAAGTCCGCCTCCCCCTTTCTAGAATCCTAGATCCGTTACTGTTCCTGACTTGTGGGTTTGGTGTTATCTGTTTGTCTTGTAGTGTTTTGTGTTCTTTATTCCGTGTCTCCTTTTTGTTCCCATATCTTATAAATTAGACTTTTTCTTCCCTGAACTTCGTTTGGCAAATTGTTGTCTTGCGCCCACTTGAATAATGTTTCAACGTCGATTTGTAATTTTTCTATTTCATCTCTACTTGTATTATCTGCGTAACACGATACGACACTCTCATTAATATCTTCATCAATGTCTGTAATCATTATGATCAACAGCGAGAGAGCTAATCCTGTATCTTGTGGGATAGAGCTGGCGACTTCTGAGATTTGAGATTTCACTCCATTTACTACCACTCTGTGTTCTTTTGGTCAGAAAATTAAATATTCATTGTCCCAACTTTCAAGAAATTCCTGCATTCTTAAGGTTTGTGCGGTAATTCGATGATCGCATTTATCGACGTCGGTATATATTACATCTATATTTTGACCTCGACACAATGTTTTTAGTATTTTTTCTTTGTTACCTGATAACTATGATAGGCATGATCTTCTTGCCCTGAAGCCATGTTGGTTGGGATTGAATAAATTGTTTTTCTGAAAGTAGTAACTAATTTTGTCTCTAACTGCATATTCAAAGCGCTTTGTAAAGTGGGAGGCGAGAGCTACTGGCCAATAGTTCTGAAGTATTGCTCTATTATCTCCTTTGAATAAGGGGTCAATATTCGCTTTCTTTAGTAGGAATGAATTTTTTTCTGTGCCGAGTGATTTTTCTTTGCATTTCTTGAGAAATATGGCACTCCACGTGTTTGGCCATGGTGCTAAATTTTCTTGTGTTTGTGATAGAGCCTTAATTATGTCCTTTTCCAAGAACTGATGTAAATACGACAGCCTCCTTCTTTCCCAGCATATTTATCCGTTCTATATATGCTGTAGTCCTCTATTGCTATTTCCGTGTCTTCGATGCAATTTCCACAACCTTTTTCGCATTTATGCAAATGTGTTGCCGTTAAGCACATGATATCTGTGATGGTTTCCAGAGGTAGATTTTGTAAGTATTGCAATTTGCAATTTGTCTTGTCAGTGTACAGAACTTGTATATTTGTATATAGTAAATTTAGAGGGTTTTATAGTCTTGGTGTCCGGTAGTGTCGAATGTTGGTCGGTATCTGGTGTATTTTGCCAGTTCCTGGTCGGTGTTATTGGATGTGCCGTTGCACTTGAGAATACTGGGGATGTGATCCTTGGTACCATTGTGGTTGGTGAGTTAACTGTGGGTGGTAATTGGCAAGTGGATGTTACAGGTAGGTTAGGTTAGGTCAAATTAGGTTTGGTTAATTAGTTTTCTTAGATATATGGATTTAAAAAAGTCGATACCTCGCTTCAGAGGAGATGCGCTCATATGTGTGTGTGTGTGTGTGTGTGTGTGTGTGTGTGTGGGTGGGTGGGTGTGTGTGTGTGTGTGTGTGTGCGAGCGCGCGCGGACGAACCATCAAAATTTTCAATTTATAGTTTAAAAAATCTTTCTTTGTTCTGTGTTCCACCATTGATGAATCCATAATTGGTTCATTCCCCGTAAAATATTTCAGAAATTTCCACATAGTTAATATAAAGATACATATTTAGTTTTTGGAATGAAGGAAATTTACATTTTATGGCCGGGGTTCTTGGGGTTCTTTTCCTTTTCAATCATCATTCCTATCTGGTCACAGAGTACAGTTATGACCAAAATAGTTGAAATGCACGTTTTTCTGGTTCTGTTAATATATAACAAACATCGAAAGTGATAAACCATACTGTATACTTAGCAGACATGGGGTTCATTACAAAATTTAATTATGATTATGGTTATGATTGCAAATTTGACGAAATTTTTATTATGATTTTGATTATGACTGTGGGCCTTGAAAAATCTTGATTATGACTATAATCATGATTATGGGCCTTGAAGAATGTTGATTATGAGTATGATTTTAATCATAATTAGGGGCCGTTCAAAAATTACGTAACGCTAGTTTTGCTAAAACGTGACACCCCCCATCCCCTTATAACGTTCCGTAACAACACTAGACCAGACACCCCCTATTAGGGGTTACATAACATCTTAGTGGGTGTCGGTTCTAGCGTTACGGAACGTTACGATGGGGGGGTGTCAAGTTTAGCAAAAATAGCGTTATGTAATTTTTGAACGGCCCCTTATAGCCTTGAAAAATCTTGATTATGATTAGAATTATGATTACGGGCCTTAACAGCCCATTATGATTATGACTTTACCCACAAATTGATTTTAGGTTTGTTGGTATCAATACTTTCACGATTGGTTCCTTTTTTAGATACAAGGAGAGCCTGCCCAAATCCCTGATCTCTCGACTCGTATATGCTTTTCATCGTGGCTGTAGTGCCACATATGAGGGGTCCCGCGTCTTAAGGTAACTAAGCGCCAAAATTAAAATTCGCTAGAAATCGCCTCCAAAGTTCAGCAATATTCTGGCAAAAGTATCTCTGTTATTAACTGAGCTAGAACGTTCATTTTTGGCTAAATTAGAATTCTAAGTATGCTAATGAAGATGTTGATGAGTTTTTGGAATAGATTTTCATATTTTATATTTTATATTTTTTATTTATTTTTATTTTTTTCTTATTATGCCGAACTTTGGGTGAACTTTTGGCTGGCGATAGAGGTGAAAAAAGTAGTTCGCTTCATAAGGTTTTCAACCATACTTCTAGTGTCGTAAGGTCATTATAACCCAAACCACGCGATAGAGGAAGGGTGAAAATAGTGATATCCATCAAAAACACGTTTTCGCCTGTGGTGGCGCTTAGGTACCGTAAGACGCGCGACCCCTCATATATTGGCTCCACTCTACCTCAATTAAAAACGAGGATCGATGAGCATTTGTGAGTTAGTAGCAGAACCTCTTTGCCTTTGAATAAACCAACTAAATCATCTATCCGAGAACATAGTTTAAACCATGGTCGGCAACCTCTGACCCGCGGGTCAATTGTATAGGGTGGCCACAAAGTCCCATTAACCCCCTGCCCATATCATTGTCATACGATTCATTTCTCTAGGGGGTAACGGGACTTTGTGGCCACCCTATAGTATGCAGGGGTGCTCACACCCGTGCCCGCGGGCACACGTGTGCCCGCCATGGATTTGAATGTGCCCGCTGGTTTATTTTGGAATAGCCGGCCTAAATGAAATCTTAACTGGCAATATAAAAATTACTAGAAATGAATTTTTACATGCGAGCAGAGCGCTCACATACATGTGTAAAACATGTCTGAAACCATTGCTTTGCTCCGCCAATTTCTGTGTCGCTTAAAGCGACGATTCTATTTCAACGGATATAATGAATCGAGTTGGCTGATTGGGTGTTTCGTGAAAATACAACCAATCAGAAGGCATTTTAGAAACGACTCGCTAGGCTTTCTGTGTCTTTTCGAATTTTTATTGATTTTATAAGGATGAGTGGGCGGATCGATATTTAGTTCCGCGTTTGACCTGTCCGCGTGACCTTGTGTGTGGATGCGAACATGAAATGTGTCTATTTTTTAGTCGTTTATTACGTAATTTGACGTTTTCACATTTAGTATTAAAAGTTTAGCATTATTTCGACCGGCAGCGTGTCCGATTTTGAAGTTTCAAGTGGTAAAAGTTCAGCCTCTGATATTAGTGGCTAGATCGCAAAATATTTTTTTTAAAAACTACATTATTTAATTTTATTTTTATTGACAGGGCTTCATAATGGCGACACGAACCAGTGATAAGACTATAAGGACGTATAATTTTCAAAGTGAATGGGAAGATATTTACTTTTTCTCAAACATAAATTCTAAATGTATATGCTTAATATGCCAATCTACTCTAGCTGTTGCCAAAAAATATAATGTTGAAAGGCATTTTAAAGCTAATCATAATCATTATTTTTAGTTCATAAATTAGGGGAAAATTTTGGTGTTTGTGCCCGCCAAAGATAATAGTTAGCAAATTTTGCCCTAAGGTCTCCGAAGTCTGAGCACCCCTGGACTATATAGTATATATAAAATAATAAATGTTATTACCTGAAGAGTTTTTTTATATTAAAATGTCCCGAAAATAGCGTATTTTGATTCAAATTTTAAACACTGACCTATTATCAAATTACCAATAAATCAAATTGACCCAGTTTCAAAAAAGGTTGCCTACCATTGGTTTAAACGATAACCACCGTGTCACTCTCAGTAATTTTTCAATCCTTTGTTAGCTAACTCTTGAGACTGATCTAAGTCTTATGCGGTTACTTTACAGTTTTAGTAATAAACCTACTCTGGATCATGATTCGATAAAATTCTATTTTAATACGGTAAATTAAAGATGGCTGCAAGACCACATGCACGTTCAACAATTGTCGATCCACATCGAATATTACTACATTATGTTAGGTTAATTGAATGTCTGGTTAGGCTAATTGAAGATCAGGGCCCCCAGCCTTCGTTAGTTAGCATTATAAGGCTAACTAACGAAAATATCACGACCTAACCTAACCAATCGTCAAGGGCGTACAGTTGACCTAACGATTGGTTAGGTTCAGTCGTGATATTTTCGTTAGTTAGCCTTATAAGGCTAACTAAAGAAGGTTGGGGGCCCTGATCTTCAGGTGATCCGGTTAATTGAATGCCGGCGAGGTAAACTGAATGCCTGGTTAGGTCAGCTGTACACCCTTGACGATTGGTTAGGTTAAGTCGTGATAGTTTCGTTAGTTTTAACAAAGATATCATTTGGTAATTGAGGCTGGGGGCCCTGATCTTCAGGTAATCCAATCCCCAACCTAATACGGTAATACGGTAAATTCCCAAATGACTCCAAAAACGTTTATTTTCATTAATTAAACCGGATATACTATTTTCATAATATACATAATATTATTAAACAACGTTTTTGGAATTTAATTTATCGTATTAAAATAGGATTTTACCTATGATTCAGCTATTGAATTAAACATTGTAAGGTAATGCACGCTTAATTAATTAATTGTTTTAAATCATTTCTCAACATTTTAAACCATGTGATACAATATAAGTAAATCAGGCACATATTTTATGTTTTCCTTTAGCTTTTGAATGTGATGTAATTGCCTTGTTTTAGTTATGACTACCACTGAAGATGGGAATTGGGTCTTCCGAAACGTCTGGTAATTAAAGAATGTTAGTTCAAGTGTTTGTCATTTTATTCGTTATATATATATATAATATATATATATATATATATATGCACTAAAATCACAAAATAACACGTGACCTTATTAATAAGCAAACAACCACAGGGAAAAGGAAACACAAAGTCCGAGCGCTTTCGTGATATATTCACATTATCAAGGAGGAACAGAAAATAGACGGAGATTACAAAGTAAATGAGTTAAATAGACAAGCAAAAAATTCACAATCGGCACCTCAAATTAAAGGCCTTAAAGCCCTCTAAAGATTTTTTCAATTGATAACATAATCTGTAGGCAGCTAAATTACTAAATATAAAAAAAAAAAAAAGTATACTGTATAGATGAAATTAGACAAAAAAAACAATACAGAGAACAAAAATTATTATAATGGTTATTAACACTAATATTTAATTAAAACAGGCAATTAATTGGCAAGAATTTAATGAAAACAAATAGATAACGTAGATAACAAATAGATAACATAATCTGTAGGCTGCTAAATTACTATACAAATGAAATTAGACAAAACACCAGTACAGAAAACAAAAATTATTATAATGGTTATTAACACTAATATTTAATTGAAGTAGGAAATTAAGAGGCCCGAAATTAATGAAAACAAAGGGAAAGTTGCCATCGTCTTACAGATTATTACAAAATTTCTACAAACAGTCTGGAAAAAAATTGTTTTCCCAAAAGCAACCCAGTTCAAAATTCCAATAAACCCCCCAGCAACCAAAGATTATACACGAAAGAAATATTACAATTAAAATAGACACATAAGAATGTTAACAGTTCTTACAATAATATTTATTTATTAAACCAGGGCAAACCATTATGGGGCAAGAATGCAGTTAAGAAAACAGTAGGCCCTTCGCCAGCTTTCTGACAATGCACGAATCTAATTTGTACAACCCAGGGCTAATATTAAGGACCAAATCCGCATTATTCTTGATCACACTTGATTCCAATATATTTCTGCTAACAATAGATTTACTAAACCTTAATTTGTGAATTTTTTGCTTGTCTATTTAACTCATTTACTTTGTAATCTCCGTCTATTTTCTGTTCCTCCTTGATAATGTGAATATATCACGAAAGCGCTCGGACTTTGTGTTTCCTTTTCCCTGTGGTTGTTTGCTTATATATATATATATATATATATATATATATATATTGTTAACCTTGTTTGGGTTCCGTGCGTTGGTCTTTCTTCACACGAAGGTCAAGCTAGTGGCCCCGCCTCTAGTCCTGGCTTGGTGGAGGAGCGAGTTGCTCTCTTCCGCTCTCCACTGTATATAGCGAGGGTTTAGTACCAGTTTTTCGATCATTTTCTCTATGTAGATTATCGTATTACCTCTCTCTTCTTTCCAGGGAGTACAGATTTAATTTACATAGTCTTTCCCAGTAGTTGAGTTCTTTGCAGCTATCAATCTTAGCTGTGAAATGTCTCTGCGTTTCTTCTAGTTTATTAATTGCTTCCTGTTTATATGGAGACGTCAAAACTGAGCAGTATTCAAGTTTTGGTATGATCAGTGTTCTCAGCAAGGGAATCATTACTGTCTTGTCCCTCCTTTTGAACGTTCTTAGTACCTGTCCCGCGACACTTTTTGCTTTGTTTATTGCTATCTGATTTCGTGTCTCGAATTTGGCATCATCGGTCATTATTATCCCCAAGTCGACCGCTTTCGTGCTTCTCTGAATTTCTTGCCTATGTAGAGCATAATATACAATCTGTTTAAGTTCGTCATTTCCACCATATCTCAAGAGCTGAAATTTCTCGGTGTTAAATGTCATATTGTTGTCTTCTGACCATTTGTATATTTAGTTTGTGTCCCTCTGCAAGGCCTCCACTTCGTTTGCATCGCTGATTTTTCTGCTAATCTTTGTATCGTCCGCAAATGATGTTACTATACTGTTGCTGTTTACTCCACTGTCTATGTCTGTTAGCATGATAATGATTCTGATTCTGATGATGATACACCTTGCATTTTGACCACCTGTAGTCGTTTTCTGAGGAAGTTGTAGATCCATATTCCCACTTTGCCTGTTATTTCCATATGTTTCATTTTATGTGCTATTATACCACGATCGCATTTGTCGAAAGCTTTAGAAAAATCCGTGTATATGACATCATAGTTTTCATTGCTTTCAAGTGCATCCAGGACACTGTTATAATGCTTTATAAGTTGTGATAGGCATTATCTTTCTGTTCGGAATCCGTGTTGATTTTCGTTGAATCTTTCCAATGTCTCCAAGATGTCATAGATTTTCTCTCTGACTATTCTTTCAAATATTTTGGTAAGATATTTTGGTAAGGACACTGATCTATAGTTCTTTGCTTGAGATCTATCCCCGTCTTTATATATAGGGACGATGTTTGCTCTTTTCAAGATGCTCGGTATTTTCCCAGTGTCTAGGGATCTCCAAATCCAGTATAAGGGTGTAACTATTTCATTTTTACAGTTTTTAATTAATAGTGCGTTCCATTTGTCTAGACCTGCAGCTGAATGTGATTTCATTTGTCCTATAGCTCTCGCTACATTTTCTGGGGTAAAATCAAAGTCTGTTATACATTCTCCTTGCAATTTCTCTTTGAAGAATGCATCTATGTCAGATATCGCTTTGTCACTTTTTAGGGTACTGAAGACTGATTCATACTGGGCTCTCACTGTTTCAGATATTTCTTTTAGATCATCTGTTAGTTCATTATTTCCTTTCTTTAAGGGCCCAATAGTAGCGCGCGTTTTTGTTTTCCTTTTCGCATAGCTGTAGAAGTATTTTGGATTTTCCTTTATTGCTTCTACAGCCTTTCCCTCCTCCCTCTCTGTATGGCCCTTTATCAGAGTTTGTATTTCCCAATCGATTCTCTCCAGTTTTTCTTGTATTACTTTCCTGGCATTGTTGTCTCCGCAATTAGCTAACTTCGTCGCTACTCTCTTTCTTTTTCGGGATATTCTTCTCTTTTGCCTCTCTAGACAGTTCCTCTTTCCTTTTAGCTGTGCTTTCGGAGCATATTTTTCCCAAAATTCTCAGCGTCTTTTCTTCCAAGGTCCTCAGTTGTTTTATTCTCGAAAACTGTTCTCCACTCTATTTGGGCCATGTGTGATCTGATTTCTTCCTAATTTATGGTCTTGGAGTTTAAGTTAAAATCCCCAAATTTGCTTCTTCCTTCTGTATGTGTATTGTCTTTTAAAGTTATCGCCATATTTGTTGATAACTCGATTATTTTGTGGTCTGAGATAATAGTTAGAGTTATTTTGGTATCGGCAATCAAGTTCGTGTTATTTGTGAATACCAGATGTAGGCAGTTATTTTTCCTGGTATTTTCTGTTATCTCCTGTGTCAGCATAAACTCGTTTATGGGAGCCATCAGCATTTTTACTTGCTCCTGATCCTCTCTTGTGACCCCCTTATCTTGCTGTATAAATATATTTCTACCCACCTGTTTGTATTTTATAAGTGGGAAATTAAAATCGCCGCAGAGTATTATATTAGGGAATATAGAGTTTACGGACTTTATTAGGGTTATGATATCATCACTGGCATCCGAAAATTTTTCATTTGGAGAGTTTGGAGGTCTATAGATGACTATCAATACCACATTTAGTTTCTCTATTTTCACTGCAAGGGTTTCTACGAAACTGTTGGATTTACTTATTGCCGTCTTTGTCATATGCCTCTTATGTATATAAATAGCACAGCCACCTTTACGTGTCGCTGTTCTATCCGCTCTTAGTAAGTTGAATCCATCGATATGCAATTCTTTCTTATCGATACCGTGTTCGCAGTTATCGCAGTTTCCTTGGCAGTCTTTAAGATGTGTTTCTGTGAGGTATGCGATGTCCGCCCTTGTTTCGTCCATAAAACCTTTCAGGTACGAAACTTTGTTTAGTGAATTGTTCGGTTTTATTCCTTGAATATTTGCCAGGACAATGTTTATGTTCTTTTTTGCATTGCCCCTTGTGCATTTTAAATTCGTTGTCCTTTGATATCGCCTGTTTTGTAGCCTTATGGTCCCCCGAGATGGATCCGTTCCCGCCTACCTGTTCTGGTAGCTTCTTGCCATGTAGCGGTCCAGCTCAAGGGTTCCCAGCTGTGTCAGCTGCATGTGCTGTATAAGGCTTAGCAGCCATATTGTGTCCGAGATGTTGAAAAAATTTTGTGTGCTATTTGTGTTTTGTTTGCTATTTGGATACATATTTTTTTATCACATTCCTTCTGTTGTCATTAGAAACTTGTCCTTTGCACTTTGAACTTGTCGGGAGATGATGGTAGTAGCATTTTCTCCCATACTGGCAGGTTCCATATGTCGCGTAGATCTTGCAAATGTCCGGATGGTAGAATTTGCATTTTCCACCAAATTTGCAGTGACCATTATTGTAGAAGTAGTTGCACACAGGAGGGTGTTCGTAAATACATTCTCCTCCCTAATATTTGCATATTCCTTTCACATAGTATTTACATATATTTTCTTCCCCATTTTTACTTGGGGCGTTTGTTTTTGGTGGTTTTCAGTATGGTTTCTTTATTGTCTACTTGTTTTTTCCTATTGCTGCTAATGCCCTTTGTTTGAAAATTTTGGATTTGGTTTTGTGCCTCTGTTTCCTCTGTTGGTGCTTCTTTTATTTTTATTACTTCTGCTTTTTCTGTTTTCTTTTCCTGTTGGTTTTTCGCAGTTTCCTCTCGTACTATCTTCGTTCCTTCTATTTCTTTTCTCTGTTCACTATTCATAAACTCCTCTTTTGCCTTTTCCTCATTGTCTCGTTCTGCTTTAAAAACCGTAAACGAGTTTATTTCGATTATGCAGCTTTTGCAGAAGAACTTGATTCCGTTCACTTGTTTAGTGCCCGTTATAAGAGATTTCTTCGTCGCTCCATTTCAGGCATTGAAATTCAACTAAGGTCTAGCAAAGCTCGCAGCGAATCGACTTTAATTCATCGGTTTCTTTTTTACAGTATCCACAGGGTTGTATGAATTGATTTACCATTGCCGTGTTTCTAATGGTATGTAAATGATTGTGCTCGAAATATTAACTCAAAATGGTAGTTTATTAAGTGAGGTATTGGACTCGACTTTAGAAATGAGGGAGGGAAATTTTTTTGTTATTCCGTAGGGTGGGGGATGGGGGAAGTGGCACGCTGTAGGTTCTCAGTGATTGGTGCCCTGGAGTGTACCGCGGGGAATAACTGAGGGACATTGCCTTTCGATGGGCAGTTAGATTTCCTCTGAGAAAACACTCGGAATAGATTGTACTGTATACATTAAGTTGCTTTAATTTTATTTGCTTTATTTCAACAAACGCCGCTATTTCACCACTTAAATAGGCATACGACTATGTTCACTTAACATTCACTGAAAAATTGGCACTACTTAAAAAGGATTAACTGCAGGATTTTTATTGTAATATCACTTTTATTCGGACTTTCCAACGAAACAGGTATAACCGTCACACTGGGCAGGAAAACTATATATATATAATAGAAAATAAGGAATGAATATTGAATCGCGGTTTTCATAAAATTTGAAAGATGATTTTAAAATTTGAAAGAACGCTTTAATTTCAAAAAGAATTTGAATGATAGTTCTAATTTGTTTGAAAATTACCGGAATAATTTTTTTCCTAAAATGGAAATTGGAAACTTTTTTACGCCGTACAAAATATAAATTTTCAGAAATATTCATCATTTGCCTCTGAATTTAATATATATATATATATATATATATATATATATAGGGTGAGTCAAAAGTAGCGCCCGATTTCTGTCAGTTGATTGTTTGTTTGCCATTTGTATTACAGTGTAAAAGAAGGTAGAAATAAATGAATGACATGTTTATCTAACCATTTATTCGGGGGAAAATTATTATGGAACTGTACCAAGCTGTTTTACTTGCAATTTTCAAAGTGCCCTCCCTCGTGATCGATGCACAATTGCAGCCGAGCAGGCACAGAGTGGCACACACGCCTGCAGAGTTCGATATCAATTTCCTCAAACTTTGCAGTGATTTGAGCCTTCAATTCCTGAATGGTACGAGGCTTTTCACGATAAACAAGGTCTTTCATGAGCCCCCAAAGAAAGAAATCTGGAGGTGTAAGGTCTGGGGAGCGTGCCGGCCACTCGATTGGACCGCGGCGGCCGATCCACTTTCCGGGAAAGTTTTCATCAAGCCACTGACGAACATGACGTCCATAATGAGGTGGAGCTCCATCTTGCTGGAAATAACAGTCCTGACCTTGTACCCTGGGCCAAAAGAAGGTTTGCAGCATATCCAGGTAAATTTCTGCAGTGACAGATCCCTCAAAGAAAAAGGGTCCAATTATCCCTAATGGAGATATGGTTGCCCAAACTGTCACGCCAGGTAAATTTACCTCCTTCTCAACTGTCACTCTAGGGTTCTCCGCAGCCCAGTAGACACAATTGTGTCTGTTAATTGTGCCGTTAAGCTTAAAACATGCCTCATCTGACCACCAGATGTTGTCTAGCATTGTGTCCTCTTCGTCAAGTTTAGCTAAGAACTCTTCGCAAAATTGAAAACGGCGGTCGTCATCTCCATCATGAAGGGCATGCAGTAAGCGTGGAATGTAAGGTTTCCATTTTTTCTGGTGAAGGATACTGATAACACTTGATTGGCTCACTTCCAACTCTGCAGATAAACGGCGAGTTGACTTTTGCGGACTTTGTTCCAGTCTCCTGATGGCTTCTTCAGCCTTAGCTACATTCGTTGCCGTTTTCGGACGACCGGACTTCTTTGCAGTGGCTACCGACCCTGTTGCTTCAAATTTCTCGACAATCAATCGTATGTTTCTTCCATGGGGTGGGTTAATATCGAATTCCTGTGCCAAACGGCGTGCCGCCATCGTTGGTTGTTCATTACATTTGTAGTAATGTTTCACGGCCGCAATGCGTTGATTCATTGAAAGGTAATTCATGGTTCAATTTGGTGCAAATTCAGTAACTTTCCAAACTCTCAGCAATAACCTGCAAAACAAAAACAAAAATAAATAAACTAAGAAAATTAATAATCTGCAAGACAATTATTAACAACATGACTTCCCAGAAAGAATCTGACAGCCGAAAAAACAGAAATCGGGCGCTACTTTTGACTCACCCTTATATATATGATGAATAAAACCACGAAGGAAAGGAAACACAGAGTGGTGCTCAAGCGCTTTCGTCTAATGACATCCTCAGGAACACTGAAGTAAATAAAGAGTTCAAGACTATATATAGGTTACAAAAAAAAATTATATTATATATATATATAATAAATATAGAAATAAAAATTGTGGGAGGAGCATAAAAACTTGTAAGGAAAACTACCAATTTTAGCGCTTTGCCTGAATTCAACACAAGATCATATGGATTGTTTACAACCAATTTTATAGATAATGCCTGAATGATATATAGGTCACAAAAAAAATAATAAAATAAAATAAAAAAATAAAAATAACTTGAAAAATAAAAATTGTAAGAGGAGGATACAAATTTATAAGGGAAAATTATCAAAGTTTTAGCACTCTGCCCTTCTTGTCTAAATCCGTTCTGAACGAATTCAAAACAACGGGATCGAGTTGAAAAAGTCTTTTTCTCATGTTAAAGTTATTTGTAAATTGGATAATAGCAGACTCAAGAATATTTCTATTAACAATGTTGCTAGAGTGAAACAAAACTGAAGCATTATTCCAATCAATACAATGGGATAACTCTGACAAATGAACAAAAAGGGCACTGGACGACTGTCCCGTTCTAACGGAATGTTGATGCTGTTTTACACGCGTGTGCAAATCCTTTCCCGTCTGACCTATGTAAAAGGAATCACATTGTTTTCAACTAATTTTATAGATAACGCCTGAATTATTGGTAGGGCTATTTTTTACTATGGTATTTTTCACAATATTGTTATATGAAAATACTACATTAATATCCAAAAGTTTAAGTACATTAGCAATGCCTAAAAAGCCCGGGAAAAATGGAAGTACTAAAATATTCTTTGACAAAGTGCGAGTGTTATTATTCACACGATAGAAGGTTCGTTTTGCCTTGTTAAGACAAGATTCCATAAACGCAGGTGGGTAGCACAGATCACTTCCAATACCGTTAATTTTTTCCAATTTGGCATCGATGTATTCCGGACTGGCGATCCTAAGAGCGCGGAGAAACATTGAAGAAAATATGGCCTTCTTAATAGGGGTGTCATGTCCAGAGTAAAAGTGTACGTAGGACAAATTGTTTGTTTTTTTCGGATAGATACTAAACTTAAAACCTGGGCTTTCCCTATGTACACGCACATCCAAAAACGGGATTGAGTTGTCTTGTTCCACTTCTAAAGTACATCATTTTCTTTTAAGGTGTCCACATGGAAACCACTTTTTTCGTATTTCTTTTGTTAACTGGTTAAGTAGCTTTGACCTTCTAACGACCAAACTGTTTTCCTTTAGGTTTGAGAATGTTTCTTGTCTATCCTTCAGTTTAGTGACCCTGCACAAGTGCACATGCTGACTTCCCTGTTTTCCATTTTTATTTGAATGATTATACGGTTAAGTCTGAGATTAAGAATCAGTTTTTTTAGTCGTTTTTCATGTGTAAATTATGGTGTATTTTTCTTTTCTTTCCAATGAGTATAAATTTGATTTACATAATTTTACTCAGTAATTTAGTTCTTTGAATACATTGATTTTGGCTGCGAAATTTGTCATTTCCTTCTAATTGATTAATTTCTTCCTTTTTGTATATACAGTATGCATAGGGACTTTAAGACTGTTCATTATTCCAGTTTTGGTATGATCAGTGTTTTCAGCAAAAGAATTATATACTCTCATCCCTTCTTTTAAAGATTCTCAGTATCTATCCAGTTATTATTTTTGCCTTTTTTATTGCTATGTTGTTTTGTGTCTCAAAATTTGCATCGTCAGTCACTGTAACCCTTAAATCTTGTTCTTTCGAGTTTCTCTGAATTTCTTCTCTATCTGGGTCACAGTATTGCAAAGTTTTTTGTTCTTCATTTTTTCTGTATCTTAACCTTTGAAATTTTCGGTGTTAAATTTCAAATTGTCGCCCTCTGACCATCTGTACATTGTATTTGTATTAATTTATAAAGATATATCACCTGAGGTTTTAATTTTTCTGCGTTTTTTTGTATCATCAGTAAATACTGTGCTATTATTATTGGTTACTTCATTATTTATTTCGGTTAGCATGGTTATGAAAAAAGTGGAGCAAGTACGTACCTGAGGTACGCACCTCCGATTTTGATTATGATGTCCTTTGGACTATAACAATTTCACAATTTGCTTAGTCACAAGACTGTGTTAAAGCAGGTCAACAGACACATCCAGTCTCCGAACGGAGCTTGTGAGTTATTTGACCTAAAAAGATTAGAACTAGTCATTAAACCTGAAGTAGTTAATCTACAGCTACTGTAGCTACAGCGGTGACATAGAAGCAGGTGGAAATATATAAAATTTTAAATATTACATAGCATTTCACTTGTTTCATTTTATTCTTCATGAACACATCCTGAAAAAACTGTATGTAAACCGTTTTTCAGAAATTGTTTTATTCATACTATTGAAATGCATTATATGATAAACGTATCGGTATATTTTAAATTGGGAAGCATAAATGGCTTACCCACGTCTTCAAACCTCTTCTAGTGAGGTCAACGAAGTGAAGCGACATTGGGTCTGGTAAGTGGTTAAATGGGAGACCAATGTAGTTTTTCAATTCTTAATAACATGCTTCAAGCGTGTCATCTGAAATTTTCTAATATAATAATTATTATATTATATTAAACTGAAGAGAGTGCTTGAGAAAAATATTATATTTTAAATAATAGAAGAAGAAACAAAAGGAAGGTGTGGAAAAAGGTTTCTTTCGATAGTTTTCTCTTAGACGTAATTCATACATTTTGCTTCCAAAATAAATTTTCATCAACACTATTTAAATTATTCTATTTCTACAAATTCTTAATATCTATGTAAATATTCGTGTGTTTTATTATAATTAAGTTTGTCCTAACTTTAAACATTAAATTATAGATATTTATAAATTATTACAATAAAAATATTTCCTATTACTGAATTCTAGATTTAAGGTCGGTACTGTTGCTTTATACGTCATACACAACCTAATACTCACCACCTAATCGCAAAAGAAAAGGCGAAACTGAGAAAAACAAATATTTCTTTCGCGAATGGGTTTCAGTTGCCATGGAAACTGAGTACATTGTAAAAGCAGTAAAGAAATTAAGAAATGGAATCTATGTATTTTATGATTTTCTGAAGAACAAAACTTCTGTCACACTGTCATCAACTATATATATATATATATTAGTGGTGGACCGGATGTCAGTTTTTCAACATCTGGGGATGCGGGTTTTTTATTTCAATATCCACGGATGCGGATAGTTAGTTAATCTATCAATATAATATAGAATTATGAATATATGACATAATTTTTCAAATTTCGTGATATTACTATTATGGCAGGCAATGCATAAGAATTAAAATTAATATTAATGTTTTCATTATGATAAAAATAATAACTTTCTCAAGAGTTTCAGCCACAGAAAATTCAATGAAACAAGTTTCATTCAATTTTCTGTTACCAGGTATTTATATTTTGAGGTTTATATATTTGTTTGTTCATTAATAATTAATACTTTACATGAAATGTGCATGACTGGGCCTTATAAGCTACTTATAAGTTAATTTAATTATAAATTGCATAATTTATTAGAGGAAATGTCCGCATAACATCCGCAGTCAGAAGTGCGGATGCGGATATCCGGTCCACCACTAATATATATATATATATAGTGTATGTGTGTGCAGATAGTTGGAAAAATTTGCTCAATGTCATTAGTTTTATTTCTGAAGGAACATGCAATAAATAATGTTTAATTATATTATCGATTTTAACACTTCATTCATTTAGCTGACAGAATGTTCAATGAATACATCTCATGGAAATTAAAGGCATTTTCATATTAAAAATTTATAGTGAATTCTATCTAATAAAAGTTAATAAATTTTAATAATATGCATACCTCGTGTATGTATATAGTGGCGTTCATAAGTATTCGTACAAAGAAATATTTCAGTTATATTTCTTAATTAATTATCTTTTGTACCATGCACAGGATACTTATAAATACTTTGCTCTTCGTTTGCAAAAATTTAACAAACAAAAAAATTAATTTAACTTCAACACATAATGTAAAACATCAAAAAATATGATCAAACATCAAAATGTTTTCGAACATTTACTTGCAAAGTTATTTAGTACTTTATGTGTCCACCTTTTGCTTAAATGACTTCAATGATTCGTTTTGGGTGGTTTTCTACAATGTTTCGACATCTCCCAATAAAAATTTTAGCCCATTCTTCTAAAGAAAATTGTTGCAATTCATTCAGGTTCGAAGGGTTTATCTTGCGGACAGCTTTATTCAAGTCCAAACCATAAATTCTCGATTAAATTGAGATTAGGGTTCTGACTGGACGACTTGAGAAACTTCAAATTCCTTTGTTAAAGCCATTTCATGGTGCTCTTACATTTATATTTTGGATAATTTTCTTGTTGCAGTACCCAACTGTGACCCACTCGCAATTCCCGAACTAAAATTCCCGAACTGATATTTCTTTCTCCATTGATGAGAACAAACTTTCGTGGACCAGACGCACTAAAGCATCTCCAAAGAAGCAAACTGCTATCACCATGTTTAACCGGAGGAAGGATGGTTTTTTTTTTCTCAAATGCAGTATTTGATTTTCGCCAAACATACCGTTTCTTGTTGTTCCCGAATAATTCAATTTTGTTCTTGTCTGTCCAAAGAACTTTTTTCCAGAATGCAAATTCATCATTTTCATGATCCTCGGCGTACTTTAAACGAGCTTCTTTTTGCGCTTTACGTAGCACAGGTTTTCTTCGTGCAACTCTTCCATACAGACCATTTTTTATCAATATAGACAATTAGACAGTCTTACTGTTTGGCAAATATCACCTTCAGTCACTCATGGATTCGCAACCTTATAGAGTTTTGATTGTTTCAAAGCCTTTCCATTTCTTTATAACTGCAGCAACCGTCGTAAATGGAATTCGAAGTTCTTCTCCTATCTTCCTATAACTCTTTTCAGACTGGTGTGCAGCATTTACGGATCTCTTAAAATCTGTAGACAGCTCTTTAACACGACGACCTATTGCTCGTCTTCCATGAAGATTTACAGCGAAAATTCTAAAACAGCCAACTTAAGATAAAAAATTTTAATTCTTCAAACCGAAGATGGACACAAAGTATTAAATAATTTTGTAAATGAATGTACGAAAAGTTTTGCATTTTAACGTTTTTTATTATTTTTCTCAAATTCTTTGATGTTTTACACTATATATTGGAGATGAACTAAATTTTTTCAGTTGACAAAATTTTCCAAACGAACGGTATTATAATGGTTGTTCAAACTATTTAGGTTTTTATAAGGACAATAATCATGGTTATTTCAACTATATCGAATAGAACAGTTGCTATTTGGTATAGTGTGCAATTATTGTTATTTTAACTATAGCTTTTTGTTGTTATTATATATATATATATATATATATATATGTGTGTGTGTGTGTGTGTGTGTGTGTGTGTGAGTGTGTGTGAGTGTGTATACACTGTATATTATGTTTGTATGTAGTGGTCCTGTATGTGCTACAAATTATATTTGTAGTTGTTCCATTAAGGCGCAGATTCGTTCAGCCATGAAGCCGTTCCCTTGATGAAATTCGTGTGTGATAATCCTTCCCTCCTCCACTAAAAGCAACATTAGTTGTTGCGTAAGCTAATACTTGCTTTACTCCTGTCCCAATATTATTCTATTTGCTTTAATGTCTCCTTCTTTGCTAGATTTTACGCATTCTGTCTACCTCGTTAACCCTTAGTTAACCCTTTCGTGCCTTTTAATGTATGAGGTTTTGCGCTCTCTGCGCATGTTCGATATGACTTTCCATTCTGATCACTCTTCTCTTTTTTTTTTACGCGACATAAAAGGTCTCTCACTTATTTTATTTCTTTGTAAATGTCGCATCGACTTCTTGTTAATTTTTATTCTGTCGGACATTTATTTACTTATTTATTCATTATTTAATTTAATTATTTATTTATTTTATTCTTCATGTTTATGTTTATATTTTGCCTTTTCGTTTTTTTTGTCTTTTGTTTGATTTCAATTTTCCAAATCATTCTCATAAAATGTATTTTTCTTAACTTCCGAAATCGGATTAACACCTTTTTTTTTCTGAAAATAACATTGTAATAAGCTTTTCACGTATTAAGTAAGTGTAATGTATAACATATCACTTACGATACTGTAATAAAATTGTATTTTATATTCGTTTCAATTATGGTCTTAATGCAATAATACTCGTAAAAGAAAAATACATATGCGAGGTTGAATGCAAAAAACTTCACTTTTTCTACGTGAAGGTCAAAATATAATAATAAAAACCCACTCTAATAGACAGAGTTTAGTTCCACAACAGTTCCAATGCCCACCCGAAGAGGATGCCAGTGGGCATCGAAACTGTTGTGGAAATAAACTGTCTACTAGAGTGGTTTTTATTATCATGCGAGATTGAAATTTACTGTCTAGATACTGTAAATAAGAATAATTAGAATATGGTTTTATATATACTGTATACTGTACGGTTTCTAAAGGTGATACGCAAAACATTTATCTTTTTATTAACAATAACGATAATATAATATTAATAACTAATAGTTATTTTTAACCACAAACAAAATAATAATTCTCATTCAATAGATTTACAAAAAAAAGTCTTGGCGTTGAAAGTAAATTTTACAATTATTTTTATCCATGTTTAAATTAAATTTTCAAAAATTTAAAAGGGAATTCCTTTATCGTTTCTCGTTCAATAAACGAATGAGATTTGGTTTTCAGCAATTCAGAAAAGAAAATATTTTACACTTATTTTTCTACATTTTGCACTTATTTTGTCATTTTCATAACTTGAAATTCTCTCTCTCTCTCTCTCTCTCTCTATATATATATATATATATATATATTATATATATATATGAGCGGTTTGAGGGTGGTAGAAAAAGACAGATAAGAGATGGAGTTATATTCCATTGTTTCGGCACGAAGCCTTGCTCACACAGAAAGCCAATCAGGTGAAGCCACAAATGTTCGTCCAGTAGATTTGGAAAAGATCGTCTGCATTTAAATATTGTGTGTTTAACTCATGTTGTCATTCTGTGTGACCAAGGTTTTGTGCCGAAACGTAACGGAATATAACTCCATCTCTTATCTGTCTTTTTCTACCACCCTCAAACCGCTCATTTGTCTATATGGATAACATACAATATATATATATATATATATATATATATATATATACTGTTTATATATAGTTAAATCCAATTTCATGCAAAACCAGAATGGAATTATGCTGTCGTATATTGTACATACAGTAAGAAGCTCATTGTTGGAAATTTATGTAAACGGGATAAATCCGTTAACACTTTACCATCATATATCGTAATGGGGAACGCGCAAGACCCTAAACGGCAGTAAATGAGAATTGGGTAAATATTAGTTTGGATTCAAACTTTCCTCAGTTTAGAATTTAAAATGTTGGTACTTGTAGGTTCTCCCCCCCCCCACCAATTTTGACAGAATATTTTCGTTAAAACTAACGAAAATATCACGACTTAACCTAACCAATTATTTATCAAGGGCGTACAGTTGATCTATTAGTAAATAGTAAATACTATTCCAGAAACAAACAATGTTATAAATAATAATAGATCAACTGTACGTCCTTGATAATTGGTTAGGTTAAGTCGTGATATTTTCGGAAGTTTTAATGAAAATATTATGTCAAAATTGGGGGGGGGAGATAACCTACAAGTACCAAAATGTTTCATAGACGAATTTGACTGCGATCAGGAAACAGTTTTTTAAAGATTTATGTGTAATATGGATTTAACGAAAGTTGTAAAATGTGGTTTAACGAATGTTTCAACGCTTGTTTTAACGATCAAATATTTTATAAATGTTTTAATACATATTTTAAGTGATGTTTTAAGAAACTTTGTAATGAGGTTTTTAACAAATGTTTTAACACGTTTTTAATGGATGTTTTAAAGAATGTCGCATACCAATTTCTTTCGAAGAAAAAACGACACCAAAACCACAATTTATACCCTCAGTCATACTCAAAAACTTTTTATTTAATGCAAACAAAAAATTGCTTGCATTTTAGACTAAGAAAGTACCGTGTCCAAAATTATGAAGCGAAGTTTTGTTAAAATTTAAATGAATAAATTATATTACTTCTGAATAAAGTTTATTTACATTAAACAAGTATAAGATTATATTTACTTGACCTGCATTTGACTTCACGGAAGAAATTTGAAAATGATTAATTTCAAGTAAATTTATCTTATGAGCTTAGTCTAAACCAAATTTATTTTGAAATAACATTATTTATTGAGTTAAATTTAACAAAAACTGAGACCGATAATTTTGAACGTAGAGGAGTACCTCATTCATCAAATATCCAAAGAACTACTTTGTTATAAATTAAATAAAACGTGTTTTGAGTACAGTATGAAGAATACAAACCCTCTAATAAACGGAGTTGAATACGACACCCCATATCTAAAATCCATTAAAATAGGGTACTTCAAAGTTAAGAATAATATAATTCTATAGGATGTTTAATTTTTTTAAGAACTTAACATTTGGAAATGTGTGCCCGCAACGGGAATCCTTTTCAGAACTTGTTTACATTATCGTAACTTAGATTCTTATCTAAAATAAAATTAAAGTTAATTTGCTTTAACGTGAAACGTGTTTTTAATTAATATATCTAATATATTTACGAAGACCCTCTGATCTTTGGAATTGGCCATTTTTTTTTTACACTGTTCAATGATTATATCACAAAGTAAAAAATAAAATTTATACAAAATTATATATATTAAAACTAATAAAAAGTTAAATACGAAATAAATATATACATCTATTTTTTATTTTGTTAAATAAACCATTGAATCTGTATTCATAAATCTCAATTGCTTGCGAATAAAAAATTGGTTTCAAATTGGAAATTTATTTCCGAAAAAGATAAATGAACGATCGCAGGAGGAAAAAATAAGATGAAAATGTAGAAAGACAATGATGCGACATGACAAACTATTTTTCGCACGCAAAAAGGAATGATTAATTGTCGACAAAGACAGCAAAGAGAGAGAGAGAGAGAGAGAGAGATATATATATATACAAGGTTAAGAAGAAACGTCAAAGACCTTTCGGTTCATTCAGGAAGATTCCTGTTATTAACCTAATGCATTTTTAATTATTGTAGCAGTAGTAGAAAAATGGATGGAAAAGCAGCATAAGGCTCTCTTCTCGCCATAGAAAAGGAAAAGGGTTGAAGTAAATACCTTGACTTTGGAAATGTAGGTAAGGAAATTTTACAGGAAAGAGGAGAATACATAAACTAGCTCTATAATTACGTTATGCACACATAAAAATCATACACTAGAGAGTATGGTTGTGCAAACTAATATAATAATATATTTGTGCTAATCGTATATTAACTACTTGGTATCGTCACAAAAACTTCGAACATATCTTTTGAGTTTATACGAAATATTTACAGCTCTATTTACCTAGATATCCAGCCAATGTAGTCCCCTGGCCCACTCCAGGCTAGCCTCAAAAGGATTAAACAAATTTTTCATGTCTATACTCACGTACGCGCAAAGCCATCACGCCGGCAAGGTGATAAAATGCTTCTACAGGAAAGGGGTTGAAACAGGAAGTGAGAAAGGAAATCAGATTTATCACACCATGCCCTCACCCTTCACATGCATCCAGCCAACCAAGAAAAGGAAGAGAAAAAAAATAGGGGACAGCAGAAATGCAATGATACCTCACCTAATCCATGCCATGGATTTTTTTAGTTTTTGTTCATTAGGAAATTATGTATTTCTGGAAAATACTCTTCTAGTCTATTAACAAGGCAAGCAAGTGTGTGAGCGTGTTTTTTTGTAATTGGATTTCTGTGATATGTATGTGTCTGCCAACTTTGAATGTCGCCGAGTTTCAACTTGGGTCTCTCGCCTTGAAAGGTGTTTATGCAGCGAGTGATATATTGAGTCGTCCATACTTCGCGGTGTTGTGTTACCACGAGAGTAGAGAAAATCTCTTTCCGGCGAGGAATATCAGTGGGAGGTCCCTCTATCTCCGTGTACTTGGAAAATAACAGTGTTTCGTGGGTGATCGCTCGTTTTTGCTACAGCGAAATGAAGAGTCTCCCACTTAGAGGTGGATCAAAGGAAGTGACCAAAAAATGAGTTGCTTGATGGTTGATGATGCTATGTGGAGCACAATGCAACCAGAGACATCTCTCTAAAGTGGGGAAAAGACTAAGTGTAGGAGTAAATGTTTAAACAATCTTCTGCAGGGTTAGGTTATAATACTATTTTCAAAATATTTATTTGATCGATTCTTAAATTATGTTATATGTGGGAAAAGACTTAACCCCTGAATATATTCAGATCTTTGTCCGGCCTATTTTTAGACATATTTACACTTTGTCTTGAAACAACTTGCGATGGAAGTTAGTTCCAGATATTAACTATTTTATAGAAGAAAGAATTACCGCAAATGGAGGTACTAAATGGCTTTAGTTCCAATTTAAAGCCATTATTTCTTGTCGGATCGGTATTAAATGAAAATAATTTCCTGTATTCTACCTTGTCTATTCCATCAAGCATCTTGAAAACCTGAATAAGCTGACCGTGCAACCTACTGGTCTCTAAAGTAAACAGATTTAAGCGTTCTAATCTACGTTCATCGTTTTAAAGTCTCAATGAAGGGATCAATTTTGCGGCCCTTGTTTTTACCCTTTCCAACTTTTCAATATCCTGCCTAAGGGAAGGAGACCAGAACTGTACAGAATACTCGAGTTGAGGCCTAACTAGTGAATTGTAAAGAGACATTACAGTCTCCTTGCAAAGGTGGGCACTTGCGTTTTTTTTTGCGGTACTGCGGTACTGCGGTACTACCGCACTACCAAACCGGTACCGCATAACGCAGTACCGCAAAAAATGCGGTAGCGGTACTGCTGTACTTTCAGCGATCCTTTGCGGTACTGCGTTATGCGGTATCGGTTTGGTAGTGCGGTAGTACCGCAGTACCGCAGTACCGCAAAAAAAAAACGCAAGTGCCCAGCTTTGTCTCCTTGTTTCTAAATTGGAACCGTCTTTTAATATAACCCAGTATTTTTAAGGCTCTCTTTCGACTTCTGCACAGTGCTCTTGACAGTTTGAGATCATAACTGATATAAACTCTAAGTCTTTCTCTAGATCAGTCTCAGTCACGTTCCTTCCAAGGAGAATAATCGGTCTTGGGGTTCTTGTAACTCATGTGCATTACCTTACATTTGTCCAAGTTGAGTGGCATCTGACAAGTACCAGACTATTCGCCCAATGTATCAGATCATTTTGAAATGTTCTTACTAGAGATGGAACCCGGCTTTAAAAAACCGGTTTTTAACCGGTGATGAAAATTTTTAATCATCACCGAAACCGACGATAAGAACCAGTTTTCACATTTTTGCGCAAGTCTCCGATCACTTTGGTCTATTTTCTATGAAACAAACGTTTCCAAACGTTTAAAAACATAGTAATTACCTTCTGCATCGTTTTTTATCGTTTTTGGTTTGTTTATAAGTGTAAATAATTGATGCTTCAGTCTTGAATGTTATGTGGATGATTGCACATTGATCAGTTAAGGTTCTAAGATTTAATACTCCATCATGTCAAAGAAATCAAATGCTTCGTATCATTTCACTCGTAAGAATAAAGAAGAAGCAGAGTGTATTACATGTCACAAAGTTTTAAAGTGTTGTGGAGGTTCTACTTCAAGTTTATCATCCCACATGAAAAATATTCATGGCATAAACATCGATCAGATTAATCAGCCATTGAAGAAACAAAGAGCAGTGGAAGAGTTTGTGCAAAAAAAGTCCATAGAAGAGGAAATTTCGAAACTTGCGTGTGTAGATGGACTGAGTTTCCAATCAATTGCTAAAAGTGAATTCATTCAAGAAAGCTTAAGAAAGATAAAATACGACAAGCCTCATCCAACTTCCCATAATGGTGTCAGAAAAATGGTGCTTAGTTTTTATTAGAAAAAGAAACATGAATTGGTCAACTACTTCAAGAATCAGGTGAGACAAGGAATCCGCTATTCATTAACTATGGATGAGTATACATCTTTGCAAAACCAAAGATATATTAATATTAATGTTTATGATGAAAATCAACATTGGTCTCTTGGTCTCATGAAAATAAATGGTTCTCTCGATAGCACCAAAACTATTGCAATCGTTAGGAAAAGATTGGAAGACTTTGGCTTGGACCTAGATAAGCATATCGTGGGTTGCACCAGCGACGGTGCCTCAGTAATGGTCAAATTTGGAAGAGAAATAGTACCTGATCACCAGCAATGCATTGCACATGCTATACATCTCGCCGTTTCGGATATCTTGTAATAAAAAACCGCTGAAAATTCAGTTGAAGGGGAAAGTGACCCTACCCCTGAAGATGAAACCATCGAAGAAGATGAACACTCTGCACATGAGTTAAGCGAAGATGAGTGTGAAATTTTATGCACTGATACAATTTTTGAGTCCGACATAGATGACGTAATTGTTCTTCTAAAACTTCGAGAAGATTACTTAAAAGTAATAAATAAGGTGAGAAAAATCTGCACATATTTCGAAAGTCTCCTTTGAAAAATGAGAGATTGCAGGATTTTGTCAAAGATGAATTTAATGGAAAGGAAATGAAGCTTATCCTTGACTGTAGAACGAGGTGGAACAGTCTTTTGGCCATGATAGAAAGATTTCTGAAACTCAAAAATTGCATTTCAAAGGCCCTCAGAGTGATACGCTCAACAGAGACGATTTCAGATGAATTATGGAATGCTCTAAAGAGCCTCTTTGACACGCTTCGTCCACTGGAAATTGTTTTGAAGGAACTCTGTTCTGAAGATGCAAATTTGCTCAAAGCTGAATCTTACATGAAGTTCATTTTGGATAAATTTGAAAGCAAAAACAATCCTTTAGCTTTTGAGCTACGTCAGTGTCTCATTGATCGCTAGTCATCGAGAAGATAAAAAGAAGCTGTAAGAGGCTTTTTCCAGAAGCTTGCCAGATTTCAGAAACAGACGACCAAGTCCAATCAATTGCTTCGAAACTCTAAGATTCACAATGCAGCTCAGGTCGTAAAGTAAATGATGACGATCAACTTATGAACGAGTACATGTGTGAGATGAACAAACTGAAAATGAAACCCAAGAAAGATTCTTCTGAGACCTTTGACGTAAACAAAGAATTCAAATATTTTGAAGCTACTTTGAATAGAAGCGAAAATTTGGATCGAATGTACGAGGCGTTGCTTACAATAAAAGCCACCAGCGTAGAGTCCGAGAGAGTGTTTTCAGCTGCTGGTTTATTCGTAACAAAGATTTGATCAAGAATGTCAGATCAGACACTTAATGCTCTTTGTTTTCTCAGGTGTTATTTCAAAAATCAAGTTCGATAATAAACTTTTTAATTCAAATGTTACACATACTTGATTGAATCAATTAAAACCTTATTTCTGTTTAATATTTTGATCATTTACCTCCCTAAAAAGCATACGGAATCCCATCGGTGAAAACCGGTAAAAACCGGCTTTAAGGATACAGCGACGGTGAAAACCGGTTTTACACTTTTCAGTTATTTTCCATCCCTAGTTCTTACGCCCTCCTCATTATCTATAATATTTCCTAATTTGGTATCGTTTGCAATATATATATATATATATATATATACACACACACACACACAGAGAATCATTGTTTTATGTCCTTATTTTATATTATTTAATTGGAGGGATTTCCATCACAAAAATGTACTTCGATTTATGGATTTCGCAATTATTCTCTCTCTCTCTCTCTCTCTCTCTCTCTCTCTCTCTATATATATATATATATATATATATATATCATTAATTATCATAATTAGAGTCCTGGGCTTCAAATATGAGAATTTGATTGAACCAAATGAACATTAATATGGTTTTGTGTGCCATCGTAAAAGCTGATTTATAGTTTCCACTTTGTATTTAAGCCCTCAAATAGTGTTTAAGTGGCTGTTTTAGTGGTGATTAACTGAACCTTATTTTAGGTATACATAAGGGCAAAATCGCTGTTGACCACGCCGCTTGCTTTTAGAGAGATTAATTGAACGATTGAGTGTAAACATAAGCATTTTGAGAATTCCGAATGGAATTACAGTAAGGGAAAGTTGTTCAAAGAAGAGTAAGAAATAATTCAGAATTTCTTAATTATCTCATTTGGTTTCAGTTTGCAACTATTTTGTACACTCCATTTTACAAGAATAGGTATGTATTAAAAAGAAAATTGCCCTTAGTTTATATTTTTATGTAGAATTATTTGGTAATATACTCTACAGTCTACTGAGCATAGATTACCTATAAATTAAATTTTGTCTTAGGAAGTTAGGATATACAAAGGAATACAAAGGACATCAAACAGCAACAGATTGGCTAGTCCTTACGAAGCTGTCTGTTTAAGGAGGAAAGTTAAAAGATGGAAGAAAATTTAAAGAGAAGTAAAAATTTTTAAAGCAAAGCAAAAAAGGGAGATTGAAAACAGGGAGGGAAATTTAAAGATAAATGAAAATTTTAAAGCAGAGGAGAGAATCTGAGTGAACATTCTACAATACCTTTGAGCGCTAACAAATGCTTCTAATTGAAGATTTAAGGCAAGACAAACACTAGTCTCTTTTTAACCTTTTATCGAGCAGGGTGACTACTGATTTTGCTCTGGCTAACGCCAGACAATTTTATTCAGTCTGAGAGAGACCTCCGTGCAGCAAGGGGTTAAGAGACGTTTGCTTAATCCTTTACTGCACAGAGGTCTATCCGAGACTGAATAAAATCGTCGGGCGTTAGCCAGAACAAAACCAGTAAAGTCACACTGCCCCAGAAATGGTTAAAGGATTCGATCGAATTACTTTGAACTGCGCTGGCTGGCAACCCATTCCACAAATTAACTATACGATTGAAGAAGAAAATGTTTAGCTTCATTAGAATTCAAATATTTACCGATTAATTTCAGACATTACCGCGAGTTCTATCTGCATTTCTGAAGATGGAATATTTTTCGGCGTCGAGGTTATCAAAACCTTTAAGAAATTTAAACACCTCAATTAAATCTCCTCGAATACACCTTTTAACGAGTGAGAATAAATTTAACATTTCTCAACAGCGTATGCTTTGTTTGTCAGTCTAGGAATCATCTTAGTACCCGTCGTCTGTACTCTCTGTCCATTCTGTCTATGTCCTGTCGTAAATATGATGAACAGAAGTGAACGCAGTATTGCAGGTGGAATCGTACTAAGGAATTATATAATATTAGCATTGATTTTTCGGACTTAAATTCAAATAAAATCCTAAGATTCTATTTGCTTTTCTAACCGCTTCGATACATTACTTGCTCGATTTAAGAGTGTTGGCAACAATAATACCTAAATGTTTCTTTTCCGTAACACTCATTAAGTGTCTTGTCACGCATAGAATACTTTCCGTATCTTTTCCAAAATTCGGACCGTTCTTTATAACTAAAAAGTTACATTATTATTATGTGGTTTTTGCGTGCTGAGTTCAAAAAAGTTATTGGATCACCTGAAGATCAGGGCCCTCAGCCTTCTTTAGTTAGCTTTATAAGGCTAACTAACGAAAATATCACGACCTAACCTAATCATTCGTCAAGAGTGTACAGCTGACCTAACGATTGGTTAGGTTAGGTCGTGATATTTTCGTTCGTTAGCCTTATAAGGCTAACTAAAGAAGGCTGAGGGCCCTGATCTTCAGGTGATCCAAGTTATTCTTTTTTTGGAGAAGTGAAAAATAAAAAGTTACAGCAATTTTCATTACCATTATTTACATAAGTTATATCGACCTAATGTTATAAATAAAAATTGATGTAACTTTTTTATTTTTCATTTCTCCAAAAACAGAATAACTTTTTTTAACTCAACACGCAAAACTACATAATAATAATGTAACTTTCTAGATATAAAGAACAGTCCGAATTTTGGAAAAGAACTGTTAGTTATAACGAAAATATCACGACTTAACCTAACCAATCGTCAAGGGCGTACAGTTGACCTAATATTATAAATAAAAATTGCTGTAAATTTTTTATTTTTCATTTCTCCAAAAAAGGAACATCATACCATATCTAGGGAAAATCAAACAAATAAAGCACAATATTAAAAAGTTCATTAAGTGTTAAGGTTCATTTAAAGTTCATTTTACTTCCACCTAATGCTGTGACCTACACCATTCAGAAATTCCTCCAAGGTCTTCCTCTCATTCACATAGTCCAGACATAGGTTCTTCAAACGCTGTTGATGCTCCTTTGTGGCACGTTCCTAACCCACCCTAACCTAATCTACCTAACCATTCAGGTAGACAAAACAGTGATCAACTAGAGTGAATCAACATAGACAAAGATTATAATATTTGTTTAGGATTACTTCATAGCACACGAACAATAATAGAAAAAATGGAGGCTTTTGTCCTATTTTGCACTTTAACTGAGGGGCTTTTGTCTTACTTTGCTAGGCTGACCATATTTCCTTGAGACAAAAACGGGACATTGGGATGGCAAAAAAGGGACGGGGGTTATGTAATATTCTGTATTCATGAAAAAGTAAGTACATAAACATATTGAGCTTACAATTATTCTTCAGTGACAAAACCCATACAAAAACCCATACAAAACGGTACTGTCCCGTTCAAAACGGTACGTATGGTCAGCCTATACTTTGCACTTTAACTGAGGGGCTTTTGTCCAGGGGGCTTTTGTCCTAGGGGGCTTTTGTCCAGGGGGCTTTTGTCCTAGGGGGCTTTTGTCGAGACCCCGTTTTGCTTCGCCTTCTCACTACTTGTATATATTTTCACCGTACAGATTACACCAGTACACATTTGAAAACTTGTCGATCGATTTTTACAAACTAGTTGGTGATTCTACATAATTTGAGTGCGCTGATCTCAAAAATATAGTTAGTGTTTCCCTATCACGTATGGTTCTCTTACTACAGGGTGTGTCATAAATCCCCCATTTATCCCCAAATGTGAACCATCTTATCGAGACCAACATTGGATTGCACATGCTAAACCATAAATTTTGTTGTTATAGACTACAGTAACGCTTACATAATAATGTAGGGTAAATATATATAAAAACCAGTCCCGTTCCCAGCAAAATACTCTCTCCCCTCCCATCAATGGGTGGTTAACATTTGGGGACAGATGAGGTATTACAACACCCCTTGTAGCACGAAATCTTTAGGTGATAGAGTAAAACCTAATTAAAGCAGAATTAAATAGCTCCTAGCTCTTGGACAAGCATATTGCTTGTTTATGAAAGAATAAAAAAATAACTGAAAGAAACAAAATATATTTACCTTCTTTACTTGCAAACATTTCAGGACTTATTCCAAAGACTTAAGACTACGAAGGTAGATCTGACTAATGACGACTAAACCGGTGCTTCTTTGATGTTTTCTTATGCTGTGCGTTAGGCTGATCTCGTTGTAGACACTAGTAGTAATCCGCCATCATATTTGTATGCCATCTTCTTTGATAACTTCTTTCCATGGTTTTGATGTCCTGGTGAAATCGTTTCCCTTGCTCTTCACTGACATCTCCGAGATTTTCGGGAAAACGGTCAAGATGCGAAAATAAGAAGTGAACTTTCAGGCTCATGTTGCAGCCTAAGGCGCAAAACTTTTTAAGCATATTTTCCACCAGTCTTTCATAATTTTGGCTTTTGTAGTTTCCCAGGAAGTTTTCAACAACATCTTTGAAACCAAGACATGCTTCTTTTTCTTTACTGGTCATTGTGTTCAGGAAATGATCGTCTGTCAATAACTTTCTAATCTGAGGACCTATAAAAACACCTTCCTTTATTTTCTCGTAGCTAATCTTTGGATATTTTGAACAAATGTACTTGAAACACTCACCTTCTCTATTCAATGCTTTGACATACTGCTTCATCAAGCCTAACTTAATGTGCAAGGGTGGTAGGAGGATTTCATTTGGTTCAACTAGATGTTCATGTAAAATGTTCTTTGATCCTGGGGTAAGATTCTCTCTAGGAGGCCAAGTTTTCCTCCAGTGCTGGTCACGTGCTCGACTATCCCATTCGCAGATGAAACATGGCATTTTAGTGTATCCTGATTGCTGCCCAAGTAACATGCAAAGGACTTTGAGATCCCCACACAATATCCATCTGTGATTTTGATACTGAATTTTTTCCAGAAGCAGTTTCATGTTATCATAGGGCTCTTTTAAATGATTAGAATGGGCCACTGGGATTGATGCATATTTGTTACCGTTGTGCAGTAACACTCCTTTTAGACTGGTTTTAGAGGAATCTATAAACAACCTCCAGTCACTTTTGGTATTCGATGCCTAGCTTGCACACTAATCCTGTGATGCCCTTGCAAAATACCAAGGGACCATCTTCTTCGAAAAAAGGCACGAAGTCTTTCTCACGATTTCTGTACCAAGCGAAGTATGTGTCGGATGCCAATAAATTGTTCTCCTGCAATCTAGACCCCAAAAGTTCTGCAGAGTCCTTAGGCAGATTCAAATCCCTGACTAAGTCATTTAGTTCGGCTTGGGTTAATGGTTTAGGAAGATCTCGGTCAGCTGTTGGCTGTTCATAAACATCATCATTGTCTGGATTTGGAGCTGAATCAGAATCTGAATTGTATTGATCCAGACTCTCGGGTGGGCGGGGAATAGGAACTTCTGGACCATGGGTACCGGCCTTATTGCAGATGGAAGACTTGGGTATTGAAGGCTCTCTTTATTCTTTGCATTATAACCTTTAACATTGCAAGAACAGAAGTAGCAGTCGTCGGTATGGTTTCTAGGCTCGCGCCATACCATAGGGATCCCAAATGGCAAACTTTTCTTTTTACCTTTGCTCCAATTCCTTAGTGCCGCAATACACGTAAGACAAACCTTGTGTGGAGCCCAACTTTTGTCTTGATCTCCTAATTTAATTCCAAAATAAGCATGATAAGCTCTCTTAATGAAGGTCGTTACATTTGTCCTTTGTTTTACAACATACCGACCACAAATATAACAAAATATGTCTGGACTATGGGTACATCCTCTAGAAGCCATTATTAAAATTTTAAAAACGTAATGTTAGAATTATCTATCTGAAAAATATGAAAAAACGAAATTAATTAAAGATAAAAAAGGTAAAAAATTACAAAACGCCCCAACATTGTTTTGGTAATAACTTTACAACTCTGGGTGATAGAAAAAAACTGGTAGCATTTTTTAATTCAGCGCAGCGAACTGCTTCAGAATCACAACTCAAAATAAAGAAATCGATTTTCATGCAGACCGGTGTTATTTATTTGTTTAAATCTGAAATACGCATTCCTTTGTAACGTTAACTCATATATGTCAAAGATGTTTTTAATTTTTCCTTTAAATTGTAAATGTTAACAATCTGACCATCCTACATATAGGACGCAAGGTATATATGGGTTAATTAAACCATCATACTTTTAATTTCACCATTCCACCAATTAGGCTTAATTTAGGCTTAACATACTTCGCCAATCACTTTTTACGTAATGGAATATTACTCGATTCTAAATGTTTGAAATAATTATAAAAATAATTCCATGTGCCATTAGCATCATCTCGCAATAAAATCTCATTCGAATTGTGGATCTAAAGTTGTAGTTTCATCTCACGAAATTTAACCCTTTTAAAATCCAAAACGTATTCCAAACTATCCGAATTATGAACATTAACATTAATTTAAATGTTATTTGTCTATGATCACTGGTGGAGAAGTAGTCTCTTACAGAGATATCAGTTGAGTCTAGGTCTGTATTTAAAACTAAATCTAGAATATTGAGATCTTCAGTGGGTTCCTTGACCATTTGAAAAAGTGAACTTTCGAGCAAACTCTCGTACAATCGACGACCGGAATAAGATTGTTAAGGACCACCCTACTCCTTGTAAGGAAAATTAAGATCTCCCAGAAATATTTCATCATGTTCTCTACTTGCATAACAAATTAGTTCCTGAAGTCCATTATACTCTAGCTATCGACAGTCTAAGGGGGACACCAATAACACTGTTCAACAAATTTTAACTTTTCCCTTTTTTTCTTAAATGAAATCTGGTGATTCCTATAGATTTTTGCACGCTGATTACGAAAATGACCAAGAAATTTTGTTATCATGTCAGGTTTTTGAGAAAATCACTTTTTTTTTATTCGAATATACAGTAATAGAATAATCTTTACACAAGGACAATATTAAAATGGTTTTTTTACTTACTTAAAATGTTTTTCTTGATGATTTTCACTTGTAAGTGACATCTGACATCTGAGGCTTCCCTTATTAGCGTCCAGCAATAATCAGCCAGCATGTTTGGACTCCACTTGCCCTGGTATCGTTTCTCCAAGGCAGAAATATCCTGATGAAACTGCTCTCCATGTGCATTGCTGACATCTCCCAGGTTTGAGAGAAAGAAACCAAGTGCGAATGCAAAAAATGACTTTTTAAACCCATATTACATCCCAATGATCTGTTAGCTTGGAGAAGTTCATCAACCAATTCTGCATAGTTAGGCGATTTTTTGTTGCCTAAGAAATTCTGGGTCGCTGCTTTAAAAGCATTCCAAGCTGTTTTTTCAGATTCATTCAGGACTTCGCGAAAGGCACCATCTTTCATTAACTCATTAACATGTGGACCCCAAAAAATTCCCTTTTATTTTGGCATCACTAATCAGATGAAATTTTTGTTTCAAGTACTGGAATCCATCTCCTGCTCTGTCCATTGCCTTAACAAAATTTTCCATCAACCCTAGTTTGATGTGTAAAGGTGGCAAGTAAACTTTTTCAGGATCCACCAATTTCTGGAACGCAACATTTTTTTTGTCTAGGAGTGAAAGATTGACGAGTTGGCCATTTCTCAACAACATAATGAGAATTCTTTGCTCTGTTGTCCCATTCACAAAGAAAACAACAATATTTGTATATCCAGGCTATAAACCAAGAAGCAGCCCAATGACTTTGAGATCACCACACATATGCCAGTTGTATCTTTTGTAATTTATTTTATTCAGAAGAAATTCCATATTTTCATACGACTCTTCCATATGGACAGCATGTCCAATAGGAACTGAAGGATAGGTATTTCCAGTATGCAACAGGAGAACCTTCAAACTAAGTTTTGACGAATCGATGAAAAGTCGCCGTTCTAAATGTCTTAGGGCCATCATCAAACTATCAATGTCTTTACAAAACGAAAGATCACCAGTCATAGAAAATAATTTGTATATATTTTTTTGGCCTTTGCGGAAAACGGACGTGCTGGTATAGTTTGCAAGCAAGTTCCATCCTTGTAATCTGAACTCTAGAAGTTCTGCTTGATTTTTCGATAAATTCAAATCTTGAACCAAATCATTAAGATCAGTTTGAGTTATCAAGTGAGGCTCTTTTTCTTGAATTTGTCGATACTTTTCATCCTTATCTGACAATTCTATAGGCTCATTTTCAGCAGGTTCATCATCATCATCTAAGCTCCACGATCCAAGGGGATTAGGAACTGGTATAGTTTCACAATGTACGACTGGTTGCATTGCGGAAGGCAGATTTGGGTATTCAGTTTTCTTATTTTTCGAGAAAAAAAAACACTGACCTTAGTTAAGCAAAAATAACAATCTTTGAAGTGATCTTTTTGCTCTCTCCAAATCATGGGGACTGCAAATGGCATAGAGGTACTCGTCCTTTTAACCAACCCCTGAGGGTTACAGCACAACGCGCACAGCATATATGGGAGCCCCCAACTTTATTTTGATCCCAGATTTTGCAGGCGAAATAGAGCTCACAAGCTTTTTTAATTAAGGGAATAATGTTTCTTTTATGATCTTGTACTACATAATCACCACACATATAACAGAAAGTGTTAGGATTGTTCACACATTTACACGACATTTCAGATTATCCTTTTTTCCTTCAAGGTGCTACTTTCTGTAACACCTGCACAATTAAATTATTAGGTAAATGGAAAAAAAAACTATAAAATCAAACTTGACTGCACATGATCATACACGCACCATAAAGTAGCTTGCGGCAGACTGAATTACTCGTAACTGCAAGTAGCCCTCTGTGACAGATAACACACAGTGAAAATTGACATGTTACGACAGGTTTGAGCGTATCAGAAGCAGAAATTACATCATCCTACATCAGCGAAAACATTTTCTGCTCGTATACTCTCAACTTTGGGGTAGATGCAGTTTTAATAGTTATAATTTGTTCAATGTATCATCTATATACAAATTTGGTCAAAAAATTTAGCCCAAAATTTCTCGAAAACCTGACGTGATAGCAAAATTTCCTTATCATTTTCATAATCAGAGATGAAAAATGCACAGGAAACAACTACTATCATCTGAGAAAAAAAAAAGTTGTTGAACAGTGTAATTAATTTCTCTCGTGAGTTGTCTTTAATTTTAACAAACGTCACATTTATATTCTCAATTTCTGCGATTTTTTAATTACGGCTTTTAAGTGTGACTGACCATATAGTTCAGCTCCTTTCTATTCTATCATTGTTAAATATCTCATAACCAGGAATATGTTATTCTCCATAAAATCACTACTGTATTTAACCAGGATTCAGTAATTGCTGCAACCTTAAATTTTTGCTCAAGGCCAATATTTTATAGTTCATCAAATTTAAATCTTGAACTTCGAGCATTAATGTAAAATACTGTATATTTATAAAACTTTGAGTACCGCAGTAAAATTTCGAGGTTCTTCGTGAAGGCAGCTGCTTACTGAAAGAAAAATTTATGGTCGCTTGTTTAGGAGTTTCGCTGTTTTTTGCCTGAAAAGCCATCGCAGACCTATGAAATAGTCTACCAAGACAAGCTGCTTCCAAGCCATTAAGACCATCACGCAAAAATAGATCCCTTTTATTGTCAAAATTCGTCCACAAATCGACGAATTCAATATTTTCCTGTTTGCAAAGAGACTTAAGAATATTATTCATGGAGATAGTTTTGCTGAAAAAGTCGTCAAATTCTGCTATTCTAGGAAGAATTCCTGAGAAAAATTAACTTATTAGTCCTATCCCTCAGAGTCCGCATCAGCCGCTTGTATTTCTTAATTAGCTCCTCTGACCTGGAAATCTTAACATCGTTAGTCCCAACATGCAACATAATGATCGTATTTTGATAAGCATCCTTACCAAACAAGTCTATGGAGTCCGTGATGTCGTCAACATGGCTTCAGGATAGCAGTACCTCCTTCTCCTGCCGCAGAACTCCTGCAATTGCACTTGAATGGAGTCGCCAACTAGACGAATCTCTTGTGTGTCATTATGCTGTCTCTGAAGCGAAAAATCTGTTTGTTGTAACTACTTTTAAGCAAGGTTTATGCTGTCTAGGTCGGGCCCCATTTAGAACTGGCTCAAACGGTCTATCCTCCGAAGAGGAAAAAGGGGCGGGAGAGGCGGCTGATGGGGGATTCACCGTAGTGTCTGCACGCGATCTTTGCCCTGGGTCAGAACTCGAGCCCAGACATTCTGTAACAATTCCTGCAGCGAGTTAAACTTTGCTGCCAAAGTACTAAATTCCTTCCTTAGCGCAGTTGCCTCTCCCCTAGTTCTTCGAAGTTCCACTCACGCCGAAATCGCCTTGTTTCGTAGTTCTCATCGGTTTACACAAAATCTGCAAACTGAAGGATTAGAAGAGACCATGCTGAAAAAGTACTGAAGAAACTTTCGACTGCATTCAGAATAACCACAAAGATTTGAGGCCATATCTAGAAACATTTTCTCACGAAAAAAATAAATGTTCAATCTAACAGGTAGGCAAAAGAATCTGGAAAGAATTATGGATTAGTGACCTGAAGATAAAGGGTGTGAAAAAGTAACGCAAGTGAAGCGACAAAGCTGATTTGAATTGGTTTAAACTGATTTCAACTTGTAAATTAATTTCTAAATAATTTAAATAAATATTACGTGTCCATATTCACTTGCATTACTTCATACACACCCTGTAGAAGTAAACAAGAGCTAGAAAATACCAAAATAATGAATTTCCACACACACGCACACTTTTTTTAGTAGGTAATTGAAAAGTCTATCGGAGCAAGTGTAGTTTACGCCCACCTGACGCAAAAGGGGACACAAACTACGCGAGGTCAAATTTGGGGAACGTAAACTACACTAGGATCTTTAGGAGACATTTTTAAAATGAATCCATCAAATAAAACGTTATAACTAACGAAAATATTACTTCACCTAACCAATCGTCAATATATGTACTGTATAGACAGGGTGTCCCATAAGTCTGGAACCATAGGGCAAAATGATAAAAACGGCAATAAAAACGGCTTTTATTCACAGAACGTGTTCAATGTGTCCACCATTATTATTGATACACGAATGCAGACGAAATATCCAGTCAGCAAACACACGGCGAATGGTATCAGAAGTGATGGTGTTACATGCGTCGATGATGCGCTCCCGCAAATGTGCAACACTCTGAATTTTCTCCGCGTAAACCAACGCCTTCAAGTGACCCCAGAGATAAAAATCCAACGGGGTGAGATCGGGGCTCCTCGCCGGCGACTCCACAGGCCCTCGACGTCCTATCCAATGACCAGGGAATTGTCGGTGCAGCCACTCTCTTACCCGGATGCTGTAATGGGCAGGAGCACCATCCTGCTGGAACCATGTTCGGAAATCCCCATCTGTGTTCAAGACACTGGGGAATGCTTCCTCGTTGAGCATACGCAAGTCGGCGTTTCCTGTGACAGTGTCATCAAAAAAGAAGGGGCCTATGATACGGTCTTTCCAAATGCTACATCATACCATCACATGAGCAACACCTTGTTCCTTTGAAGCAGTAAACCAGTGAAGGTTGTTTTGCGACCAATAGGGGATGTTCTGTCGGTTCACCTAACCATTTGCTTAAAAATCAGCCTCATCACTGAACAGAATGGTGGACGGGAAATTGGCATTTTGAGCACATTGTTCCGTAGCCCATTCACAAAATTCCATCCGTCGCGTCGGTCTGGATCATCTTCGCTTAATTTTTGCAGGATTTGAAGTTTGTAAGGATGCCATTTGTGTGCTTGAAGAATGCGGTGGATGCTGCTTTTCGACACTCCTGTCTCAGCGGACAACCGCCGAAGAGACTTTTGGGGACTGTTTGTGAAATGAGCGAGGATGGTAGCGGCTGTGTCTTCGTCGGTGGATGTCCTCGGAGGTCCACTGCGTGGCTTATCTCCTATGGATCCCGTTTCCCTGACCTTTGTTACAAGTTTGCCGACACAGCTGTGTGTTATCGGCGCGCGGTCCGGATGCAATCTGTTAAATTCCTCAGCGACCTCCCTCTGACTGCGATTTCCTACGAGCAGAATTACCTGGAAGCGTTCTTTCTTACTCAAAGACATCATGGGCACTTGCATAAACGGAAAAACATGAATTACTTATTTTACCCTATGATTCCAGACTTATGGGACACCCTGTGTGTGTGTGTGTGTGTGTGTGTGTGTGTGTGTGTGTGTGTGCGCGCACACACACACACCACATATATATATATATATATTAAATTGACGATTGGTTAGGTTAAGTCTTAATATTTTCGTTAGTTTTAACGTTTTATTTGACTAGGTATACGCTGATAAAGTTGGGAAACGCAAACTACACTAGGATAATGTAGGGGAACGTAAACTACACTAAGATAATGCAGGGGAACGTAAACTACACTAGGCACCACAGGGGTACGTAAACTACACTTGCTCCAGTCTATCTAAGGGATTATCGGTGACAAACAATAAACACGTACTGGATGCATTAACAATCCTAAATTTCCTGTATAATAATAATTAAATATGTAAATAAAACAAAAATAATAATTAACGATTACAAAACATGAATAATTTAAAAAAACAGCTGAACAAGTTCCTGTGCAAAGTCCCTGACCAGCCATGTGTGACTGGCTTTGAGGACAGGAGAAGATCAGGAAACAATTCTCTCTTCCTCCAAATCCTTCAGATGAGGCAGGATGCTGCAGAGGGTTCGACCTGCAGGTTGATTCTGAACCGTCGTTCAAACCCTCAAAAGCATCATCATCTTTACCTCACTGAAACTCAGGTGTCTGGGACGACTGACAGCAACCCCTTTTCTATATCCCCTTACTTTCTCTATACTTAATTTCACTCCAAAGGTGGATGTTGCGTATATGTACGCAATGACCTAATTTATTCTCGTATTCCCGAAATCGAATCTTCTGAATTCTCTACACTCTGGCTACGGCTTACATGCCAATCTGCGCTGTTTACCTTTCTCCTAATTCTACTGACTATCCAAAATTCTTTGACTACCTCTCTTCCAAAGTGGAATACATTCTTTCCCGCTCTCCCTTTCTGAAATCTCGATTTTAGGAGATTACGATGTTCACCAACACCTTTGGCTTTCCTCTCATTTCACTGACATCCCTAGTGAACTAGCTTACAACTTTTCTATGTTAAATGACCTAGAGCAGATTGTACAGTACCTTACTCGTATCCCCAATCGCCTTGGAGATAGACGGAACATTCTGGATTTATTTCTTGCCTCTCATCCTTCTTACTCTGTGAAACTTTTCTCCTTGTTGGGCTCCTCCGATCACAATCTTATATCTCTTTTTTGTCCTATCGCTCCAATTCGGCCTATAGATCATCCCAAGAGGAGGCGCCTTTGGCACTTCGGCGCCGCTGATTGGGAGGCCCTTAGGCAGTACTTATGTGATTTCCCATGGAATGATTACTGCTTCCGTGGCCGGGGCCCTTCTGAGTGTGCAGAGCGCATCACAGAGGTGATTCTCTCGGGCATCGAGGCGTACATTCTATATTCTATTCCTACTACTAATGCAAAAAAATCTTGGTTTAACTTTACTTGTTCTAATGCTATCCGCAACAGAGAGAAGTCTTTCAGAAGGTACCGTCGCCATCCAACTCCTGACTCTCACTGAGCTTATATTTCTGCCCGAAATCGTGCAAAATCTGTTCTTCGACTCCCCAAAAATTCCTTCATCTGACAAAAATGTGAAAATCTATCGAATTCTAATTGAGATAGATGAGAAGCATACTCCATGAGAAGCATACTCCATACAGGGGCAAACAAGACCCCTGTACAGAAACAGCAACTGAGTGTGGGTGAAGAAAATACGGAGACGGTGCAATACACCTAACCTGTTAGAAGCTGTTTTGCAAAAAGGGTATACATGATGTTTTCAGGAAAGATCACGAGAAAAGGAAACGCCAAGAATGTTAAGAGAAGAGGAAGGATTGAGTTGTGTATTATTGAAGGTGAGGGGGATAGTCGTGTGGAAGATTGTGACGAGTAGACAGATAGATGAACTCAGTTTTTGAAGCACTGGAAGCCACAAGGTTTTCTCTGCCCCAATCAGATAAAGTAGAAAGATCAGAGGTCACGTGTACCATAGCTGTCCTACGCAAGTCGTCGAGTGACTGTTGAGAAGGACGCTTTGTGAAGCGGGTGGAGAAGTGAAAATGGAATCAATGGCATAGAAATGGATAGGAGAGGAAATGCAACTTAATAGATCATTGATAAATAAAAGGAAAAGAGTGGGTGACAGGACAAAACCCTGAGAAACACCACTGTTTATAACTTTAGGAGAAGAACAGTGTCAATCTACAAACGCAGCTTTAGATCTGCCAGAAAGGAAATTAGAGATGAAGGCACAGACACGTGGAGAGAAACCATAGGAGGGCAGTTTGGTGATTAAAGATTTGTGCCAGACTCTATCAAAAACCTTTGATACGTCTAGCGCAATAGCAAAAGTTTCACCAAAATCCAGAAAGAAGGATGACCAAGAGTTGAAGAGATATGCAAGAAGATCGCCAGTCGAGCGTCCCTTCCGAAACCCATAGTGACGATCTCAAAGAAGATTGTGAGAAGAGTGGTGTTTAAGAATCTTTCTACTCTTGAGGATAGATTCCAAAACTTTATAAAGGCAAGAAATCAAAGCAGTTGGACGATAGTTGGAGGGTTGAGAGCGGTCACCCTTCTTTGGGATAGGTTGAATGAAAACGAACTTCCAGCAGGAAGGAAAAGTACCAGATGAAAGACAAAGACGAAAACGTTTGCCTAGGCAAGGTGTCAGCACAGAAACACAGTTCTTAGGAACAATAGGAGGAACACCGTCAGGACCGTACGTCTTTCTAAGTTGAGCCTAGGGTTGCCAGATCAGATGGTTTCCAAATCCGGAGATTTTACCTACGAAGCTCATCATTATTTGTTTATGTAGCTAAACCGATATATAAACTTCCTCATTTTTTAGAATAATAATTATCTAGCCAAAAATGTGTAAGAAAAGGAGGCAAATTCTACTTTCAATGACATGTTTACAAAGTTCAATTTCCGGAGACTCCGGCCCAAAACCGAAGACCTGGCAACCCTAGACTTGAGCCAGAGATAGGGCCAAAATGAACGTCTTTGGAGTACATTCTAATTTCAGACATCATAAAGTCAGAGAAAGGATGAGATGGAGGAACAGCACCGGAATCGCTCAGGGTTGAATTGGAGGCGAAAGTTAGGGCGAAGAGCTCAGCTTTGTCAGGAGAAGAGACGACAATTGAGCTGTCGGAGTGAAAAAGGGAAGGAAAAGAAAAGGAATTAAGGTTGTTGGACAGGTTCTCCTCTCGGGAGGATCCAAAGGCCGAATTGGAGCGATAGGACAGGAAACAGATATAAGATTGTGGTCGGAGGAACCCAACGGAGAAAAAGTCTGACAGAGTAGGAAGATGGATGAGAGGTGAGAAATAAGTCCAGAATTTTGGGCCTATCTCCAAGGCGGTCGGGGATACGATTAAATCTGTATAATTATATACTATAGTTAAACAATGCATTAGAATTATTCGTGGTTCGACAAACGTATTTATGCTGTTTTACTCTGACATCTTAAGTTTTTCTCATCATATTTACATCCGACAGAATAGACACAACAAACTGCATTGTCTGAACTGTGTTTTATGAGGAGAGAGTTAATATTATTTTAATACTTAAATTTTATTACATAATTCCAATTGTTTTAAGTATAGTATAGCTTTAAGTATAGTTTAAAATTTACATGGTGAGGGAAGCTCAGGATGTTTTTAGGATCAAATTCCATGTCGAACTACACTATTATGATACTTATATTTAGCTTTGCTGGAACAATTTTCTAGGAATGGAATAGGATAACATAGTTCAATACTTATGTTCATAATATTGCATAATTCAGAAACTAAAAATTCGGGACTGACAACTCTTTGCGCCCTGAGAAGCATATAGAAGGAAAACCTAATTTTATCGAGAGATGATGGCCAGAATAAAAGTGAACATACGAGTTATTATTAGTAGACTTACGAAAAACTTAAAATTTGAATTGATTTGCGCATCTCGGAATTTTTAGATTCAGAAATAATAAGCATTCGTCATTTACCTTTTTAAAAGTAAATTTTATTGACAGAACTAAATTATTGAACTTATCAAGGCTTCATCAAAATCTAAATTATCAGGCCAAAGACATAAGACATCTTCTATATACCGGTACCAAACAATGTTGAAATTTACAATAGAAAACAAAATTCTACTTTAAAAAATCCATATACTGTGTAGTGTGTATATTAGCTAACAGAGGTGAGATGGGATTTTCCATCGCCAATCCGAACGACATAGCATAAAACACTTATCTTTAAACTGAAATTGACAACCTTTGACACTAAGCTTAATTAATTCAATTGTTGTAAACTTCAACATTATTTGGTATCACCAATATCTCTTCTCTTCTACTCTTGTGCTTAATTTTATCTTTAAAGTGATTTGATGTGGGCAATTTAACTGCATAAAACGTTTTCTACGCTTCATTTGCACCTTTAGACTTTGCCTCTTTAAGATGGAAACTTATTAAATGGTAATTATCTCTCTCTCTCTCTCTCTCTCTCTCTCTCTCTCTCTCTCTCTCTCTCTATATATATATATATATATATATATATATATATATATAACGGGTGTGCCATAAAAAAGGGGTACATTTTAAAAAGGCTATAAAATCAACATTTGTCATTTAATTTTAATAAAACTTCTACACAATAAAACATATGTATTTATCTATATGCAAACACGTTTTCAGACTAAAATATTAAATAATTCAAATTCTATCAATATTTAACGAAAGAGTATGATTTTTTCTACTTAACATGCAAAAATTATTAAACGTTTTTAATATTTTTTTATAAAAATAATTTTTAACGTAAAATTTACCTGAAGTTATTAAAAAAAATTGTTCGAAACGCTTTCCGTCCATTTCAATAACTTTTTTATTCTTGACCTGCGGCCGACTTTGCAGCACCCCGTTCAGATTTAGTGGAGAAAAGAGTTGATTTCCACTTTCATCCTGCTCCTCGTAGGCACGGTAGATCAGCCTTGCTATGTATGGCTGGTCAGGGGACTTCTCACAAGAACCTGTCCAGTTGGTTTTTTACGTTATTCAGGTTTTTTTATATATATATATATATATTATATATGAATATAATAATAATTATATTAAAACCTTAAGTCATTAAATAAATTATAAAATTAATTGAATAGCAGATAAACCAAAATATTCGCACTGTGTAGGGTGGTCCATAATTTCACTTTTTAAAATTTTTAATGGTCCAACGGGCTAATGTTGTGGGCATTGGTGCAAGAAACAACATGGTTACCAGTTTTTGGAGTTTCGGTAATATCAGACTGAGAAAACGAAAGTTTTTCCGCTTCTCTGTGAATAAACATATGACTATATTATTTTTTCTTGGTAATAATACGGGGCTCCAATAAAACTTAGCCCCCCCCGCCCATGGCCTAAACCATTAGAGGTACAGTAAAACTAAACATACCTTACAAAAGAGAATTTAATCCTGCATTTAATGAGAAACAATTAAAACTTGGTGTTCCCGCCATTGGCTTCCAAGACAGCCTGAATTCGCTTTGGGTAGCTTGCCAAAAGTGACGTGAATAGATCTTGATCGTTACGCAAATTTGCTAAAACAGTTTCAATGTGTTGCGTCATTGTATCCTTCGAAAATCGATTTTCTGCAGGTTCTTGAAACGAGAGACATTCAACCTTGTCCTTTATAACTGATCCAATGTGTTCACATAATTCAGAAACTAAAAATTCGGGACTGACAACTCTTTGCGCCCTGAGAAGCATATAGAAGGAAAACCTAATTTTATCGAGAGATGATGGCCAGAATAAAAGTGAACATACGAGTTATTATTAGTAGACTTACGAAAAACTTAAAATTTGAATTGATTTGCGCATCTCGGAATTTTTAGATTCAGAAATAATAAGCATTCGTCATTTACCTTTTTAAAAGTAAATTTTATTGACAGAACTAAATTATTGAACTTATCAAGGCTTCATCAAAATCTAAATTATCAGGCCAAAGACATAAGACATCTTCTATATACCGGTACCAAACAATGTTGAAATTTACAATAGAAAACAAAATTCTACTTTAAAAAATCCATATACTGTGTAGTGTGTATATTAGCTAACAGAGGTGAGATGGGATTTTCCATCGCCAATCCGAACGACATAGCATAAAACACTTATCTTTAAACTGAAATTGACAACCTTTGACACTAAGCTTAATTAATTCAATTGTTGTAAACTTCAACATTATTTGGTATCACCAATATCTCTTCTCTTCTACTCTTGTGCTTAATTTTATCTTTAAAGTGATTTGATGTGGGCAATTTAACTGCATAAAACGTTTTCTACGCTTCATTTGCACCTTTAGACTTTGCCTCTTTAAGATGGAAACTTATTAAATGGTAATTATCTCTCTCTCTCTCTCTCTCTCTCTCTCTCTCTCTCTCTCTCTCTCTCTCTCTCTATATATATATATATATATATATATATATATATATATATATATATATATATAAACGGGTGTGCCGTTATTTCCAAAGAAATCGATCTCATGGTTCCGCAACAACTGTTGAAAGGCTAATGCCTTAAAGCAGGGGGCCTTATCGTCAGGGCCGGATTAAGGCCAACTGATGCCCTAAGCACAGCCCAACAATGGTTCCCCCTCGACCCTTCCATTGTCTAACTGACAAGACATTAAGACTCAATAAGTGCTGAATGTGAAATAATAGATTAAAAATTCAGTTTTCTTCCAGGCCATCCCCCAGGCCAGACCCCACAACTATATTAAATATAACCTGTTTTTAATTTTATTTATTTAACACTAAATAGCAGTAAGCAATATAAGCAAATTATTTACTTATAACTAGGGCAACAGGAAAAATGCAAATTTTCAACACTTTTTTATTCATTTTTTTAAAAACTGTTATAAGGGAAAAATGCAAATACAAAAATTTATTGAAAACGATTCATTCTACAGAAATCGATGTTGGTGGTCAATTTTTGAAAAAAGAAATTCTAATGAAGAAATATCATTATTTGTACGAAACAAAACATCTTTTATTCCATTGCTTTCTAACCTTGAAGATACATAGCATTTCAACATACATGGATCAAAAGATGCAAAATAATGCTTATTGTTGCCTACTTATAACTTTATTTATACTTTAAAAAGTTTTCTCTGTGGTGCCCCCTTCCCTTGGTGCCCTAAGCACGTGCTTATTTTGCTTAATGGTTAATCCAGGCCTGCTTATCGTGCAGAAGTGTGACCTGATCGACATCCATAACATTGTTTGGGTTTCTTAGAAAAAGGAATGACATGCTGGGATAGAATAATATCACGAAAATACTGTCCATCCCAACTCTGACCATTTGGCTTCAGCACCCACATGAGCTTCTTTGCAGTGAACAAAACAAACACACCAACACAGTCTGGACTTTTTAATAATTCGCGATAATGTTCATGGTTATCGATTTCATCTGGTGTTGTGGCCCACACTCGATCATTTTGGTAGTTAGGCCGACGTGTTAGGTAAACAAAAAAATCATCGGAGACAGCTAAATGCATGAAATCATCCACATCCCAATCTTCAAGATAATGGGCAAACCACATTCTGTCATCGATGTTGAGTTTTTCTTGGCTTTGGAAGTTCATGCCAAGGCTTTAAACCTTGCCTATGACGGTACAGTCGAATGATCTCACCACTAACGATCTTTCCCCTCAACACTTCGATCTCTCTAGAAAGTTTAGCACAGCTGTTTTTCCGCTTACGCGTACCGCTTTCAATGATGTCCTTTGTTTCCTGAGAGAGTGGCAAATTTGAGCGCCCAGATTTGGTTGTATCCATTTCACATTCATCCAAAGTTTAATTCCAATTTCTTTTGACGAAGTCCTCACTTCTTCGCAACTTTTTGGCAACCCATGAACGTGTTATAAAGGTGGCTCCAGCATCACGAGCTTCCCGAAATGTTATTGCTCGTATGCAATCTATCACACGTTGCCTCTCCGAATCACCAATTAATTGAGAAGCCATTATATTATCACTTTATCAGCTAGAGTAATTTTAATACCTGCAATAAATAAAGAATTTTATATATATTTATAATCACTAAAAACTATTTCGATATAAGTAAACATGTAAGCTGAAAATGGGGGTCTAAGGTTTTTTGGAACCCCTTAGTGATGGTAGAGTAACAAGTTTCCTAGTCAGGCTAACTGGTAGATAAACTGTAAACAGTCTGACATAAATTGGAAACATGAATGGAGAAACATTTCACGTGCTGTTGATAAGTACTGTAATAGTTTTACTGCACAAATTTGGTACACCGTGTTTACACAATGATATTCATTAATGAATAATTTATCTTTTTTTAATAAAAATCAACACATATCGTCTCTTAATTTTTAATTTCGCCTTATAACTGTGATTTTAATCCCAGCTTTGCCGGGTAAACAGCAAGTGGTACTAGTTCCTCAGTCAGATACCATAGCTGACCATTTAATCCTTTAAGAGCACTGGATGCTACATCGTGATCATAATTTTTATATTCAATGAGTTCATTAAAAAGATTTAAATCGTTGACAGGTGCATCACAGGCGACGGAAGCAAGCAACCAAGGTTTTATATAGTAGAGGCAGTTGAATATGCCCATTCTCTCTAGTTTTGCTATCATATTTGAATCATACCCAGCTTGATCAGAGAATGCGTACATCTTTGCTGGATACAATGCAGATGGCATTCACCTCGCATAGTGTACTGCCCCAGGCTTAGCCCATCTCACACCAGTGTTTGAGACGTTTTCCCCAAGAAGTAATAGAGCAACCTCGGCACATTCTCTGTAGTCGCCTCTGGGAAATAGAGGTGAACTGGCTGAATTAAGTGCATCTTTTAGAAAATCTTTTACCTCAAAAGCTTTGGCTCTCAATTGTCAATTTTTAAATTTTAGTGTTTTTGTTGGTAGTGTTATGGTCAGTTTTGACCAAATATTTAATCTGAAGCTTTTAAACATTTCATTTTCAGGGGACGTTGTACTTCCGAAGAGACTTGTAAGACTGAGCACAAAATGCGCTCGTATAGATGATGTCTACATGCTAGCCACAGTAATTGAGTCCCAATCATTTCTTCTAGGATCTTACACGCTCCCTGTCTCCATCCAGAATTCGATGCTGTTGTATCAAAAACCATACCGCGAATATTTTTATCAATATTCCATTCAGAGATAGTTCTGAATACATATTCGGCCTGTTTCTTGCCCTTGCTATTATCTATAGTTGGGATTGATAAAATGTTGCCTTCATTTAAACCCGGAGAACCAGAAACAATGATTGCCATTCTTTCTTCCTTTTTGTCAGTTGTAGTTTTCAATATTAATTTACTGTCTCAGTGAACAATGCAATGCTCTGGAGGATTGAATGATGCCGTAAGTTGTTTTGCACTTGATGCTCTTGTATTTTTACATGAACGTTTAGAAGTAGACTTTCACAGGCTCATGTCATGTATATTTATATTTAATTCTGAGGGAACTGCTACAGCGTAAACTGTTCTTTGGCTATGCGAGAGATTCAGCCTATCAGCCGTGTCAGAAACCATTTGAAAATCAAAAATGCGAATTCTTTTTTTAGGATTTCTTTGAGCCAAAGGTTGAAAGTCGGAATCATTTGATTCATTACTTGATTCATCATTATCTATAGGAATGTCATCATCAGGTGGGATATTCATTTGTTCACCACTGGGTCCTGCATCCATGTCTGCTAAGAGTTTTTGTTATCTCTCTACGTCATGTCGAATTCTTTGGTTTCGTCTCTCTGTCCGAGTTACATAAGACTTATCAAGGCTGGAGACGTACATATTCCGAATAGTTCTTTGATCTTCGAGGAATTTTATATCTTCGCTTTTGTTTCTTGTTGTTCTCATTCTGTCTTTCATTATTGTTTCAATAGCATCTGCTGCCGATATATCCAATAGCATATCTAATTTTTTACAAAAAATATCCTTTTTATCTTCGAAAGTATTCGTTTTTGTGTTTTTTCAGTGTTTCATACTCATTAACTAAAGTCAGAATCTTTTCTTTTGCTAGCTAAGTTCCAGAATTTTTTAACTTTATTAAGTATAACTGTTGTAGCCTCTTCTTTATTGTTCATAACCATATCATTTCTTTTTAAATGATAGAAATGCTGAAGTGCATCTGATTGGGATGGTAGCTGGAATAGTCCTGTAGAAATCAGTTCATGTTTAAGATTACCAATAATTGGATCATAACTGCTTTTTCTTAACTTTATATTTAATTTCTTAGGAGTAGCCATGATATTCATTTAAAATAAGATTAGAATCAACCAAGTGAAAAATGCATTATATACTATATACATCATTGGATATCTGAAAAACAAATAAAATATTGGCTTAATCAGCTGTTATAGAACATTTCTATGTATACTATTACGAATAAATAATCAATTTATACACAAAAATGTGCAAAGTTGATTTCTGAGTAAATTGATATGCAATATATATGCTTTTATTTAAGATTGAATATGATTAATCTTTAAAAAATGCTTAAAAGGTGTCGTTTTTACTCAGTTTTTAACTATGCAATATAAATTGGGGGTGGGGGGTCTGATATTACCGGAACTCCAAAAACTGGGAACCATGTTGTTTCTTGCACCAATGCCTGTCGATGTGAAATCAGAATTTTTTTGGAGAACTGGGGAACATTTGTGAGTCTGCTAAACTAAGAATAAGTGATGTAGAATTACAAGGTATAAACAGGAATAATTTCACGTACGTAAGCGATATGAATAGGGTTACTCGATGGATTGATCACTGTCTTACAAGTAATAATTTAAAGGAACGTATTGTCAATGTTCATATTTTGTAAGATTTCCTTCTCTCAGATCATAGACCTCTAAAGCTAGTAATTAACTGTAAAACTAAGGCTCAAGGAATCAGTAATGTAGTAATAAATTGGATAGAAGAGTGGTTCTATATTCGGCCCCTTGCTTTTTCTTATATATATTAACGATCTAGATGCCGGCCTAGTCAGTACAGTTTTAAAGTTTGCGGATGACACGAAGATGGGTGGTAGGGCGATTATGGCAAAGATAGAGGTAAAATCCAGAAAGATCTGAATAAAATCGTAGATCGGTCGGTCACATGGCAAATGAGAATTAACGTCGATAAGTGCAAAATTTTACATATAGGTTCACTTAACGGTAATTTTGCGTATAGTATGTCAGGGAAGGAGTCGGCAAGCGTAGATCAGGAAAAGAATTTAGGAGTTATAGTCAGTGGTGATTTAAAAGTAACGAAACAAAGTACAGCAGCGGTCAATTAGGCGAACAAAGTGCTTGGTTTTATAGCTAGGAATTTTGAGTACAAATCGCGCGATATTATTGTTCCTCTTTATAAATCATTACTTACACTCATTTGGCGTACGCGATCCAATTTTGGAATCTGCATATGCGCAAGGATATAAACAAAATCGAACGAGTTCAAAGACGAGCAACTAAGATGATTCCGTCGCTTAGGTCAAAGTCGTACGAGGGTAGGTTTACGGAGTTAAAATTGACTACACTCGAGACTAAGAGGCTGAGGGGTGATCTAATCCAGGTTTTTGAAATTATGAGTGGGTACGATAATGGAAATAGAGATAACTTTTTCGAAATAGCACAATATAGTAGAACTAGAAATAACGGGTGTAAGATGACAAGTAGAAGGTTCGATCCTAGGGATCCTAGGGTCTTTGCTGATCTGAAACATTATAACATTATAACATAACTTAAATAATACACGACATAATAATAACTCATTAGGCAAGAATGAGAATATCGACTTGGCTAATGTTAATGTGCAACAGAAAATACAATATAAAGATACACTAGAGCACTTTTTAATAATTTAGAATTATTGCATCTTGACTCTAGTAATTCCTGTTCAAATGATTCTCACTTTAAACTTGTAGATAGGTATTACAATGATATAACAGCCATACTAAGGGAAGCAGGAAGGCCTTGGATTAAATAGGACCATTAACATACTAAAATTATTCCTGGATGGAATGATTTTATTGCTCCCCTCTGAAAGGGAATCAAAAGATGCCTACGATATATGGTGTTTCTTTGGTCGACCGAGAATAGGGCCAGCATACATCAGTAGGAATAGGAGTAGGGATCAGTATGAAACAGCCCCAAGACGGTGTAAGCTGGAAGAAGATTCCGTTAGAACAGCAAAAGCCTGTGAGATTAACTTAAATAATGATAATAAATTTTTTTGGAAATTTGTAAAGAAGGAAGTGGGTGCTGAGAATACCATCCCATCTCAGTTTGGATTTAAAAGGTTTCATTTAACTGATCTGTGCATTTATGTTTTCAAGGGGACTGTACTTAAATATCTTGACTGTAATTCAACCATTTGTAGTTCTTTTTGGATATAAGCAACACATATGATAGAGTGAATCACAATATTCTATTTGAAAAATTAGAAGACACGAATGTTCCATTGTATGTTTTATATATATTGAAATTCTGGTACACTCACCAAACCTTTATGGCTAGGTGGGGCAATGTATTGTCCGAATGTTTTGGTTTCTCATGTGGAGTTAGAAAAGGCTCTTTGCTTTCTCCGTTGCTGTTTAATGTGTCTATTGATGGATCAATTACTTCTCTCCATGAGGCAGGAGTGGGATGCTGTATAGATAACATGAGGATACATAACTTGGTCTATGCTGAAGATATGGCATTAATAAGCCATTCGGTTAAAGGTCTGGATCATCTTACAAAAACTTGCGAATCATATTCACAGAACCATGACATTAATTTTAATGTTATAAAAAATTAAGGTTAGCAATTCCATCCTAAAAACTCAAACCAAACGGTTAGTATTATTTTTAAAATGAGAGACGAACGAATAGAGTAGGTACAAGAATTTAAGTATTTGTGTCACATTATCACCAGCTCCTTGAATGACGAGTCAAACATAAGGAAACAATATCGAAGTTATTGTACTGAAGCAAACATGATTATAAGGAACTTCAAATTCTGTACAAACAAAGCTAAAAACATTCTTTTTCGTACTTTCTTCACTAACATTTATGGGCAGCAATTCTGGGTTAATTATAAAAAAGGGTTTTACAGAATCCTAAATTTGTTTTATAACAGATCTTTCAGACTGCTGCATAAGTTACTTCCAAGATGCTCAGCTTCTCAAATCTCAAATGTTCGCTAACCGCAACGTTTCGAGCCTCCTGAGGTAACAAGACGTGCTCAATACAGCCTAATGCAAAGGATTCAAAGTTCAGACAGTCCATTTGTCCAAGCTATTCATCAGTCCTGCTTTATGTCTTCTTGAGTATAGACTTCTTGGTATGAAAGTGTTTGTCTATAGCTCCACTTAACACCTGCAGTGGCTTTTTTATTTTATTTTATTTTTTACTATTAGCTTTGGGTAATTGTTGTTATTACTCGTTTTATTACGTGTATTACTATTTCTTTATTACCATAGTCCTTTTTTTAATTTATTGTTTACTTACTGTAGTTGGATCGTTTATCATCTTGATTAATATTATATATTTATGGGATTTGTTTCCCGCCAATAAAATTTATCATTATCATTATCATTATTATCATATAGTGTGCATCATATAAAGCTTTAGAAAGCAGGCTGAAAGGTAACTTTTCGGGGGGTTTGCTGTTTAAACATTCAATTTTTGTGGTGTGAATCAGTGAAACGATAAAAAAAAAATCACGTTACAAAATTCAATATTTTTCATGGTCATAAGACCTGCTCTTCTTTGGTATTGTTTTATGATTGCATTTTCATGTTAACACGGTTTTTCTTTTCTATAGTACTGAAAATGGACTGTATTTTTTTGTTTTTAGCGATTCATGTTTATGAAGTTATTTTTTAACTTACAGGGTATCATCCCATTTAATGTTACTCCCATTTCATTCCGCGAACTAAAAAGTCGTAAATCCGAGAATGAGAATTTCAAAGGAGGCATTTTTAAATCGGGCTGTTCCAAATTCATGCCATTCTCATTCCCATCCACAGCTTTTCCACTTTGGCCCAGGCTAGGTAGGTTAACTTATGTTAGGTTAGAACAATAGGTCAGCTTAGGTTAGGCTAATGCTAAGTTAGGTTAGGAATTATGAGCCATTCCGATTTGGCACCTTTACTGCGAGTGGGAATGGAGTGACATTGTTTCTCGAATCAAGTAACTCTTTTCTCAGATGTGGATTTCTCACTTTGTACATTTTCATTTGCGGAACGTGGATGGGAATAGGGATGACACTGAGTGGGCAGTAATCAACTTACAAAACCAGGGTCTTTAGGGAATAGTAACCATTCTACAACACATTTTAATGAGCTCGAGTGCAGTGCATGCGAGAAGGTTAATACCGTAAAACACCTGGACGCGTAAACGTTAAAGACTTCCTCGGTTGTTTAAATATACGACATGCAGAGTGCGTTAACTTTTACCCCGTTGTAGTGTGAATCCTGCTGGGGAAATTCTTGTTTCATACAAAAATCCACTCGTGCTCATGTATACTGTTCCATATATAAATATATATATATGTATGTATGTATGTGTGTGTGTGTGTGTGTGTTCTCAATTTTTTTATTAAATATTGTTTGGTCCACTAATTCATTTACAAATTTTGAATGAATGTATAGTTTCATTATAAATGCATAGGAAATTTCCTTTCATATCTTTTAATATACATTTATGCATTTTTTCTTTCACATAATCCGCCAAAGAAAATACAAAGAATGAAGCTGATGAAAGAATAAAATGATCTTTGTTTTCTTTTCATATTGAATGTAACTTTATTTTCGCTGGAAAGATTATTCAATATGATGGAGGAAACGAAGACACACTTCAAAATTGGTTACATAAACTTTAGGAAATATTTTACATTTCAACTTTTCGGTGAAATGTCCTTTTTGGGAGACAGTGGAAGGTGGAGAAGAACTATCTGTTAGATGTTACGTTATCGTCATCATTGTCGTCACCGTTGTAAACCTTTACTATGTAAAGTGTATAAAATATTTGACTGATCATTCTAGTTGTTTGCATTTTCTGAAAGATTATGCAAGATTATGCAATGCAATTATTTTAAAAAAAATCAAAGGTGATGTACTTTTTGCAGTTTAAGCTTGTTTATCTTGGTATTTTGGGCCTTTTTAACATTGTTGGTGGTCAAGAATAATATGAATTTTAGAATATATCTTAATTTTTATACAAAATTGCGACGAAAATCACGTTCTTATGCGTCTGTAATCTTACTTTTTGTGAACTCAAATTATAACTTATACTTTTTAGTGTTGATTTAATTAAGGGTAAAATATTGTATATGAAATTGAAATGATATGTTTCTAATTTTAATATTTAATGTAAGTATTATAATGTCAGATTTACTTTATGTGGTGGGTATATGTGTCATTCTGATTTCAGCCGTTGGTGAAGGTACTTTGATCGTAAAGTAAATTTTATGACGAAATTCATTCGGCTCAACCGTCTTGACAGCTTACAGTTTTTTCTAGTAAAAACTCTGTAGCGTTTAATTACCTTACAACTGTCTTAACTCTATATACATTTTTATTCTAATTATCCCCCCAACCCCCAAAATGTGTATCTTTAATCTTTAGAATTCAGGCAACATAATTAGAAAAAAGTGGAAGAGCATGAAAATAAAAACCCACTCTAATAGGCAGAGTTTATTTCCACAACAGTTTCGATGCCCACTGGCATCCTCGTCGGGTGGATACAGAAAAACGAATTAACATTCGTTTTTCTGTACTTAAAGCAATTGGCATTAATGTAATCTTTAAGTATAATAATACTGTTAAATCACGCCTAATAAAGAATAGCCCTGATAATGTTGTTGGTTGTGTGTATTCGATCGGATGTACACAATGTAACTCAGTATATATAGGCCAAACCGGTAAAACGTTAGATATTAGGGTAAAACAGCATAAATATGCTTGTAGAACAGCTAGTACTTCCAATGCTTTATTTAACCATATGTATAGATGTAACCATAGCATCAAGTGGGATAGTTCTAAAGCGCTTGTTAAAAACAGAGATATAATAGAACGAAATATTCTAGAATGTGCATTTATTCATTTTAAAAACAATTTCAATAACAGCTCGGGGACTTATAAAATTGACGATATCATGTTAAAATTTCTTTTGCCTCTCATTAACCCTTGTTAAGTATGTGCTAATTGTTTTGTTTTTTCCTGTACGTTGTATATAATATGGGCTTCTCGCCTTTTAACTTCATTCCCTGACGAGGTGTAGCTTTGAATACACGAAAGGCCTTGGAATCGTTTTTCTTTTTCCTTGTGGGTTTGCAGCATATATATATATATATATATATATATATATATATATATATATATATATATATATCAACGTAAAGAACGACGCTTTGTATAGGAGAATATTCCGCGCAAGATGAGAGCGAAAGAACGAAAGAAATGAAAAATGAGGTAAACACCCGGGAATCGAACCCGGGATCTTCCGATTGCCGGTCAGATATGATAACCATTACACCACGGGCCTCACTCAATCAAACGTCGTAATTCCTCTACATACGCGCAGAAACCAATGCCCCAAAGGGGCACCTCCCGCATGCCGTAACATTATATACATTATAACTGCAAACACGCAGTATAATTAACGTAAAGAACGACGCTTTGTATAGGAGAATATGCCGCGCAAGATGAGAGCGAAAGAACGAATTACGACGTTTGATTGAGTGAGGCCCGTGGTGTAATGGTTATCATATCTGACCGGCAATCGGAAGATCCCGGGTTCGATTCACGGGTGGTTACCTCATTTTTTCATTTGTTTCGTTCTTTCGCTCTCATCTTGCGCGGAATATTTCCTATACAAAGCGTCGTTCTTTACGTTAATTATACTGCGTGTTTGCAGTTATAATGTATATATATATATATATATATATATATATATATATATATATGTAAAAATAAATCATAAATAATTCCCATATTCCTATAGTATCTTATTCTTCTTGTAATTCTTGTATTAATTTATATAGTTCTTGTATCCATTTGAAAATTCACGTGTTATATGGTTCATGTATTTATATAATCCTGTATATTCATATATATTTAAGTTTATATAATGCCTATAATCATATGTATGTACGTGTGTGTGTTCATTTTTACAAAGGACCAAAATCGCCCAAAGCGAGTTTGGATAAAATTTTTGATTTGTTTTCTACTTTGCCAAATAATTGGTGACCTGTTCTTTTTAAAATCTCATAATCATTTTTTTTAGATTTCGCTTAATAAGGAATCCTGCTTAAGCTTTGCAATGTTCATATTTTGTATACATTCTCTTTTCGTTATAAAAGATGAAATCGTGTCTTGCCTAAGCATTTAATTGTACATCTTAAACCTTTAAATTTTACTAATATGCATATTTCAGTGTAAAGATGCATAGTCCAATTTCCACTTTTAGTTAACTTGGCAGATCATGATAACATCAGATCTGAAAATCCGCGCTTTAAGAAAAATATGGCTTCATCTTCAAATATCTTGTTTATTCGTTTAAACCTTACCACAGCTAAAAGATTTATTTTATTTTCAAATATTGTGCAAAAATAATGCAGCCTTTTCAACATTTAATAACAATGATGTTAGCAGTTTTGGGGTATATAAACCCCAGTAAAATTCTTCCATAGGCATTAAGAAATAGATTCAAAGGCTGAGCACTACCTGTACCTCTTTTGCAGTAAAATCCAGTAAGAAATAATCTTTATCTTCTCCTTCGAGCCTTGTTCTCTCCTGGAACTTAGTCAGTCAAATTCCCCGATACGTTACAAGGAGAATCCGGGAATCTTCAGAGAATTTTAGTAAGTCTACCAGAATCCTCCGAGCCACTATAGAAGAACTCGGAGAATAATATAGAAGAAACTACCGCAAACAACACATCCGTTGCTGCCACCTAACTAGAACCCCCGTCGACTTCGAACCAACCCAATCCATAGACGGAGGGGTTAACAACTGGCGACCTCTGCATCCAGGATACTTCCAGTCTTCCAGACTCTGGAACTAGAATCAACACCCAGTTGACCGGCGTGTCACGACTTCTAGTTCGTCAAACCCACCCTTGAACCGGTGTGTCACGACTCCAAGTTCTCCACGCCTAGTTTTCATCCAAGAACAAGTGGCTAGCAAGACACGTCTTCAAGACACGTCTCTAAAGATTTCGCCGAAGGAATCTTGTTAAGTGCAAAACTCTTTTTTAAATAATCTCTAAACATTTGAAAAATCAGTATTATTAACAGTAAATAATTAGTATCGAGTCAGAATTAACAAAAAACAGACACAGTGAACATTCCATACACCAGTGATACATTTCTTTTTAGTAAAACCGAGTTATTTCCAGTATTATAGTTAGTATAGTATAATTTTATTTAATGTACCAAGCATAGTATTACCATACCTTCACGTACATTCGAGTGAAATCTTGTTTACATTTTTTTTATTATTTTGTTTACAATCTTTTCAAATTTTCCCCTAGTTAGGCAAATTATTGTACATTTATTTAATGTGTATTTTTTAGATAGAGTAGTTAGGAAAACCACTCAAGTGATCATTCCATAGATTAAGATCGGTCAAGCAGACCAAATTAGAACACATTAATAGAACCTTCACATAAGAAACGAACCCGCTCAGAATCCGAGCTTAACGGTCGCCCCCCATTGCCACCAAAACAAGGCCAACCCCTTCGCCCACAAACTCAAGTATCCACACGGCCACCCCCAGCTCCGTATAATCTAAGGCGTAGAAATGAATAAAATTGTCCCCCTTATAATTTTCCAAATTATTTACTTTTGTAGCCCTAACATTAAAATTTCTACCGGAGTTGTTATAGAAAAGCTCACAGAAGGTAAATTTTTGAAAGGACACGCGGACCTTTTTATCGATTTGCAACCCCCTGCTAGAATCAAGATCAATCTCCTTCAGATACAAACCCAATTAAAAACGTTTGAAAGTAAAGTCCAGGGTTCTTTCCAGGGAAATGATCAGATTTGTCGCGTTCTGTTAGAAAATACCTTCGAAAATATTCGAACTACAGCACGCGCCCTATCAGAAATATTAGCCTTACCATGGATACAAACTGGAACTCAAAACTCGGAAAACTTTAATCAAAGAAATAAAAGGGGACTGATAGATATAGGAAGAAAACTGTTCAAAGGTTTATTCGGATTAGCAACCGAAGAAGATATGATATTGAAAGAATTGAACTCAAATTGAATCTCTTCGCTCGAAATCGACAATATAATGGACACATGTTAGAACAAACTATTAGGTCACTACACGAAAGCAATCGCTTCCTCCACGCCCTTTCGGACAGATTCACATACCTTGACTCCATGTTAGCTCAACACGAAGAACACAAAAGATATCTAGAATTAATAGAGATAATTAACCTACAAGTAACCTTAATCGATAAGTATTTACAACAAATAATTACGATTCATTCCAAGGTTTTGCATGCAACCCAGCTAGCACATGGAAAAATCACTCTTTCCACCCTAATACCATGGGAAACACTTCAGTCCTTGATTCACACCGCCCAGACACAATTAAAATTATCACCCATATTCCCACTCAACCACACTAATTACCCCCAATTTCTAGAATACACCTGGACTGTACATGGACCACGCCCCTACACATACCTCATAATTATACCATTTTTCGATGTACTCACTTATGACATATATAAATTTCATCCTTTCCCAACACCCTACCAAAACAACTCTAATGTCTATCGGTTGTATTTACCCACCGTACCACCTTACCTTTTCCTCACCAAAGATCTGTCAGCCTATTCTATGATGTCAGATAGCGACGTACGGCATTGCCGATACCCGCAACCAAATAAACAAATCGTTTGCCCTCCACTCAAACCAGTTATTCTTCCAACTACTAGGTCTTGCTTTATCGACTTAATTCGTGACCGACATGCCCCTGTATGTTCATTTAAAAAATTTCATTCCCTAAAACCGTCCAACTACGAATTGGACCAGACATCTAGGTTTCTTTCGCGAACAGGACTGCCGCTACTCTCAAGTGTCCGTCGAATTATTCCCTCATCACAATCCCTATGGTTATTCGGCTACCAATTGGTTGCTCCTTGCGTTCAAAAACCCTCCAAATATACAACCCGTACAAGGTTACCCTTAATAACTCATACCCCTTCCCGTCGCAAGTTAAATTTAAATCCGTCATAGAGATCTTAAATTTCTCCATAAAACCTGTAACCATCCTACCCGAGCTACATGCCCCTGAATGGAATGATCAATTAAGCCGGTTTAAAATTTCGGATGATAACCAAAATAACCTCTTACAAATACTACAACCTGTAACAATTTTCTCAACATCTGCCGTTAGTATCATTATTGTATGTGCTATTATCCTCGGTATATTTGTGGTGAAAAGATCATTCAGGGAACAAAGAAAAACAAGAGACACCGAACAACATGAAACTATTTATGCACGACCAAGAGTGCGTACCCAGACCACGTGAACTAGACTTAACCACCCGACTTATGTTGTGTATATAAATCTGAATTATAAAACCCATAGTTATCATCTAGTTAGCATTAGTTAGGATGTTACATTATATATTAATATCATTCTAGAGGGAAGAGCCCTGTAAAAATGAACCATAAATAATTCCCATATTCCTATACTATCTTATTCTTCATGTAATTCTTGTATTCATTTATATAGTTCTTGTATCCATTTTAAAATTCATGTGTTATATGGTTCATGTATTTATATAATCCTGTATATTTGTATATATTTAACTTTATATAATGCCTATAATCATATGTATGTACGTGTGTGTATTCATTTTTACATAAGGACCAAAATCGCCCAACGCGAGTTTGGATAAAATTTATTTGTTTTCTACTTTGCCAAATAATTAGTGACATGTTCTTTTTAAAATCTCATAATAATTTTTTTTAGATTTCGCTTAATAAGGAATCTGCTTAAGCTTTGCAATGTTCATATTTTGTATACATTCTCTTTTCGTTATAAAAGATGAAGTCATGCCTTGCCTAAGCAATTAATTGTACATCTTAAACCTTTAAATTTTACTCATATGCATATTTCAGTGTAAAGATGCATAGTCCAATTTCCACTTTTAGTTAACTTGGCAGATCATGATAACATCGGATCTGAAAATCCGCGGTTTAAGATAAAAATATGGCTTCATCTTCAAGTATCTTGTTTATTCGTTTAAACCTTACCACAGCTAAAAGATTTACTTTATTTTCAAATATTGTGCAAAAATAATGCAGCCTTTTCAACATTTAATAACAATGATGTTAGCAGTTTTGGGGTATATAAACCCCAGTAAAATTCTTCCATAGGCATTAAGAAATAGATTCAAAGGCTGAGCACTACCTGCACCTTTTTGCAGTAAAATCCAGTAAGAAATAGTCTTTATCTTCTCCTTCGAGCCTTGTTCTCTTCAGGAACTTAGTCAGTCAAATTTCCCCGATACGTTACAAGAAGAATCCGGGAATCTTCAGAGAAGTTTAGTAGGTCTACCAGAATCCTCCTAGCCACTATAGAAGAACTCGGAGAATAATATAGAAGAAACTACCGCAAATAACACATCCGTTGCTGCCACCTAACTAGAACCCCCGTCGACTTCGAACCAACCCAGGCCATAGAGGGAGGGGTTAATATATATATATATATATATATATATATATACACACATATACTGGGTGATCCAGATAAATGGGACCCATAAAAAAAAGCCAAAAATTCTTAATATTTAATTCATTTCATAAAAACTATATATCATTCGAAAAAGTAGAGTTACAAGTTTATTATGAAATATTTATTTTTTTAAAAATGACTCCTTTCAAATGTCCTCCATTAGTTGCCAAGCATTCCAGTGTTCTCGCTTGTAAGTTCTGCATCACTTTTGCAAGAGTGTGCGGTGGTATGGCCTGTATCTCATTTGTGATGGCGGCCTTCAATTCTTGCAAGGTCGTTGGGTTATTTCTTTAGACCCTACTCTTTAAATATCCCCAGAGATAATAATCTAAGGGAGAAAAATCCGGAGACCTTGCGGGCCATTCAACGTCTCCAAATCTTGAGATTAACTCGCCTGGAAACGTTTGAGGCAAAACTGCCATGCAGTTCCTCGTGGTATGGCAGGTAGCTCCGTCTTGTTGGAACCAGTGGTTTTCTAGACAAAGATCTCTTAATTTAGGAATAAGGAAATGGGTCAACATTTTTTCGTAGCGATCACCATTTACAGTGACCGTGTTTCCGGTGGAATCCTCGAAAAAGTACGGCCCTATGATCTGAGATGCAGTAAGACCACACCAAACAGTTACACGCTGACTATGCAACGGGACTTCGGTAATATTCAATGGATTTTCTGTTGCCCAGAAACGACAATTTTGTTTGTTTACAGTTCCATTCAAGTGAAAATGGGCTTCGTCTGACATAATCAAAGTTGCTAGAAAATTGGTGGTGTCATTTACCTTCTGTTGGATCCATTGACAGAATTGTCGTCTTCGTGCGAAATCTCCATCGTTTAGTTGTTGCACTGTTTGAATTTTATATGGAAAGAGCATTAAATTTTGCTTGAATATACGGTGTGTTGTTCCATATCCAACTCCTAACAGCTGAGAAGCACGTCTGATGCTTATGTTAGGATTATCCTGTACAATTTCATGAGTTCTGTTAATGATCTCGTCTATCCTTGCTGTGCGCACTCTTCCAGTTGGTTTTCTTTTTCCAATGCTGCCAGTTAGGGAAAAATTTCTGACACACCGACGGATTACTTTCTTAGAAGGTGATTTTGACATCTGAAAATTTGTCTTGAAAGATCTTTGAGCTGAAACTACACTTCTTCCATGCTCATAATATTGCTCAGTTATGAAACGCAGCTGTTCCATAGTCCATGCAGTCATCTTGAAGGGTTAGTTTTAACTAACACTTTTATTTTGTTTTGTATCTTATCTTGTCTTGTATTGTCAAAACCTATACAATCCTGTACAAACTTGTAACTATCCTCTTTCGAATGATGCGTATGATTTTATAAAAGGACTTATACTTTAAGAGTTACAGGGGTTTCTTTTGGGTCCCATTTCTCTGGATCACCTTTTATAATATATGTGTGTGTGTGTGTGTGTGTGCATATACACACACACACACACACACACACACACATATATATATATATATATATATATATATATATATATTATATATATATATATACATGGTAAATTTCCTGAATAGGAGAGTGCCTATTCAGTAATATAAGCAATTAATCATCGGAGACAGAAAGATTACTTTTATTTTTTTAAATTTCTCTTCGGGTAAAGATATTTTATATGTAAAAGTGAAATAAAAATCGAGAAGAATTATTATACTGAAAAATAACGAAACTTTTCAGCCTAAAAAATATCGGATGAAAAAATGTAACTTTCTTTTGTTTCTCAAGTCATTAAAGGCTTTAAAAGGGAGAAAAAAGGGTTTAAGTAAAAATGAAAGTGTGTTTGCCTTAACAAAATTTTGATTTCAATTCAATGAGTCTTTCTCTCCTTCTTTATTTTTATTCCAACGTCTTAATTATGCATAAGTTTCTTCGGATTCTCGGGAAAACTGAAAACAATAATTATTACACTGTTTACCCTTATGAAACACACACACACACACACACACACACATATATATATACATATATATATATACACCTTTGGTTAGCTTTGGTTTGGTTAGCTTCCGCCCGAATTGTTCCTTCTGACGAAGGTCAAGCTTTTCACTCCACCTTAGACCTACAGTTTAGCGTGGAATCTGAACCACGCCCCATCAGCAGCCCAGCGTCTTAATCACTAGGCCACCTAGGGTGCCCATTTATCTACCAACCACTTTCTTTATTGTGTGGAAGGATGAACAGCTGGGTTTTGCTGCGCGCCGGCTGCCGTCGGGTCTCGAACCCGGGGCCGATGGATTCGTAGTCAGCGACGCTAACCACTACACCACCGAAGCGCATAAAGGCGCATATATATATATACTGTATAATGTTATAATAATAAAGGCGCATATATATATATATATATATATATATATATATATATATATATATATAATGTTATAATAATGTTATAATGTTTCAGACCAACAAAGAACCTATGATCCACTCATGGCTGGTCAACCTAACCGTGTTTGTAATTGTGTACTGCGCATGTCCTCCATGGTAGCGGAGGAGACCTACAATTTTACGTGGATTCCGAACCATAAAAACCTTAACTTTACTACCTTAAACTACATCCAATGTATCAACATATGCATCTAATCGAATTTTAATCCTGTTTATAGATGTGCTACTAATTAATTCTACCGGCAAACTAGTCCAGCTATTTACTATTCTATGCGGAAAAAGTTTTTGGCAAATGCTGTCTCGAACCTTCTACTTGTCAGCTTACACCTATTATTTCTAGTTCACCTATATTGTGCTATTTCGGAAAAGCTATCTCTATTTACATTATACAGTAGAACTCATTCATGATTTTAAAAACCTGGATTAGCTCACCCCTTAGCCTCCTAGTCTCGAGTGTAGTCAATTTTAACTCCTTAAGCCTATCCTCGTACGACTTTGACCTAAGCGACGGAATCATCTAAGTTCCTCGTCTTTGAACTCGTTCGATTTTGTCTATATCCTTGCGCATATGCGGATTCCAAAATTGGATCGCGTACGCCAAATGGGTGTAACTAATGATCTATAAAGAGGAACATAATATCTCGCGATTTGGACTCAAAATTCCTAGCTATAAAACCAAGCACTTTGTTCGCCTTATTGACCGCTGCTGTACTTTCTTTCGTTACTTTTAAATCACTAGTGCCTATAACTCCTAAATCTTTTTCCTAATCTACGCTTGCCAACTCCTTCCCTGACATACTATACGCAAAATTACCGTTAAGTGAACCTATATGTAAAATTTTGCACTTATCGACGTTAAATCTCATGTGCCATGTGACCGACCGATCTACGATTTTATTCAGATCTTCCTGGATTTTACCTCTATCTTCGTCATTAATCGCCCTACAACCCAATTTCGTGTCATCCACAAACTTTGAAACTGTAATGACTAGGCTGACAGCTAGAACGTTAATATATATATAAGAAAAAGTTAGGGGCCCAATACAGAACCCTGAAGAACGTCGCTCACTACAGTAGCCCAAGAAGACTCCGCTCCATCAACGACCACCCTCTGTTTCCTACCTCGCAACCACTCTTCTATCCAATTTATTACTACACCCCTGATTTCATGAGCCTTAGTTTTGACAGCGAATCTTTTGTGCGGTACGGTGTGAAACGCTTTTTGAAAATCTAAATACACTACATCTACCGCCCAATGACTATTGTAAACTTCAACCACGCTTTGATTATTAGTTAAACAAGATTTGTTTCACCGAAAACCGGGCTGGTATTTCTAAGCAAGTTATGCAATTCTAAGAGTTCGACTATACGATCCCTAATTATCGATTCCAGTAGTTGCCTACAGCAGACGTTAAACTGATTGGCCTGTAATTTCCAGCAGTACCTTTATCGCCTTTCTTAAAAATAGCCGTTACATTTGCTAATTTGAAATTATCTGGTACGCACCGGTCAGAAATAGACGCATTAAAAATCTTTGTTAACGGCACAACAATGCCTTCTTTTAATTCTTTTAGTTGGGTGGGATATATGCAATCAAACCCCGGTGATTTAAGCATTTTCATTTTACAAATATAGTGCAGTACCTCTGTTTCACTTACCACAATATTATTTAAAGCAGTGGTATTCAAATGGGGGGTACACACGCTGTTTCCTCAAGGAAATTAGCAACCAAAGTTTTTGCATCCAAAAAACTTAGTTCAGTAGGCCTACTTCATTTTTATAAGTTTATCTGCAATATTTCTTTTTTTATTATTGGTATGGTATCATTAATAAATGGGAGACAGATATATTTAGAAAAATATCTCATTCAGACTATAAACCCTGTAAACCTGTATGTAGAGATGCGCGAAAGTGGGAAAAGATTCTGATTGGCTGACGCAATTTGAAGAGTTTGGACCTTCTATGATTCAGACTTATTCGGTAATATTTTGGATAATTAATTAACTAATAAGATCTCTGTATTTGTATTTTAACTTGTATTTACATACCTAATATTTGCAGATAATTTTTTAATACTTTTATACTCTATAGAAAAACTTGTTAATGAAAAACAGTCTCACACATCGCATTGACCAGTTTACAGTATGTAGTAACTAAACTATAAAATTGATGATATACTTTTGTATTTTGCATAGATTTGAGATGGAGTATGTAACAGTAATTGTCTACGTACAAAAAAGGCGTGATTTTTGTATTTGTATAAGTTTTGTACAGGACATTTAATTACCTTTGAAATAGAGAAGGAATACGAGATTCATTTATAATGTTTCAAGGGATAGACCAATGGAAAAGTTTGGGGTTTTCCGTTTGGAGCCCACCACCAGATTCTTTTGAAAATAGCACCAGTAGTGCATTTTGACCCTCTGAATACGAAAATAACATTCTTTTTTTTGAGAAATGCGAGTATTTTGCATAATAGGGCAATAAAAATGCAAAATAGATTACATGGTATTAAAAGATATATATTATATATATATATATAACTGCAAACACGCAGTATAATTAACGTAAAGAACGACGCTTGTGTAGGAGATATTCCGCGCAAGATGAGAGAGGAGAACAAAACAAATGAAAAAATGAGGTAACCACCCGGGAATCGAACCCGGGATCTTCCGATTGCCGGGTTCGATTCATTCCCGGGTGGTTACCTCATTTTTTCATTTGTTTCGTTCTCTCTCTCTATCTGCGCGGAGTATCTCCTATACAGCGTCGTTCTTTACGTTAATTATACTGCGTGTTGCAGTTAAATGTATATAATGTTACGGCATGCGGGAGGTGTCCCCTTGGGGCATTGGGTTTCTCTGCGTATGAAGAAGAATTACGGCATTGAATGAGTGAGGCCCATTGTGTAATGGTTATATTCCTGACCGACACATCGGAAGATCCCGGTTCGATTCCCGGGTGGTTACCTCATTTTTTCATTTGTTCGTTTCTCTCTCTCTCATCTTGCGCGGAATATCTCCTATACAAGCGTCGTTCTTTACGTTGATATATATATATATATACAGTATATATATATTAAAATTGACCAACTGGTTAGGGTGACTGAATGCCCAGTTAGGTCAACTGTACGCCCTTGACGATTGGTTAGGTTAAGTTGTGATATTTTCGTTAGTTTGTAATTATTTTTCTAATATTCCAGTCTTCCATTCTGTTCCTTTTATGCTTTAAAAGTGTTATGAATTTATATAGCCTAGGTCTTTGACGAACTAAGAATAAGATGGTCTACGTCCAATTTTCAACGCAAATTATAGTAAAATTTTTGAAGAATATAAAAATTAAATGTACGAAATTCAAAAGTTAAAGAGCTGTAACGTTTTTATTATTCATTTATCAAAAAAAAATTTATTTTTTAAATCAGCGTAAAAACGTACACATAATGGTAATAATTAATTTTAATTCTAGTGGTGGGCACCAAACGGAAAAGATCCAAAGTTTGAACTCGGAAACTAGCCCCCCGTCAGAATTTCTTAACGGTCATAACACGCTATTTACTGGGTTCCTATTATTAACGTATTAGAAAAATAGCTTGGGGTTTTCTTTGCCGTCACGAGCTGTGGAAATTTCAAATCGCGCTTGGACTTTTTCATTACGCTTTTCGCTTCACGCCTTAAAAATATATAGTTGTTTCGTAACCACGAATTGTCTTTCTTGCACTTATTTAGCCTATAAGCCCTATCTCTACTCTTTATAATATCCTCTACTCTGGAAGTAAACCACAAGGGCTTGTTATTTACTTTCGCACGCTTAATCTTGTACGGTACACATTCCTCATTTATAGTCCTAAACACTGTTTCAAACGATTCCTACATTATTTTTGCGTTGAAGGTCTCCATTACGTTTTCCCATTCGACGCGTGATAATTCATTTCTAAATTTACAAAAGTCTGCACGCTGGAAGTCAGGAATTTTAATCGAGTTAGCTAGTTTCGAGTAACTTACCGAGAGGACAACCTCTACCATATTGTGATCGCTATTGCTTGTTGGTTCTGTTACTTGAAAATCAGTGATAAGCCTATCATCCGTAGTTATTACTAAATCTAAAATACTTTCCAACCTCGTAGGTTCCCCATCCTTTTGAACAAGAAAACTATCTTCAAGAAAATTAACTAAACGGTTACATTCCGCGTTTCCCTGCATTGTATCGTAATGCACATTAGCGCAATTAAAGTCACCCATAATTAAGACCTGTTGATTACCTATTATTCTCTTTAATTCACGATATAACACTTCGTCCGTATCAGCTGTTTCATTAGGGGGCCTATATATAACGGCAACAAGAAGTTCGAAATCACTCAATTTAAGTTCTGTTATTGTCGAATCTATCGGTTTTGGAATTCTGTGCTTTAATTCTATAGTGTTTGCAATATTATCTTTGATATACAGCATAACACCTCCTCCTCGCCTACCTATTCTGTTTTTAACAAAAAGTCTATAACCTCTAATTTGATACTCCCCTACAAAGTCACATGTCTCAGTGCTAAGCCACGATTCATTTATCGTAATTAAATCATAGTCTTTGCAAGCAATTAAAGAAAAAAATTGTTTATTTTGTTTAGTAGGCTACGAGAATTAAAGACAGAACCTTTAAAGACACAGCGTTTCCTTCGCTCGCGCAAGGTAAATTTATATTTTTTACCTGTAATTTAAGGAAATTACGCAGGGGCCGGTTGAGTTACGGCAGCCTGAAAAGAAGTTCATCTCCGAAGAACAAGTCACTCCTCTCGTAGAAACTGTTCGAAAAATTTGCAAAATGCACTCCCTCCTGTTGGCAAAAAGACTTTAAGTTATTGTTGATATAGGTCGCTTTGCTGTAGAACTCGTTACGTTGGATAACACTAGGCAACAAAGATTTTGTTACAGAAGACCAAATAGGTGCTCCTAGCTAATTTCGGTATGCTGATTTCAAATCTATAATTAGATTTTTTCTATCACGTCTAGATTTTGTGTAAAATGCAAATCACTTTTAGTAAAATTTTCTACCACGTCCAGATTTTGGTTTTAATCAGCTTAATGCCAGTAATATGAAACTTGCTTTTCAAGGTTAAAGCAATTTTTTTTGCCAACTGTATACAAATTCGAACAATTTTGATAAATAAAATTTATCCCGAGTTGGCAACACTGAGTCAAGAGCATAGTAACGGGCAACGGCCCAACGGTCAGTCGCTACGTGACAGTCAAGCAGAACGGTTGTTGAAGCTCTCTGCTGATGAGCAAGTGACAGGTTGTGGTGACTTGTGTGTTTTTATAGCATTTGTTTTGTACTACGGTGTGTATTTCTTTTTATTTTGCACATCGTAATAATTACTTTCTACGTTTTTTCAGATATTGTATGGTAATTCAAAATGGCATCAAATAGACGTGCTTGTGTAAATCACCCAGACAACTTCTGCTTTGTCTGTGGACAATATACACCTAAGCCACAACGTAGAAACATAACAACAAAGATTAAACTTGCCTACAAGTGTTATTTTGACTAAGTTAGGAGACCAACAGAGGGACTGGGCACCACATATTTGCTGTGCACAGTGCAATACAATGTTAATAGCTTGGATGAATGGTAAAAGAAAAGCTATGCCGTTCTCAGTCCCCATGGTTTGGCGTGAGCCAAAAAATCACTTCAATGATTGTTATTTTTGTTTGACAAAGATTGCTGGTTTCACAAAGAAAAACAAATCAAAGATCACGTACCCAAACTGCGAATCAGCAATGAAACCAGTACCACATGATGAAACAAATCCACCACCAGTTCCACCAGCAACGATAACAGAGAGCAGTTCATCTGATGATTCTGCTAGTGATATAGAAACAGGGAAAGATGGCATATATGTTCCAGATGCAAATATTTCCCCACATTTGTTAAGTCAAGCGGAGTTAAATGACTTAGTGCGCGATTTGGAATTACCAAAAGAAAAGGCAGAGTTGCTTGGTTCAAGACTTCAAGAATTTAATCTTCTCCAACCAAACACCAAAGTTTCCCATTTCCGCCATCGCCATTTGCAGTTTTCATCATTTTACTTACAGGAAGAAAACGTTTGTTTCTGCCACGATATCAGTGGTCTGATGCAAGGGATTGGCTGTCGCTATGATCCAAAAGAATGGAGACTGTTCATTGACTCTAGTAAAGCTAGCCTTAAAGCTGTATTACTGCACAACGGCAATGAAAAACCTTCAATACCTGTAGCACATGCCACTGGCCTTAATGAGACTTATGAATCGATGAAACTGCTGCTAAGACTCATCAAATATAAGGACCACACATGGAATATTTGTGGCGACCTTAAAGTTGTATCATTACTTCTTGGGTTACAGTTGGGCTACACAAAGCATATGTGCTTTTTGTGTCTATGGAACAGCAGAGATGACAAGAACCACTACAAAAAACATGATTGGCCATCTAGAACTGAACATGTTGTTGGTAAATACAATGTGAAACACCCAGCACTTATTGACCCTCAGAAAGTACATCTTCCACCACTTCACATTAAACTTGGCCTTATGAAAAATTTCGTGAAGGGTATGGATCATCAAGGTAGTGGTTTCCAATATTTAAAGGATAAATTCAAAGGAATATTGACAGATGCTAAGCTAGAAGCTGGAGTTTTCACTGGACCACAGATCCGCAGTGTCATCCACGACTCATCGTTTCCATCTAACCTAAATGAGAATGAACTAGGAGCATGGACATCTTTCGTTGAAGTTGTCAAAAATTTTCTTGGAAACCACAAAGCTGAAAACCACCGTAAACTCGTAGAAAACATGCTTAAATCTTATGAAATAATGGGATGCAGAATGTCTTTGAAAATTCATTTTTTACATTCTCATCTTGACTTCTTCCCGGCCAACCTTGGGGCTGTAAGTGACGAGCATGGTGAGCGCTTCCTTCCACCAACAGATCTCAGTTATGGAAAACAGATACCAAGGTAATTTCAACCCAAATATGATGGGAGATTATTGTTGGTTCCTGCAGAAGGAGAGCTCGTCATCCTACAAGCGACAAAGGAAGAGGACACACCAAAGTTTCACTTAAGAACAGGAATTTGCCTTTCAGTAGTAACAACAAAATACTAACGCGCTTTGGGTGGATGGTTGGGCGCAGGGGTGGTAACTCCGCCAGCGGAATTCCGCTGTCTGTCTTAAGCCACAATAAAGGAGGAAAGACATCCCTGTTCACTAATTATTTAAGTATGCTTAACATAAAACGTGGCACGGAAAAGTAGCTTAGACGGCTTTCGTAATAGAAGCGGGTGAGAAAAAAAATGAAAAATAGGGGTTTTCGGTTACACAAAATCTGGACGTGATAGAGAAATTTTGATATCAGATCTGAAATCAGCATCAGCGCTTTAGTAGGAATCAGTAGTTCACGTGTCTGTAACAAAAAAAAAGTTGAAATTTGTTGCCTAGTGTAATTAGAGGAAGTATACCTGTTAAAACAATCTCATTAGTTTTTACCTATAGTCGCTCTAACAAGTCCCTGTACATAGACAACAGCTTTTCCGATCTAGAATTTAAAACGTTATTAGCACCGACATGAATAACAAACGTTGTGTCCTCAGCAGTTCCGTCTGTAAACCGGTCAACACTACTCGTTATATCGTCCACCCTTGCACCAGGGTAGCAGTAACGGCGCCACAGAATTTCGCGAGCTGCCCTCGAACAATGGAATCAGCAACGAATCGTATTTCAGGTTCATCAGCGTCTTCGAAACCTAAAACAGAAAACTTATTGTTTGTTAATACTGGTAGACAAGTCTTAGGTTGTCTCAATGGGACTCCATTACGCACTTGAACGAAGGGTTGGGAACTAGGGGAAGAGATAGGGCTGTTGGAACTCTTTATACCATTAGTTAAAATTGAGGCAGGAGAGGCCACGACTGAAGAATAACTCCTCTCAGAAGGCCCAAGGGATTCTAATTTCGCCGTCAGAAGCATCAACCTTTCTTCAAGCCTCACTCTGGCCTCCATTTCACGCTGTAGCTCGTTCTTCAGCAAATCTATGTTCGAGCACCACCTGCAAACTAATTTATCATTATTATTAGCCAAAATAAACGTGTAAGTAGCAAACTTCCCTTAGCACCAACTGCAAGTACTTGACGGGGGTGTCATGCTATTAACTAATTAAATTACTAGCGTTTGTAAATTAATAGTAAAAAGTAATTAATAGTAAAAAGTAAATTAAATAAAGTAAATTAATAGTAAAAACTAACTTAAAAAATAACTTATCTGCCCGCTGTTCGACCGATTTTTTCAGACGGAGGTGATCACACCCTACTTGATTATCCTTAAGAAAGCAAAATCAACCTTATTAGACCACGTTTTCTAATAGCTGGAATTTCACACTTTTCGAACACCGCAAAACAAGCTGCAGAATATGCACTTTATTTATTATTATATGTACTTGATTAAACAAAGTAAACTCAATAAATAAAATATATTCGATTATGAATAATTAGTAACGCGAGATAATTTAGTTAAGAAGGTACCGAACACTATTTTTTTAAAGTTACTCTGTCATATATATACAGGGTGTACACAAATTATTTCTACTACTCTTTCAAATAAAAATATTAGGAAACGAGGTAGATACACACCGTTTTTGCGCCATCTGTGGAAGAAAGTAATAAAGTTTCACGTGGTAGTTGTCAGATGTCAGATTATTGTACAGGATGTACACAAATTACGAAATTGGTACGAAATTCCCTTAACATGCATTTTCCAAATGGGTGGATTGGCCGTGGGGGACTCATCTTTTGGCCGGCCAGATCACCAACCATAGCACCCTATGACTTTTTTCTATGGAGGTTAAGAAAAAGACTGCGTGTACACAACTCCAGTAGCCAACATCGATGATTTAAAGACCAGAATTACTGCTGCTGCTGCAAGAGTTGACGTTGAAATGTTGCAGCGTGCATGGATGGAGATAGAATACCGTTTGGACGTCTTACTTGTGACAAATGATGCCCATGTTGAATGTTTGAGGTTATGTGAAACTTTATTACTTTCTCTCACAGATGGCGCAAAAACGGTATGTGTACCTCGTTTCCTAATATTTTTATTTGAGAAAGAAGTTGTAAAGATAATTTGTGTACACCCTGTATATATATACACCTTGGTTAACCTTGTTTCTTGTTTTGACCGAATTATTCATTCTGACGAAGGTCAAGCTTGTTGCTCCACTTTGGACCTACAGCTTAACGTGGAATCTGAACCATGGGCCACCACGGGTAGTCAGAAATTACAGTCCTTGCTGGGACTCGATCTCACGACCTCCCAGTCAGCAGCAGCAGCATCCTAGCGTTTTAACCACTAGGCCACCCAGGGTACCCATTTATCTACCAAACTATCTTTTCTAGAAGGATAAACAGCTGGGTAAGCTGCGAGCCAACTGCTTTTGCCGAGAATCGAACCCGGAGCCTGTGGATTCGTAATCAGCGATGCTAATCACTACACCATATATAAATATATATATATATATATATATATATAATATATATATGTAACCTTACCTTATGAACCTTATGTTGTTTCGTGTGTTGGTCTCTCTTCACACGGAGGTCAAGCTGGTGGCCCCGCCTCTAGGTCTGGCCTGGTGGAGGAGCGAGTTACTTTCTTGCGCTCTCCACCGTACATAGCCTGGCATGCCCGGCTCATCTGGTACTGTCCTGAGCCAGGCAGCCAGTCTTTTCTTGAAGACTTCAACTTTGACCCCCGTTACGTTTCTGAGGTCCTTAGGAAGCTGGTTGAAAAGTCTTGGCCCCCTGACAACCAAGCTATTTTCCTTCAGGGTTGAGGAGGTCCCTTGTCGTGCTTTTAATTTGGGAACACTACACATTCTGCCTTTCCTATTTTCCAGTGTTGTTTGAATGGTAATTGGGTTTAGTTTTAGGTTTGGTACCAGTTTTTCGATCATTTTCCATATGTAGATTATGATGTACCTCTCTCTTCTTCTTTCCAGTGAGTACAGATTTAGTTTACGTAGTCTTTCCCAGTAGTTGAGTTCTTTGCAGCCATCAATCTTGGCTGTGAAATGCCTTTGCGTTTCTTCTAGTTTATTAGTTTCTTCCTTTTTATATGGGGACGTCAAAACTGAGCAGTATATATATATAGTCAGTGACAGACAGAAGTGTTGTTCCTCAGAATATTTTAAAATATTAAAGTTTCTTTACCGCTTTTACAATGTGCTCAGTTCCTATAGCAACTTAAAACCATTTGCGAAAGAAATATTTGTTTTTCTCTTTTGCGATAATGTGATGAGTTTGGCATTTGTGTATGACGTATAAAGCAATAGTACCAACCTTAAATCTAGAATTGGGTAATATGAGATATTTTAGCTGTAATAATTTGTAAATATCTATAATTTTTAATTGTATAAAGTGGGTATAAATTTAATTATAATTAAACGCACGAATATTTACGTAGATATTATGAATTTGTAGAAACAGAGTAACTTAAGCAACGTTAAGTATTTATATTGCAGACGTTTTAGAAGCAAAAGGGTGTGAAATTATATGTACAAAAAAACTATCGAAATGAACCTTTTTTCCACACCTTTTGTTTCTTGCTGTATTTTTTAATTAAAATATAAAGTTTTTCTAAGACACTCTCTATTCAGTTTTAATAATGCACAAACTAAAATAATTATTATTTTAGAAAATTTCAGATGACATACGTGCAGTAAAATATTACTGTAAGACGAGATAATCTGTGAGTTATTATCTTTTATCCATTGCAACATCAAAGGTCGTATGATAGGAGCAACCTACAACTGAACCTGGATTAGATTGTGGCTAAAAAATTTTTAGTAGTCAAATTCTGTTTTGCATTGCATTCGGTATGTACAATATATTCTTTAGTTTGTTAAAATATTTGACAGACCGCAACACGGAAATGGAAGCACAAAGGTTATTTGAAATTTTAAGCTACAAATACCTCCAAAGTTTAATGAAGTTTAAACGATGTGACAACAATAAAATAATCAACCAGGAGGACTAGAAATTGACACGGCGCTCAGGCCAAACGAATGCGGCCCATTGAGCTAACTCCCAGATTATTATCAACCAACACCACCGGGAGTCGAACTGTTGAACCCAGTGCCGTCAGTTTACTTATACTGTAGAAGTGATATTAATCATTGTGCCAACCAGCGCCCTTGGCTCAGTGAGTAACACCGTTTCTTTTTAAGCGAAGTGAAGACATTGAGGTCGGTAGTTCGACTCCCGATGGTGCTGGTAATAATAACCCAGGAGTTAGTACAATGAGTCGCATTAGTCTGGGCTGAGCGCTGTGCTTGTTTCCGTGATTAATTATTATTATTATCCACTAAGGCACAGGCGCTAAATTAAAAGCCGTTGAATTTCTCGGCTTTGTTTTTGTTTGAGAATTTGCTTTCGTAGAAGACGAAATGGTAATGAAGTAAGCTTCGTTTTAATAACATTAATTAAATGTAAACATAATGAAGTGTGTGTATATATATATATATATATATATATATATATATATCTATATATATATATATATACTAGGGTGGTCCAAAAAATAAAAATTTTAATTTTTTACCTCCACATGGCTGCTCCTGTTCCTATATCTATCAAACATCTCCATGCCAAATTTCAGTCTAATTGAATATTTACTGGTGGCTATGAATTTCATTTTACTACTCATTTTCTAGTAGATTGATCTTCTGGGTTAAAAAATTAAAAAACAAGGGCAAATACTAGTTTATTTGTTTGAAAACAGATTAAATCTCAAAGAAAACAACTTATTTTTTTAGAAAAAAGAATAACTCTTAAAGAAAACAGATTAATTTTTAGGGAACAAAAATGACGTTTGATAGAAAATTACAGTCATCATTCGTTTATAATATCCATCATTATTTAGATTAACGCTTGATCACTGACTCCTTCGAAGACGATGAGTAGTCTTGGCGATGTTTTGCTACTAATCAGAGGATGAATTGTTTTTGTTCTTCATCCTTCGTCAAAGATGTATTATATGCCTTGATAAGGGCGCTACTCCTCTCCGCCGAAACATTGACAACTTTTAGGTTGATCGTTATGCGTCGAAACTCTTGAAAGCAATCATCCTCCGTCCAGGAATTGGGATCGGTCCTCAGGAAGGTATCCTCCGCTGCCTTCCTTCCTTCTTTCTTTAACAGATTGAAGATTCCCAGGTTTTGATGATCACTTCATACAAATTCAAATCTTCAATGTTTCCTTCAAGCTTCATTCGACGAGTAACAGTGGTATTCTCGTTACGTTGAAGGTTTACGACCATCTTCCGTTTGGTCTCGGCATCGACTCTAGGATCGAAGAATGCAAGGCCGATGAGATGCTCTCCAAGATACCACAGGTGCCGTTGAAGAGCTGTGGATGCTGCTTTGGAAATGGTCTGATTTGGGTACTTTTGCAAGATTTTAAGAAGCAGCATATCGTTGAAAGGAGCGTTGATTCCGACGGGGGCCTCGTTCCAAAAACGTGCGTAGACCAAGGCGATAAACAGAGAGAGCTCGGTGATATTCTGCGTCTCACGTGCTGTCAGCTGTAGTTGATGCTTGAACAGATAAATTTTGAGGACGTAGATGGTTTTGGCCATCCAGCGTGCATGGTGAGTTGGTCCTGGAGCGCGGACCTTGACTTCTTTCTCATCACGGCACCCGAGGAATGTGAGGCAGAGTCGTAGCAATTCCTCGTAGTCATCACGCGATTGTTTAGACTCCAGTGCCTTTGTGAAGTACTGGATCATTTCCTCTCGAAGCTAGAACATCTTTGGATCTCTGAATAGGTTGTTTAAAGCCTTCATGAAGGAATCCTTTTGAAGTGATGGCCATTTTTTCTGAAAACGTTTAAAGAGAGTCATTTCCGGGCCACCTGTGAGTCCAAAAAGTGCGCTGCAGGTGTATGGAAAAACTATACGCGCTCACAACATGGTATCATATGTGGTACATTTATTTCATAATTAAATATAAATTATTAATTAATTGAATTAAATATCTATACAAAATTGCCTCGGGATTGGCGACATAGCCTATTGGGAATGAAATAATTGAATTGCCATACGTACAAAGAACCTGTATGTATGAATCAGCCCCACATAGCAACAAGAAAACCCAATTTATTATTTAGTCTACCAAAAGAAGTAGACACAACAAAATCTTGCTAGATCGGCAAATAATAATGAAAATACAAGCGAACCAAGGAACGGCTCTCAGGGCTGTTTATTCCAAGCAAACGCTTTAAACTGGGAAAACGTGTCTAAATTTTCCCTCAAGTCCTGAGTGAATTCCTTATAATATAAAACCTAATGACTATAAAAGGATAGGCCTATTCCTTCAGGGGTTTATATAGTGACTGCCTATATTAATTACCTTAAGTAAATTCGCCGCGTAACCCCATCGTGGCGGCCCTACACCGAAAATGACCGTCACGCCCTACATCGAAACAAACAAAGACCCAGCAAAAATAAGGTGAGCAATTTCAGTTTTTCATTAACATAAGCTTTCCCAACTCCCGATGCTAGAATTACCGTAATCAATATAAATATAAAGAGGTCCTTTAAAGACCTACATATTTATAACTCTCTAACGAAAAAGCATAGGGCTTTTGTCGGTAACCCTCCACTGACGTCTGTTGGAAATTTCCAACGGATGAGGGCACAGGCAATCAACCCATAGCCCTATATAGTTTTTTCAATGGTGGCCCTGTGTATGGGGAACTAACCCCTCTAAAATTTACACTGACACACGCAGTGGCTAGGCTTAACTCAGTAGGCCTAACCCAATTTCAACCGTAACCCCACTATAGTTTTCATATGGTGGCCTAAGCAACTGGGAACCGATTCCTTTACCTTTACACTAATCGAAAACAAAGGCTTGTTCATTTAACAGGCATAACTTATTTTAGGTCCTAAAAATAATAGGCCCGCAACATTAAGCCTATTTAATAGGTCCTACTCTTCAAATTCAAAACTAAGCCTTGTTAATTTAACAGGCTTAACTCATTTGAGGTCCTATAAAATAATAGGCCCAAACATAAGCCTACTTGGTAGGCCCAACAAATAGGCCTATTTAGTAGGCCCACCTAACTTTACCTTACATAATAGGCCTACCTCTTAAAGTAGGCCTTACTCTTTACACTCAAGGCCTATCCTAACTAAAAACATTGTGAATTTTTAATTTAACCTGTGGCGCAGGTTATATAAAAAACTTATTACTGTACAGTAATTTAACTTGCTCAACATCATAAAAATTAAACTCAGAACTTTAACACTAACAACAATTATGGAAGACTTGGACAAAAGGGTAAGAAACACAGACCTTGGGGCTACGGCACCATCTCAAAATCACAAAAAATTAATGAGGAAAAAATCAGCACGTAAAGGTGTCATCACCAAACTGTACAATGATTTCAAACAAAAGGAACCTACAAGATATGATCTTGAAACAACATTAAATTCTATTACTCGTTACAAACAAGACATTTTCATACTAGATGAAGACATAATTACAGAAATTGATGACACAATTGAACTAACAGATGATGAGTATTCTACTCTCCTACTTGACAATGAAAATTACATTACAAAAATTAACAACTATATTTCTGAAATTCAAAACCAACTTGATGAGTGCAAAAAAGAAGACACATACGAAAGCTTCTTAGAAGCTACAAGAAATGCTTCATTTAGCCCTCCCAATGTGGCTGAGGGCAATGAACTAAAATCAAAATTGCCTACACTTGCAGTACCCACTTTTGAGGGTGACAGAGCCAAATTTCAATCTTTTATTGAAAAATTTCATAGCCTTATAGGTAATAAAAACTACATTACAGATGTTGATAAATTTAGTTATTTAGTGAACTATCTGAAAGGCCCAGCCTTAAGATTAGTGGAATCACTACCAGCCATAGGTGCTTCTTATTCTGTAGCAATAGAATTACTTAACAGAAATTACATGAATAAGGATGAAATTATACATGATTTGGCTCTTAAAGTAATGAACATGCGAACCCCAAAAGACAACTATGGTGACCTCTTTGATTTTTACTGTGAGTTTGAATGTCTCATGGGACAACTTAAAAACAATAATTTAAACATTGCAGAAACAGCTTGGATCATTCAAGCTGTTGTTTTTGAAAAGCTCCCTTCTAAAGTCAAAGAGATATTTCATCAGAGGACAACTGACATATACCCTAGCCTTAATAAACTAAGAGAAGATTTCCCAACTGTACTAGCACTTTACAAATCAAGTTACACACACCCAAAATTTAACACAGAACAAGAAAAAACCAACAATGCAGAAAACCAAAAACCTAACAAAAGATTTCAACACTTACCAGTTACATCAAAACACAACCGCAAAACTCAATTTGCAGAAAATAAAGTGACAGAAAAAGACTCAAAGACTCCTACTCTGCAAAACTTTAATGTAGCTACTTTTGAGTATAATCCCATACCATGCAAATTTTGTTTTAGCAGTGAACATAATTCTACAAATTGTCCCAAATACAAAGACTTTACAGCAAGGTCAAAACGTTGTGAACAACTAAACTTATGCAAAAAATGCACTGGATCAGGGCACCAAAAGTCAAATTGCAAATCAAATTTGATATACAATTGTAAGTTTTGCAACAGTTTTGACCATGTTACCCCTATGTGTAATACACACACAGACATTGGAAAAACTGACAAACATTATGAACAAACACCCAAATCAAACCAAAACAAACAGAAACAAACCAAAAATGCTATGAATGGACATATCAGTTCATCTAGCATTAACCACAATTCAAAAATTCTTTTACCAACCACAACTTTGGAAATCCAAAACAAAAGAGGACAAATAGTACAGGTTAGGTGTCTTTTAGATACCTGCTCACAACAAACATTTGTAACTAAACAACTGATAGAAAAATTGGGACTTCAAAACCAACAAGGAGATGAAGATCTCTCTATTTCATCATTTATCAATAAAAACCCAGTACAAGCCAGTTTTAAAACTGCAAATATAACTTTAACTCTTGATGAAACATTTAAAACCCTTAAGGTTGTTGTTGTGGACAAAGTAGAACAAGAAAAAATACAAATAGCTGGGTTAAAACAAGCTTTGCTCCAACTTCAAAATAAATACACGATAGCTGATAAAACCCTTAATGCAGATGTAGTTGATGATATACATATGCTCATGGGGGCTGACTATCTTCATCTGGTCCATAGAGGCATCATTAAAATTGGAGATGGAATAGCCATACAAACTCCCACAGGTATTGCTCTTTTGGGTGACATAACTAAATACCATCTTACTACTGACACAGAAAACACAGAACATGAACAAAATTTACGCAAAACAAAATCACCACAGTCACAAATTTCTGACTATGTGACAAACTCGAACTACAAAAACACTGTCATAATCCCACATCATTTGAATGAAAATGATTCCACATTGGATGAAGGGTTACAGCAGTTATGACTATTAGAATCAGTTGGCATAAAGGACAGTACTATTACACATGAAGACCAATTGATGACAGAACAATTTAAGGATACATTACAACACAGAGACAATCAATACTATGTGGAGCTGCCTTGGAAAACACCTTGTCCAGAAATAATGGACAATTTGAAAGTAGCTAAGGCACATCTGTATAAAAATTACAGAAAACTAAAAAATGACAATCTTTTAGAACAATACAACAACATATTCAAGGAACAAATAGAAAGGGGCTTCATTGAAGAAGTTACTGATGAACCCTTTAAAAAACGAGGTTGTCATTATTTAACACACAGGGGAGTTTACAGAGAAGACTCATCCACAACTAAACTAAGAGTAGTATACAACTGTAGTTTAAAAGACACAAATTCTGTTAGTTTAAATGATTGTCTCATGGAAGGCCCAAACCTTGTCTCAGATCTTGTAAAAATTCTCCTTTGCTTCCGTTTAGACAATTATGCAGTACAAAGTGACATAGAAAAAGCATTCCTCTGTATAAATTTGAAGCTTGAGTATGATAAAAATCATCTCAGGTTTTTGTGGTTGAATGATCCACATGACCTTAACAAAGGTTTCAAAACCTACAGATTTAAAGTAATTATTTTTGGAGCAAATTGCTCTCCAAGTATTCTTGCTTTAACAATTAGAAACCACCTAAACTTATTTCAAGAGGACTTAACAGTTCAGTTTTTAAAACAAAACTTTTATGTGGATAACCTCATTGGTTCCACTGTAACTGAAGAGGAATTGCTTGAAATTTACCAAATGTCACAACCCATAATGAAGCAAGGAAATTTTGGATTGAGAGAATGGGTTTCTAATTCTCCTAAATTAAATGAACAAATAACAAAAGACAACAATGGGAACATTGAACCAAACAATTACACGAAAACACTTGGAATGCTTTGGTTTTTAAAACAGAATTCTGAACACGATGACACTCTTTGCACGAAGAGTTATAACTTAAATCCAAATGCCAATACAAAAAGACAAGTGCTTTCAGAATCATCCAAAATTTTTGACCCCATTGGATTATATTTACCAGCAACCATAAGATCCAAAATCCTTTTGCAAGACTTATGGAAAAAGAAAATTGATTGGGATGAACCACTTTCAGTGGAAGACCAACTTCATTGGAAAAAATTAGCCACAGACTTGAACAAAGTTCAAGACATCTACGTACCAAGATGTGCTGGCTACAGATTGAAATCGCAAACACTACACATTTTTACAGATGCCAGCACACAAGCTTATGGGTGTTGTGCCTATTTAACAAGTGAAAATGAAAGTAACTTGGTTTATTCAAAGGCAAAAGTGGCACCCTTAAACCAAAAGAAAACTGTACCACAACTTGAATTATTAGCTGTCTCATTGGGAGTTAAAACAGCAAACTTTCTTTCACAAGTGTATAAAGAAGTTGACATAACAAACATTTACTTATGGACAGACAGTCAAATTTGTCTAACATGGGTGACCAACACAGATACAACTTCTTGCAAAAATATATTTGTGAAAAACAGACTAACAGAAATCAAAACTGCAAACACAAACCTTGGTATCAAATTTAGGTACATAAAAACAAAGGAGAATCCTGCAGACTTTTTGACAAGAGGGCTCTCTTACAAGCTGTTGAAAACAAATAAAATCTGGTATGAAGGGCCCGAATGGCTAACATGTGAGGATCTTTGGCCAGCCAAAGTAGTTAACCTCACACTCAACTCTACAACAACTGAAAAGATCACTGAGGACAAACCTATATTTGACTATCACCTTTATTCAGACCTAAACAAACTCTTGAGAATTACAGTCTATTGCTGCAAGTTTGTCAATAGCTACCTTCTCAAACACTGTCCTCAGAAAGCCTTTTCTAACTTAACAGAAACTGCAACAAAATACTGGCTCAAACAGATACAAGCTTCAGAATTTGACAAGGAGTTGAAGTATCTTAGGTCCAGTAGCACATTAAACAAAGGTATTCCTTCACTTGTCATGGATCTAAATCTGTACCTGGATACAGAGGGTCTGATAAGGTGTAAAGGAAGGCTTAACAAGTCAACTTTGACTTACAACTCTAAGCACCCAATTCTTCTTCCAAGGAGAAATCACTTCACAAAACTCATCATCAGGGATACCCACAACAAAATACACCACATGGGAGTCCCACAAACCCTGACAGAGCTGAGAAAAACTTACTGGCTACCAAAGGGTAGAACTGAAACAAAGAAAATTTTAAACACATGCATTCCTTGTAAACGTATCCATTCACGACCCTTTAAGACCCCAAGCCCTCCAGACCTACCTGTGGAACGAGTAACATTTACTCGGCCATTTGAAACCACGGGTATTGACTACACTGGAGCGGTAAATGTGAGTTTTGGAGACAAAATGGATTCAAAGGAATACAAAGTGTACATTGTACTCTTCACCTGTGCTGCCACACGTGCCATATGTCTAGACATAGTAGAAGATCTGACAGCAGAAGCTTTTATTGCTGCTTTCAGACGATTTTGTGCACACAATTCTGTACCCAAAACTATATGGTCAGACAATGCCACATACTTCAAATCTGGTGAAAGAATTATTCATCAGATTTGTGACAGTGAAACAGTACAAACTCATTTAACCAAACACAACATAACCTGGAAGTACATTCCTGTTAATACACCATGGTATGGTTCAATTTGGGAAAGAAACATACAAACTGTAAAGAACTGCCTTAAAAAGACTATTGGGACAAAACATCTACAACTTTTTGAACTCATGACTATTCTGTCAGAAATTGAAAATGTTGTCAACAACAGACCATTAACTTATGTGGGAGATGGTATTAATGAGCCAGAACCTCTCACACCAAACCACCTAATTAAGGGAGAAACAGTAAACATGTTACCAGAATCTGAACATAACAGTACAGAGGATCCAGATTGGGAAATAGGACACAAAGAACTCAACACAAAATACAAACATTTGACACAAATCAAGACTCAATTTATAACAAAATGGAGAGAAGAATACTTAACAAGTCTTAGAGAAAGACATAAACAATTAACAAAACAAAGTTGGAATGATTCAGTCAAAATTGGGGACATTGTGTTGATACATGACAAGACACCAAGACAACATTGGTCAATGGGAAAAGTCTTGGAACTCAAAACTGGTGAAGACGAAGTTACCAGGGTTGTAAAACTGAAAACAGCAACTGTGTGAAACCACCAGAGATATCACATTACTATATCCTTTGGAGTGTGGGGCTAAATTAGAACCATTACCCCAAAGGATGGATCAGGATACTATTGGGGAGGAATCTCTCAATGTGCCTGATGTAACTCAGACTAAACCAGACAGGCCTCAAAGAAAGACTGCTTTGAAAGCCAGAAAACTTTTACAAGAAAAAATTAAGACTGGTGACTTATAAAACTTACACAAACTGAGCAAAGTTAAAATGCTTAATAACTTTACTTTAATCCCATAAATTTCCTATACCTAAAGGGAGTCAAACTGATTGACATAACTTTAACTAAACTTGAGAAGTTGGCCTCTTGAACTTTCATATTTGAATAGGTCTTGAGTAACCTCTCTCTTCCTAAATTTCTACTTCATTCTTTTGATCCATTTACATGTTTTACACAGTTTGTCAAAAAATTTTGATCTATAACATACAAATTTTTCTCCGGCCCCCCCCAGTATATGGAAAAACTATACGCGCTCACAACATGGTATCATATGTGGTACATTTATTTCATAATTAAATATAAATTATTAATTAATTGAATTAAATATCTATACAAAATTGCCTCGGGATTGGCGACATAGCCTATTGGGAATGAAATAATTGAATTGCCATACGTACAAAGAACCTGTATGTATGAATCAGCCCCACATAGCAACAAGAAAACCCAATTTATTATTTAGTCTACCAAAAAGAAGTAGACACAACAAACAACAAAATCTTGCTAGATCGGCAAATAATAATGAAAATACAAGCGAACCAAGGAACGGCTCTCAGGGCTGTTTATTCGAAGCAAACGCTTTAAACTGGGAAAACGTGTCTAAATTTTCCCTCAAGTCCTGAGTGAATTCCTTATAATAATAAAACCTAATGACGATAAAAGGATAGGCCTATTCCTTCAGGGGTTTATATAGTGACTGCCTATATTAATTACCTTAAGTAAATTCGCCGCGTAACCCCATCGTGGCGGCCCTACACCGAAAATGACCGTCACGCCCTACATCGAAACAAACAAAGACCCAGCAAAAATAAGGTGAGCAATTTCAGTTTTTCAATACCATAAGCTTTCCCAACTCCCGATGCTAGAATTACCGTAATCAATATAAATATAAAGAGGTCCTTTAAAGACCTACATATTTATAACTCTCTAACGAAAAAGCATAGGGCTTTTGTCGGTAACCCTCCACTGACGTCTGTTGGAAATTTCCAACGGATGAGGGCACAGGCAATCAACCCATAGCCCTATATAGTTTTTTCACAAGGTGTTTGACAAGACGACGTCAAGGATATGATGTCGACAAGCGATCCAGACAAGTTCCCTCCCTACTGCTTTTTCAATCATGGTACAGGCTCCCCTGTGAAGGCCAGTATTAGACGCAGTTGTGTCAAATACGAGACCTTGGATCTCACCGCGAAGATTCCAGTCATCAATCGTCGAAATACAAGCCTTGGCCTGTTCTTCTCCTGTAGCTCGTTGTATTTTTGGCACGGCTAGGAGTTTTTCCATCCCATTTCCCGTAACGATTACCGCGGTTCGTTCTGCTGTTTCCTTTGCACCGCCGATGTCGGGAAGTAGTTTCCCATCCCGGTGAAGAAGAAGGGGTCCTTCGACAGAAAACGAAGCTTGATCCTCTTTGGCTGCTGCTTGCCTTCTTGAACGACGGATGGAGCTGCGTGAAAGAGTCATTGTAGAAATATCATAGCCCAGGGCTTGAACGACTGATCCAGCAACGAAGACTGCTCCTCGATAGGGAAGGTTGACGCAATCAAGAGCAGCAACCACATCTGGTGATGTGAAGATATTGTTTCGTTTCGGAGGATGAGAGTGCACATCTGCTCTTCCGGTCGAAGTCGACGGACGATAATCATCGTCTTCAGCGTTGAATTCTTCAGAGGATGAAGTGGATGTGCTGGATGATGGAAGAGCAGCAGCTCCAGCCTCGAATGCAGCCTCTCTTTCTTTGTACCTTAGAGATTTGTCAGCATCTTTCTCCTGTAGACATCTCTTGCGGTATTCCTTGGCAAGATTAATCTTGTCAGGGCCTGCCATACTGCAGGAAAAGACGTCGTCTCTTTCACTCTTCGTACAGCTTTGACAGCTTCTTAACGCAGGAATCGACTCGCTGTGTAGGAATCCTTGCTCTCTGCCATACTTGCAGGGCCTCTTTGCAGGCCAAGTTACAACTTGTTACAAGGTCTTGGACTGTTCATGATGGTGAAACTGAACCAAACGAAGCACATCACCACATGTGGGTAGCCTTGCAGTTGATAACTCGTTGCTGGGCCTTCCTAGAACCCACGTTTCTGCAGATGAGCGAGTACTTCTCGCCATAACCTGAAAAATGAGAGAAAATAATGCATTAACCGTTTAGCACCAAAGCACAATTATATAAGTGCTAAAGTAAAAAATTGCAAAGTCAAAATAAATAAAGTAAAAAAATTGTTTGCAGTGGTTAGTGCTTGATAGGTAGGAAGATAGCCAAATTTTTAAAAATATATTTAAGAGTAAGTAAACAATAAACTTCAAGAGACGTAAGATATATACTTTACAATTTTAATCATTTAATTTACTAGCAACATCCTTACCGGTTATAAATTTGCATATAAAGAACATAATTTTATATATATATATATATATATATATATATATATATTATATATATATATATATATATATATATATATATATATATATATATATATACTGAATAAATATAATACATATGAATTAATAATTATATATATGAATTAATAATTAATATATATGAATTAATATTTACATGAGATACTATTCGTAAGCTCTTGAAGTTTGAACGAACTTAAAACCGTCCTCCAACAAGTTTAAACTTGACATGATGCATGAGTAAATGATTTGTCTGATTCACAAACAGCATTATACTAGAAATCAAACACCTGCATCATCCTCTGAAAGGTGGGTGAAGTCAATGTGGCGTGACTGCCGCGTCCTCTAAAAATGAAGTGGGTAGAAAATGATTAGCTAAGTAATTAATTGAAAATGTGAAAATCATAGCGACCTCTTATTATGTACTGAATCGATAGATATTTTGCAGAAAATCACTCCACATCTAAAGGAATAAGAGCAGCCATGTGGAGAGCATTTCCAATTATTTTGAAATTTTAGCTCAAATTTTGGACCATCCTAACACACACACACACACACACACACACACACACACACACACACACACACACACACAGACAGTATTACTATATTACTATTATATAATAAGGCATGTGTGCACGTAAGTTAAGTAATTTACGTAGACCTTCAGTTCTATTATTACAATAATTCTCTTGAATATGAAAACTTTTCAAAACATTGTAAAAGAATTGCAAAAACGTTCAAGGAAAACGTTTTGCCTAATCTCCGTTTGTTTTTAGCGCAGTAAATTTTAAAATTAAAAAATTTAATCCCAAATTCTCATACTTAAAGCCTAAATGAATAATTGCGTATATACCTTGTGACCTTGGAGCTGTTCCGTGCGTCGGTCTCTCTTCACATGAAGGTCAAGCGGTGGTCCTCACGTCTAGGCCTGGTTTGTTGGAGAAGAGAGTTGTTCTCTTGCGATCTGTATCACACATAGCCAGACACACCCGGTTCATCTGGTACTACTCTGAACTTTGACACTAGTTCAACTTTGACACTGTTTAAATAGTCTTCGACCTCTTACAGCCAAGCTATTTTCCTTAGAATTGAGGGTGTCTCTTTTCTGGCCTTTAGTTTTGGAACAGTACACATTCTACCTTTTCTATTTTCCAGTATTGTTTGGGTGGTTATTGGGTTCAGTTTAAGGTTAGGTACCAATTTTTTTACTATTTTCCATGTGCAAATTACTGTATGGTGTATCTTTCTCCTCTTTCCAGCGAATATAGATTTAATATAAGAAGTCGTTTCCAGCAGTTGAGTTTTTTGCAGCCATCAATCCTTCCTGGCTGTGAAATTCTTTGAATTTTATCAAGTTTATTAGTTCCTTTTTCATATGGGGGATACCAAGAATGAGCAGTATTCACTTTTTGGTACGATCAGTGTTTTCAGGAGGGGAATCATTACTTTCTTGTCCCTACTTTTAAAGGTTCTCAATAACTGTCCCGTAACCCTTTTTGCTTTGTTTATCGCTATCTCATTTTGTGTTTCAAATTTCGCATCGTCGGCCATTATAACCCCTAAATCTATTGGGTGTACAATATATTGTCTGTTTTAGTTCTTCATTTCTTTCCTATCTCAAGAGCTGACATTTCTCGGTGTTAAAGTTCATGACATTTATTGTCTTCTGACCACCTGTAAAAGTATATATACACAGTGTGTGTGTAGATATATATATATATATATATATATAATATATATATATATACACTGCAGAGTATTGATTGCGTCATACAGGAACTAATTGAGAAGCATACAGGAAAAGAAGAAGGTGACGCTATAGAGGCAATAAAGGTTAACTCAAAGTAGGGTGATCCAGAGAAATGGGACCCAAAAGAAACCCCTGTAACTCTTAAAGTATAAGTCCTTTTATAAAATCATACGCATCATTCGAAAGAGGATAGTTACAAGTTTGTACAGGATTGTATAGGTTTTGACAATACAAGACAAGATAAGATACAAAACAAAATAAAAGTGTTAGTTAAAACTAACCCTTCAAGATGACTGCATGGACTATGGAACAGCTGCGTTTCATAACTGAGTAATAATATGAGCATGGAAGAAGTGTAGTTTCAGCTTAAAGATCTTTCAAGACAAATTTTCAGATGTCAAAATCACCTTCTAAGAAAGTAATCCGTCGGTGTGTCAGAAATTTTTCCCTAACTGGCAGCATTGGAAAAAGAAAACCAACTGGAAGAGTGCGCACAGCAAGGATAGACGAGATCATTAACAGAACTCATGAAATTGTACAGGATAATCCTAACATAAGCATCAGACGTGCTTCTCAGCTGTTAGGAGTTGGATATGGAACAACACACCGTATATTCAAGCAAAATTTAATGCTCTTTCCATATAAAATTCAAACAGTGCAACAACTAAACGATGGAGATTTCGCACGAAGACGACAATTCTGTCAATGGATCCAACAGAAGGTAAATGACACCACCAATTTTCTAGCAACTTTGATTATGTCAGACGAAGCCCATTTTCACTTGAATGGAACTGTAAACAAACAAAATTGTCGTTTCTGGGCAACAGAAAATCCATTGAATATTACCGAAGTCCCGTTGCATAGTCAGCGTGTAACTGTTTGGTGTGGTCTTACTGCATCTCAGATCATAGGGCCGTACTTTTTCGAGGATTCCACCGGAAACACGGTCACTGTAAATGGTGATCGCTACGAAAAAATGTTGACCGATTTCCTTATTCCTAAATTAAGAGATCTTTGTCTAGAAAACCACTGGTTCCAACACGACGGAGCTACCTGCCATACCACGAGGAACTGCATGGCAGTTTTGCCTCAAACGTTTCCAGGCGAGTTAATCTCAAGATTTGGAGACGTTGAATGGCCCGCAAGGTCTCCGGATTTTTCTCCCTTAGATTATTATCTCTGGGGATATTTAAAGAGTAGGGTCTACAGAAATAACCCAACGACCTTGCAAGAATTGAAGGCCGCCATCACAAATGAGATACAGGCCATACCACCGCACACTCTTGCAAAAGTGATGCAGAACTTACAAGCGAGAACACTGGAATGCTTGGCAACTAAGGGCACATTTGAAAGGAGTCATTTTAAAAAAATAAATATTTCATAATAAACTTGTAACTCTACTCTTTCGAATGATATATAGTTTTTATGAAAGGAATTAAATATTAAGAATATTTGGCTTTTTTTTATGGGTCCCATTTATCTGGATCACCCAGTACTTCTATAATTTTACAAAAAGGAAGTCGAAAAACCATGCGACTATTGAACCTTTGAAAAACGAAGACAGTGCTTTATCTGATGATCTAACAGAAGTATCCGAAATATTAAGAGCTCAGTACGAATCATCTTTCAGTATCCCAAAAACTGACAAACTGATATGCGATAGAAACGCGTTCTTTGAAGAAGAACTACAAGGGGAAAGTATAACGATCTTCGACTTTACGACAGATGATATGACAAGCTTTAGGGAAACTAAAAGCACACTCAGCGGCAGGACCGGACAAATTGAATGCCACACTGATCAAAAACTGCAAGAATGCAATCACTGAGCCCAGGGCCGGATTAAGGCCAACTGATGCCCTAAGCACAGCCCAACAATGGTTCCCCCTCGACCCTTCCATTGTCTAACTGACAAGACATTAAGACTCAATAAGTGCTGAATGTGAAATAATAGATTAAAAATTCAGTTTTCTTCCAGGCCATCCCCCAGGCCAGACCCCACAAATATATTAAATATAACCTGTTTTTTAATTTTATTTATTTAACACTAAATAGCAGTAAGCAATATAAGCAAATTATTTACTTATAACTAGGGCAACAGGAAAAATGCAAATTTTCAACACTTTTTTATTCATTTTTTTAAAAACTGTTATAAGGGAAAAATGCAAATACAAAAATTTATTGAAAACGATTCTTTCTACAGAAATCGATGTTGGTGGTCAATTTTTGAAAAAAGAAATTCTAATGAAGAAATATCATTATTTGTACGAAACAAAACATCTTTTATTCCATTGCTTTCTAACCTTGAAGATACATAGCATTTCAACATACATGGATCAAAAGATGCAAAATAATGCTTATTATTGCCTACTTATAACTTTATTTATACTTTAAAAAGTTTTCTCTGTGGTGCCCCCTTCCCTTGGTGCCCTAAGCACGTGCTTATTTTGCTTACTGGTTAATCCAGGCCTGGCTGAGCCCTATATTAGATATGGAGACGATCACGAGACACGGGAAAAATACCGGGCATTCTGAAGAGCGCGAACATAGTCCCAATATATAAAGGAGGAGATCGATCCGAGGCCAAACACTATAGGCCAGTGTCGCTTATATCTCATCTCACTAAAATATTTGAAAGAATAGTTAGACAGAAAATCTATGGCTTTTTGGAAACTCAGAAAAAATTGAATGATAACCAACATGGGTTTCGGTCAGGCGGATCATGCCTATCACAACTAATGGAACACTACAACAACATTACACTGGTCAACACTCATTTTATTGCCAATCATATTAGAGTGATTTTGGGGTAACTTTGTGGTGCTGATTCCGAATATGACATCGGATTTGCTAGATTGGCTCTAATTTATGAGATAATTGGTACCCCATTGAAACACGTAAAAATGCAAAAAAATTAATGTTCAGGCGGAGTCTACTTACAAATCGCATTGAAATTGTCTCAAATCATACAAAAGTAAACGCATGAAATACATAATGGCATTTTATTCGGTCTCACCATCTAGAATGTTCCGGTAGTTTCCCATATGCACGCGTTATGGTTACGTTTCCTATTAATTGAGGGTATTCATTATCTCAAGAACTAGAGCCAAATCGGAAAAACTACTTTCATTTTGGAATTCAGCAACCCCAAAATATCCTAAATTCGTACGAATTTCCTTGGCAACGAAAAAAAAATTTTTTTTTGTTGACCTGTGTTATTGATGCACTGGAAAGTAATGAAAACTATGATGTAATATTCACAGACTTTGCCAAAGCGTTCAACAAGTGTGACCATGGAATCATAATACATAAACTGAAATATATGGGAATAACAGGAAAAGTAGGGAAAGGGATATATAATTTCCTTAGTGAGCGGCGGCAAGTCGTTACAGTACAAGGAGCAGCTTCATCAGAATCAGAGGTTCTCAGCTCATACCACAAGAAACAGTATTAGCTCCACTATTCTTCATAATCATGCTAACTGACATAGATGAGGACGTTACCAGAGACAACAGAGTAACATCCTTTCCCGATGACACAAAGATCAGTAGAAAAATAAGAAACCCAGAAGATATACGATCTCTACAAACAGACATGAACAGAATCTACAAGTGGACGGAAGACAACAATATGAAGTTTAACACTGAGAAATTTCAGCTGTTACGGTACGGAAAAAGAGAGGACCTAAAATCCGTGGAATATTATACCCCAAATGGACAGGAAATTCAGAGAAATTCTGAAGCAAAAAATTTAGGGGCTGTAATGAGTGATGATGCGAAATTTGAAACACAAAATAAGATAGCAGTAAACAGAGCAAAGAGAGTAACTGGGCAGATACTGAGAACCTTTAAACGAAAGGATAGGAATATAATGATTCCTCTACTGAAAACACTGATCATACCTAAATTGGAATACTGTTCGGTCCTAACATGCCCATACAAAAAAGAAGACATTAGACAACTAGAAGGGATTCAGAGAAGCTTCACAGCCAAGAGCAAGGGGTGCAAAGAACTAAACTACTGGAAAAGGTTACGCGAATTAAACCTATATTCACTGGAAAGGAGGAAAGAGAGATACACCATTATTTACACTTGGAAAATAATGGAGAAACTAGTCCTTAATCTTACTCTGAACCCTGTAACTCCCCAAACAACAGTGGAAAGTAGAAAAGGAAGACTGTGTCGTGTTCCCAAATTGAAGGCTAGACAGGGAACATCCTTAACCGTGAAAGAAAATAGTTTTGTTGTGAGAGGACCAAAACTGTTTAATCAGCTGCTCAAAGACCGAAGGAACACGAGTGGTGTTGCAGTGGACATCTTCAAAAGAAGATTAGACGCCTGGTTCAGAACAATCCCCGATGAGCCGGGCGTACCTGGTTATGTGAGGTGGAGAGTACAAGAAACCAGCTCACTACTTCACCAGGCTAACTCGAGAGGAGAGGCGACAAGCTTGACCTTCGTGAAATGAGGAATCATCGCACGGAACATTTGAAAGATTGAAAGGTATATATAGTAAGGAATAAGAAGACGAGAAGGTGGTACATGTTTATTAGTCAAACGTTTCGGAAATTCAATTTCTATCATCAGTGCTAAAAATGAAAAGTAAAAAAATGAACAAATATAGTGGATAAAAGATTCGGATAATATTCGTTTTAACACCACTCCAAACCATTAAAAAATATTAGGGTCTTTTCCGTTTGGGTACTAGCAGTGAATTTTAATGAAAACCGGTATACTAATGTAGTTTTGGTTACTGATTTCAAAAATAACTTTCTTTTTTTTGGAGAAATGAAAAACAAACATGTTAGAGTACTTTAAATAATTAATATGTGTTTTAACTAGCTTAAACTAGTTACAGAGGATTGTGTTAAATTTCGCCAGAGTCACAAACTGCTACTATTCATGAAAAAGTGCTCTAAGTGTGGGAAAGTGTGTTCCTTTGATAAAAATCCCCAGTTCTTTTGTTGCCAAAAGCGTCGGTCAAATGGTAAAAAGTGCAACTTTACGAAGAATACGTTTTTTGAAGGATCCCGGCAGATCTGTAAAAGTAGCAGAAAAAAGATCAAGAATTAATGCCCAGTTAGGTCAATTACATGCCCAGTTAGGGTCAACTGTACGCCATTGATGACTGGTTAGGTTAAGTCGCGATATTTTCGTTAAAAACACATTAATTACGCTGGGGAACAAATTTTAACTTTTTTTTTGTTTCTTGGGCGTGAACAGGTCGGTCTTATAGGATTTTTTCCGCTGATTTTCTCTTGTAGTTTTCATTAGGAGCTTCTCGCATCAATGTCCAGCAGTAATCAGCTAACATTGCCGGATCCCACCTCCCTTGGTAGCGTTTCTCCATAGTAGCTATATCTTGGTGGAACCTTTCTCCATGCTCATCGCTTACGTCGCCGAGGTTTTCAGGGAAGAAATCTAAATGTGAGTGCAAGAAATGGATTTTTAGTGACATATTACATCCCAATAACCTATATGCTTCAATCATGTCCTGCACTATTTTTTCATAGTTAGAGGCTTTGATGTTCCCTAGATAATTTGTGACAACATTCTTCATGGCCTCCCATGCCACTTTTTCTTTTCCTCTCAAGGCATCATCAAACTTTTGATCTTTCATGAGCTCTCTGATTTGGGGACCAACAAAGATCCCTTCTTTTATCTTTGCATCGCTAAGTCGTGAAAACTTTTTCTTCAAATATTTGAATGCCTCATCTTCCTTGTTCATTGCTTTGACAAAATTTTTCATGATGCCAAGTTTGATGTGAAGTGGCGGTAAGTATATTTTCTTGGGGTCAACTATGGGTTCATGAGACACATTTTCCAGTCCTGGGATACATTTTTGACGAAGTGGCCAATCCTTTACAAAATAATGCGAATCTCTGGCTCTGCTGTCCCATTCACAAAAGAAGCAGCAGAACTTCGTATAACCGAGCTGCATTCCCAGAAGAAGCGCGACGACTTTTAAATCCCCACATATATACCAACGAAACTGGTCATAATTAATCTGCTGAAGGATGAGTTTCATATTTTCGTAAGATTCCTTCATGTGGACAGCGTGCCCTACAGGAATGGAAGGGTATTTATTTCCATTGTGAAGTAGTACAACCTTGAGGCTTAGCTTCGAAGAGTCAATAAATAAACGCCAATCTTCAGATTTGTGCTCATGACCGAGAGCTAACAGCAGTCCATTTACATTATTACAGTAGCATAAACCACCTGACGAGGAGAAATACTGCATCAGATCTTTTTGGCGAGTGCGGAACGCCGATATGCTTGTATCTTTTGCCAGCAAATTCCATTCACGTAACCTGGAGCCCAATAATTCCGCTTTCTTTTTCGGAAGGTCCAAATCTCTCACGAGATCATTCAGCATAACCTGCGTTATCATACGTGGTTTATTGATTCAGGTTGCTGAAAGTCTGTATCTTTAGTGTCATCAATTTCTATTGGTTCAACTTCAGACTCTTCATCCAGTGTCCATGACTTTGGGGGAGTTGGAATTGGGTTATCATCGTCATGTAGTACAGGTCTCATGGCAGATGCAAGATTTGGGTATTGAATTTTATGTTTATTTTTGGCAGAGAATCCTGAAACGTTAGTCATACAAAAATAGCAATCCGTTAGGTGATCCTTGGGCTCTCTCCAAATCATTGGTATGGCAAATGGCATAGATTTGCGGGTACCTTTAATCCAACCTCTAAGAGTGACGGCACAGGAAATGCATGAGATATGAGGTGCCCAGGATTTGTCTTGGTCGCCTACCTTACATCCAAAATAAAGTTCGTAAGCCTTCTTCACGAGTGGGGTCATCGTCTTCCTCTGTGCCATTATGGTCAGTTCTCCACATACGTAGCAAAATGTATCTCTGGGATTAATACAGTTTCGATTCATGCTGGCGGAAAATTATTGAAATCACGGAAAACTTTTTGGAATGAAAAACCAATTTTTTCTACTATGAAAAATTTTAAAATTTGAGCAAAACTTGAAAAAAATTTCGTTCTTTTTATTAAAAATCTGTTTGTTTAAATAGCTATATTTTTGCAATGCAAAAAATACTATTAAATATAGTTAACCTGGAAAAAAAAGAAAGTAAAATTAAATTAGTACACTTAATTTTAACTAATATTTTGGGAAAACTCTGAGTAAATGGAAATATTATTTTCTCGAAAACTGTGGGTGATAGAAAAATTCTGAAACCATATTTGGAATCAGCATCAAACGTTCTATAAGAAACACCAAATAGTTTTCAAGAAACAAAAATGTTGTTCCCTAGTGTTATTTAAAGTGCTCTAACATGTTTGTTTTTCATTTCTCCAAAAAAAGAGTTATTTTTGAAATCAGTGACCAAAACTAATGAAAATAACGTCATCCTTATGCCATCTAGGACCAGCCAGTGACGCCATAGTTATGACGTCATCAAACCCTTTAAAAACGGATGACCACGAAACAAAGGCCTTTTATATTAATTGCGTTTCCTCCTACAAGGATGTGTGATTCGTGTAGCTTAGATTTTGAAGAAGTCATCAGACGCGTTGGCTTAGAGTCCAGAGGTCACCAACCTGGGCGGTAGCGCCCACTAGTGGGCTCACATTAAAGGTAATTAAACATTTATTTCATTATTTATTTTATCGATTATGTTGATTTATTCTTTTTGATCTAAGGTAGGCGATAAGCTTTTTTAATTTTCAAAAAATCGTAAAAGTGGGCGGTGAACAAAAAAAAGGTTGGTGAACCCTGGGCCTTAGACGATAGCGAAGCTTTGAAACTTTTTTTTGATCATGGTGTAATTCCTACATCCTTAAAATGTCCAAAGTGCAATAGTAACTGTATTTTTAGGGAAGATCAGAATATTACCAATAAGGTAAGATTAGGTTGGGTTGGGTTGGGTTAGTTTCTTTTAATATAATGAAGTACTTTTTAGGGTAATTTTGATTTGATATGCACGAATTTGACTTCGGTTTTCTGTGCAAATGTATATTTTTTTTTAGATAAAATCATTTGCTTGTATCTCAAAAACTATACATTTGCACATAAAAGACAAGTCAAATTCGTGCATAACACATCAAAATTACCCTAAAAAGTATTTCTGCTCCTAAAATCTAGAGTGGTGTTAAAACAAATATTCACCATAGATTTTATACAATATACTTATACAGTCCTAGGATAATAATTTTTAAAAAGTTACATGAAATGTAGAGAGGCAAGATAATGGCTAAAATATGCAAAAGTTGAAACACATCTTACCGGGTTATTATACGAGCGGGGGTTTAATCTAATTGAGTAAAGGTTGGGAATGGTTGATTGTTGAAGTATCCATGTTAGAAACCGGAGAGTGATAGCGGATTTCTTTTCAGTTGTGGTTCAGAGGAAATTATTTAGTTACGTTTAAGTTGAAGGCAGAACTATAGTCGATGAGGGTTGGTTTTGTACTAAGGATGTATAGGGATTCGAGGATGCGGAGGCCGTTGGTTGGTATGCTGAACTGATAATTTTTAAATTGGTGGGGAGCAGTGGATGATTGTGGAGGTGGCAATGATCTCTTATTGCTGATTTTGATGGTTTGTTTAAAGGTTGTAATGTTCTGGTAGAGATGCCGCGATGTTCGTCCACTCTTGTTTGATATTGGCGAATGGTGCTGCCAATATAACTCGCTTTGCAGTGAGTACAGTTGAAACGGTAGACAGTGGACGAAACAATGGGCTGGGTTTTTTTTTCTTTATGGTTGAGATACCATTTAATGCTGTTATTATTGGTGAATACAAATTGAAGGTTAATTTGTGGGAAAAGAAGGGTGAGTAGGTGGCGAAGTTCTGATTGTATTTTGTAACTAATATAGTGGTAGTACTGAAAAGAAAAGTAGTGTATATCTTTTTTAACAGTGGGGACTTTAAGGGGAGGTTGATAAATGTTGTTGAGAAAATTTCTAGTTAGAGATTGTAGTAAATGTTTTGTGAAAGAATTATTAATGCTGAAATTGTGAATGAATTTTATTTGATTGTGGAAGGATAAGGAAGAGGAGCAAAGTTGATAGGCACGATGGATTAAGATTTTAATACTGTTAATTTTATATAGTGAAGGGAGGAGGCTTAAGTAATTAGTACCTAGGCCTGTATAGAATTCATTCACAATTTCAGCATTAATAATTCTTTCCCAAAACACACACACACACACACACACACACACACACACACACACACACACACACACATATATATATATATTAGGGTGGTCCACAAAATGGAAGTATTTTAAATTCTTCCTCCCAGGGTTTCATTAGGTTCATTTTCCCAAAAAACTTCTCTGAGCAAAATTTGGGTTCAATCGGTTAATATTTAGAGGTGGCTCAACTACCCCCAGAAGTCCACATTCATGGCTTCTGGGTCCCCCCCATATATATGGGTATTATCCGCTTGTTGGCGGGGGTATCATGGCTGACCAGGCTACTCATTGTTGCCCAGCTAAGATTGTGGACTTGTTAGAATCAGGAAACCTCTTTCGGTGCTCATCCACCACACTTAAGAGAAACTGGAGTTGATCTTCTTTCGTCAGAGTTCCGCTGAAGGTCTGAATGAGAGCTACTGCCCTTTCAGCATGATCATTAACTACTTTGATGTTTCCTATGATTCTTTTAGCTTCTTGGAAGTTTTCGTTCTCCTCCCAGGTGCTGGGGTCATCATCAAGAAAACTAATATTGATCGGTAGGGCCTTAAGAAGCTTTAATGAGTTCTTTGTGGCAAGAGTTTCTAATTTCAGTGTTGCTTTGCATTCTTTGAGTCTTCTTCTCTTTGAGAAGTCTAATGACCCCTCCTTTTCCCTCATACACTGGACCATGATTCCCTTGGTGTCTGGTGCAACAGTTTGATCGAAGAGAGCAAGGGCCACCAGCTCTTCTGATAAGTACCATAGGTGGTTTTCAAATTTCTTGAGAGCTGCTTTGGCCACTTTCTGGTCATGATAGTCCTTTAACTTTTGGATAAGATCCAGATCATTCTTCGGAGCTTGTGATGGAATAGGAGCAGTGATCCAGCTTTTTAAGTAGATTAGGACTCCAAAAAGGGTAAGGGTTTTCAGGTCCTTCTTCTCTCGAGGAGTCAGGGTGATTTGATTTCGAAAAAGCCACATTTTGATGGCATAGATAACTTTAGCCATCCACCTTGCATAGTGCGTGCCAGCAGGACGTTTGAATGTGTAACTTTCAATTTTTTCACCAAGAAAGATCAAAGTAAGTTCCAAAAACTCTTTATAGTCATCTCGAAAATTTCCAGTGGCCAGATGTTCTTTGGCAAAGGCAATTATTTCATTTCTGAAAGGATCAACTTGCTCCTTCATCTCATCATCATCCTGTGATGTAGAGAAGGTTTTTAAATCAATGTAGTCCCACATAGATTGGAACCTTTTGAACAAAAGTGGCTCAGGGGCAGAAGATGAACCATGGACTGCTTCAAACACTCCTCCATACATGACTTCCATGCAATGATGCCTACAGGCAAAATAGAAGAGTGGTCGACCAAGTTTCTGTTCCAGAAGAACGCATGCTCCCCTGTTCCTGTATTTGATGCTGTAGTATCTGATAACATTCCGATTATTGACTTATCTATGTTCCATTCGGAAAGAAGATTATACACTGCAGCTGATTGAGCTTCCCCTGTTCCACTTGGTAGTTTGGGAACACCAAGCAGTTTAGAATCACCTGATTCAACTGAAGAGACAAGGACTGGGAGTCTGTCTACCTTTTCATTCTTGGCAAGTAGATTAGGGATCAACTTCCCATCCCAGTGGACAATCGAAATACTTGGACTAAAGCTAGCTTTAATGGCATGGGTTATTTGCCTTCGATGCCTCTCTCGGTGCCTTTTGATTGAAGAACGAGAGATGTTCACCTCTGAAAGATCTTGACCAAGGCTAGATGCAGTTTCAGCTAATACAAAGGTGGCCCTCCTGTCACTGATGCCAGTCCTGTCCAGAGCAGCAGCCAATTCAGGAGATATGATATTCTTTGCTGCCTTTTTCTTTGGTGGAGTTAGTCCGCTGGTAGATGGGGGATTAATAAGGTAATCTTCATCTTCTCTTTCTGACTCACATAAAGACTCAGAAGAAGAACTTCCCTGATCTAGCATAACTTCCTGTGAAGCAGCATATTTTTCTTCTTCAGCTTTCCGCTTCCTATTTACCAATTTCATTTGCTTCTCAGCAGCTCTCTTTTCTGCCTTGTCAGTCACCATATCTGCAGAGACCATTGATCCCACTCGTTCCGCTTTCCTTTGTTGAATCAAGAACTGCCGGTCTTCTTCATTTTTGATTAAGGTAAAGGCATCAGCATGGGCGACATCAAATAGGTTCTCCATTTCTTCCTGAAAGGTTTTCTCTTTTTCTAACAGAGTTGCTTTTCCTCCCAGCATTCTTCTTAATCGCTTTCCACTCCAAGTGTAGAGCCTGAATTTTGTGAAGAATGTGGTCTTTCCTTTGAGTAGGGATTCGGGCTCTCTCCCAGAAGAGACGCAATTCTTCAAAAACAGCTTCTGAACTAGGTTTGATCTCCTTTTTCAAGACTTGATGATGGTGGAGGAACATGCGGAGGACCTGGCCATGGGAAGGCAGCTTGGCTCCAGTGATTGTTTCCTCTGACTTTTTCATTAAGTAAAATGTACGTTTATTTGACATTGCAAAACCTGTAAATTTAATAAATCTATCTGAAAGAAAAATAATCATTAGTTAATGTATCTGTAAATAATGTTTCTTTTAATTATTCACTATATTAATAAAGGGCATAATGGTATACAAAAAACAGCTTTGAGCCACCCCTAAACGTTATTCGATTTGCCTTAAATTTTACATGAAATATGTTTTAGCTAAAAGGAACCAGATTATAGCCTGGGAGGAAAGAAAATTGAACTTCGATTTTTTACCCCATTCTGTGGACCACCCTATATATATATATATATATATATATATATATATATATATATATATATATAATATATATACTGTATATGGTAGACCCAGATTAGGACCAGTATACTTGAATATGTGTAGAAGTCGGGGTCAGTATAAGGCGGCCATAAGGCGATGTAAACAGGAAGAAGAGTCTATTCGAGCATGAAAAGCCTGTGAAGCTCGCATAAATAACGATAATAAAAAATTTTGGAAATTTGTTAAGAATCAAACGGGTGTCAAAAATGTCCTCCCTTCAACAATCGATGGGGTGTCGGGGAAGGATGAAATTGCAAAGCTGTGGAAAAACCACTATTCTAACATTCTTAACAGTGTGAGTAGGGATAATCTTAAGATAGATTGCAGCGAAACGATTGTGGGAGGGACAAGGGAAAATACTTTGATATCATTTTCTGAAGTAAAGAGGCTAATTAAAGAGTTAAAGACTGGTTCTGCGTCAGGGGTAGATGACTTATTGAATGAGCACTTAAAATATGAAAATGACGTTGCATGTCTGCATATATCATTGCTCCTATCAGCCATGCTGGCTCATAGCTATATCCCTGCAGAGTTCATGAGGGTATATATCTTGCCCCTGTTCAAAAATAAGTACGGAGACATTCTGTCCAGCAATAATTACAGGCCTATTGCTGTCGCTTCCTGCTTCTCGAAACTACTAGAAAAACTCTTGTTACGCCGATTAAATGATTTCCTATGGACATCTCCTAATCAGTTTGGCTTTAAAAGGTCCCACTCAACTGACCTGTGTATCTATGTACTTAAAGAAACAATATTTAAATACATTGACAGTAATTCAACTATTTATAGCTGTTTCCTAGATATACTGTAAGTAAGGCATATGATAGGGTGAACCACAATATTTTATTTGCAAAACTAGAAGATAGGAAGGTTCCCATGTACAATTGTACATATTAAATTTATTGAAATTTTGGTATTCCCACCAATCTTTCACTGTTAGGTGGGGCAATGTACTATTCGAGTGTTTTGGCTCCTCTTGCAGGATGAGACAAGGCTCCTTGCTCTCCCCTATGCTGTTTAATGTGTATATCGACGGATTCATTGCTTCACTTAATGAGGCAACAGTGGGATGTTGTATAGATAACACAAGGATAAATAACTTAGTTTATGCCGATGATATGGTGTTAATAAGTCCCTTTGTTAAAGGTCTGGATCGGCTACTAAAAGTCTGCGAAGTGTATTCGCAGAAACATGATACTCTTTTTAATGTTACAAAAACTAAGGTTATGCAATTTCATCATAAAAGCTGTAATCAGCCAGCTGATATAAGGTTTAAAATGATTGGTGAAGTAATTGAGGAAGTACAAGAGTTTAAGTATTTAGCTCAAACTATTACCAGCTCCTTGAGTGATGACTCGGATATAAGAAAACAATCTCGAAGCCTGTGTGCTAAAGCGAATATGACCATAAGGAACTTTCGATTCTGTACAAGTGAAGCTAAAGACACTCTCTTTCGTACTTTCTGCAGTAATATATACGAACAGCAACTGTGGGTGAATTATAAAAAAGGGGTCTATAGGAAGCTTCCAGGGGGGTCTCTAACTTTTGGAAAAATAGTAACATTAACTTGTTTGTAACTGAATTCATAATTTTTTTTGTTGGGGGTTTATGTCCGTACGGAATTAATATTTAGGGGTCCTTGGTGGTAAAAGTTTGGGAACCCCTGCTCTAAGCTATGGACTTCTTGGTACGAAAACGTCTGTCTGTAGCTCCACTTAACTTCGACATTACAGTATTATTTCTAATCAATTGTATATATTTCTATCCTTAGTATATGAACTGTCATTGTATTAATAATATTTGTCATATGGAATATAGTCTGCCAATAAACCTTTTCATTTTCATTTTCATATATATATATATATATATATATTATAAGTATTAGAGAACATTAGAGAACAAGCCTAATAACATCGAAATTGAGGAAGCAGATGAGGTGGAAGTAGATTGTATGGGACCGGACTTATCGGAAAGAAAAGTAGAGATGGCTGTAAAAGACCTAAGAAATGGCAAGGCCCCAGGACCAGGTGATGTACCAGCAGAACTTCTGAAGAGTCTTGAAGGTGGTGCTAGAGAGGAGGTGAATGTATTGTGTAGAAACATTTATGAAAGTGGAGACTGGCCTGCTGACTTTATGAGAGTCTCTATGATTACCAAGTGTTCAGAATTTCGAACCATAAGCTCAGTCAGCCATGCATCAAAAGTAATGCTAAAGATACTAACCAGAAGACTAACGAACAGAGCTGAGCAGTACATTGGAGAGGATCAGTTTGGATTTAAGTAAAAATGCGAAAGAAGAGAAGCTATTGGTATTATGAGAATGATGAGAGAGAGAGAGTGCTGGAACATGATCAGGAAATGTTTGTTTGTTTTATTGACTTTGTAAAAGCTTTTGACAGAGTCCAATGGAGGAAACTAATGGAAATATTGAAGAATATTAAGGTTGAAAGGAGGGACCGTAGGCTGATAAGAAAATCTATATCTTGGGCAGACTGTGAATGTTAGAGTTGCAAGAGGAGAATCGGAGCCTGGATTGGTTGGGAGAGGGGTCAGGCAAGGATGCTCCCTGTCTCCCGTGTTATTTAACGTCTATGCGGAAGCAATGATAACACTGGGTAACAAAATTTGAAAAATTTTCTGTTTATTGTGATTTTTCTGTCGTTTCTTAATGATTTCGGGGCGCTGATTCAAAAAATGATATTGGTTTTGCTCTATCATCAACCGTTTCAAAAATATAGGTTATCACACTTTTCATATGGCAAAGTATATAAAGAAGGCTAACATAAATATTTTCTGAAAATAAAAACACTATTAGAAATTAATGCTTATTGAGCCAAAATTGTTTGACAAACCCAAAATGGTGCAAGGGATATAATATATATCATGAGGAGAACCGATAAGAGAATAACAAGCCTCGTTATGCAGTGTGCGTTCCTTAAAAATGCACTGAAGAACGCGACTTCCACGTATGAACATTCTTATCCTTTCTGATCAGCGACCATACGTAGTCTCCCATCATGGAAGCATCCCAATAACCCTGGTACATTTTCTCCATCGTTTGAATATCTTGATGGAATCTTTCGTCATGTTCTTCACACACATCGCCCAGGTTATCACGAAAAAAGTCTAGATGTGAATGCAGATAGTGTAATTTTAAAGACATACGGCACCCCATTTTGCCATAGCACTTAATCAAGTTTGACACTAACTCCTTATAGTTTGGTGCTTTATGGTTGCCTAAAAACCCACGAACCACATCACGGAAAGCACACCAAGCCTCTTTTTCGATCGGAGTCATCTTGGCTTCAAGGTTCTTTGAATTCAACAGCGCCTTGACTTGTGGTCCTACAAAGATGCCAGCCTTGACTTTGGCCTCAGAGAGTTTAGGGAACATGACCCGAATCTGTTGGAAAACTTCCCGTCCAAAATCTAACGCAGTTACAAACTGCTTAATTAGACCCAACTTAATATGGAGAGGTGGTAGCAGAACTATGTCAGGCTTCACAAGTGGTTCCCTGAGTACATTGTACTTTCCTGGTTGCAGTCCTTCACGTGGAGGCCACTGAACTGTTTTATAGTGCTCAGTTGAAGCCCTGCTATCCCACAGGCAAAGAAAACATGAATATTTAGTAAACCCTCCTTTAAACCTAACAGGAAACCAATCATTTTGAAATCACCACACACGTCCCAGTTATATTGTTCATACCTGATTTGAGTGAGCAGTTGTTTGACATTTTCATATTCTTCTTTCATTTGAACAGAATATGCAACTGGTATAGATGGATATTTGTTCCCATTGTGAAGTAGAATAGCTTTTAAACTCCGAGTTGAACTGTCAATAAACAGGCGCCACTCTGAGGGTATATGTGTTAACCCAATAGCTGTGAATAGACCATTAACCTCGCTGCAATAACAGAGAGAGCCATTGACATCGTAGAACCTTGCAAACTCTTCATGCCGCTTTCGGTATACCGTGCTCTTGCAGTCTTCTCCAAGCAAATTCCACTCTTTGAGTCTGGAGGTCAGAAGCTCAGAACCTGATTTCGTCAGACCCAAATCTCTAATTAAGTCGTCCAATTCCCTCTGATTTGGAAAGTGAGGGTTTGTACTGAAAGTTACTGTATATTCTTTATCATGACTGTCCTCACCAGCCGACATCTCAGATGAGCTAGCTGCATCCTCATTTTCAACCTGCAAAGCAAAGAAACAAAATATAGGCATAGCTATATATGTAGAAGAGCATCAGCACTAAGAAAAATCGACACATAATGACCCACAGTCTGTAAATACAGAAGGTAAAGTAATGGATAGATACCTGTTCTGGTGGACGTGGTATTGGAAGACCTTCGCCATGTGGTACAGGAGCTATGGACGACGCTATGCTTGGATACTGAAGAGTCTGCCTTCCTTTAACTTTCCTGTATGTACTTAGAAACATCTACCATACAGTAGTAGCAATCGTCGTGGTGGCTCTTTGGTTCTTTCCATATTCTGGGTACCGCAAAGGGCATTGCCTTGCGTACTCCCCGCAGCCACCCTTCAAGTGTGGAGCGGCAGCTTCCACAGATCACATGGGGTGCCCAGGGCTTATCTTGGTCACCCATAGGCATACCAAAATAGAGCCGATACGCGATCCAGAACTTGGTGCCTTTCACAATCTTGTGCGATACTTGCTTGGGGCCTATGTAATACCTACAAACGTAGCAGAATATATCCGGCGAGTGTTTACAAGCTCTAGTTGCCATTCTCTTTGCCAAACTGTACTACATTAATCATAACCTGCAGATGTAGAGAGAAGAGTTATTAAATCTGCAACAGATTACAGATTCCAGAAAAAAGCTGTATTCACAACACTGAAATAATGTTCGCAATAAAAAAGGATCGATAACACTCAAATCGTCAGCACAGAGAAGCACAGAAACACAGTACCTCAGTGCTGGTAACCATCAGACAAACAACCTGCTTTCTTTGTGTGCTCACACTTACTGACTTCTCAGACTCTGCGCTCTTCTTTATATAGCACAGTGGAAGTTTCCGGCAATTTCTAGAGCAAGAAACTGTCAACGAACATCCGGATTGTTCTCAACAATTCCTGATTATTCTGATATTGCTGCGCCCATAATAACATTATACTGGTAAAATATGAAAAATGGACTATCTCTGAAACCATTGATGATACACACAAACCAAGGCCAGATTTGGACTCAGCGCCCACAAATGCATATAAAAACATAAAAAATTCTATATAACCAGAATCAGTGTTACACAGTGTAATAGAAGCACTCTCAGATCTGGAAGAGGGAATCAGAGTGGGAGGTAAATTGGTCATATATGTAAGGTTTGCAGATGACAAGGCATTTGTTTGTAGTACAGAGGAAGAACTGCAAAGAATGGTCAATAGCTTGACAACAACGGCGGAAGAATTCGGAATGAGAATTAATGAGACCAAGACAAAGGTAATGAAAATTGCAAGAAGGAAAGGAGCACAAATGAACCTAACGATAGGAAATAGGACCTTAGAAGAAGCTGAGCAGCTTAATTATCTGGGAAGTTTATTAACCAACAATGGAGATTGCAATAAGGAAGTAAGATCTAGAATTGGTACGGGTAAGGTAGCTTTTGAGAGACAGAAAAGACTACTTACAGGTAAACTCAACTTGAAGCTGAAGAAAAGGTTAGTAAAAAGCTTGATATGGAGCGTGGTACTGTATGGAGCAGAAACATGGACACTGAAAACAACTGAAAAAAAAATCCTAGAAAGTTTTGAAATGTGGATTTGGAGAAGAATGCTAAAGATAAGTGAAGGTAACACCAAAGTAATGAGAAAGTACTGCAACAGGTGAGGGAGGAAAGAAGACTCATTAAGGTGATAAGAGAAAGACAAGAAATGGATCGGACATGTGTTGAGAGGAGAAGGATTGTTGAAGGAGGTGATAGAGGGTAGATATGAAGGTAGAAGGCCGAGGGGAAGGAAAAGGAAAGCAATGCTGGATGATTTGAAGGCAGGCAGGAGCTACCATGAGATGAAAAGGATAGCTCAGGATAGAACACTTTGGCGGAACACATGAGTTAGACCTGCCTGATAGGCAGAACACGATGGATGGATGGATATATATTATATATAAAGGGTGTGCCATAAAAAAGGGTACATTTTAAAAAGGCTATAAAATCAACATTTGTCATTTAATTTTAATAAATCTTCGACACAATAAAACATAAGTATTTATCTATATGCAAACAAGTTTTCAGACTAAAATATCAAATAATTCAAATTCTGTCAACATTTAACGAAAGAGTATGATTTTTCTACTCAACATGCAAAAATTATTAAACCTTTTTAATATTTTTTTATAAAAATAATTTTTAACGTAAAATTTACCGAAATTATTAAAAAAATTGTTCGAAACGCTTTCCGTCCATTTCAATAACTTTTTTTATTCTTGGCCGGAATTCATCTATGGCTCGATTTACTTGTTCCTGTGGAAGCTATTCCCATTTTTGAATGATGATCTCGCGTAAATGAGCAACATCTTTTATCCTAGTCCTGTAGACTCACTCTGCTAAGTTCTCCCATATTCCGGCCAAGAATAAAAAAGTTATTGAAATGGAAGGAAAGCATTTCGAACAATTTTTTTAGTAATTTCAAGTAAATTTTACGTTAAAAATTATTTTTATAAAATATATTAAAAAGGTTTAATAATTTTTGCATGATAAGTAGAAAAACCATACTCTTTCGTTAAATGTTGATAGAATTTGAATCATTCGGTATTTTAGTCTGAAAACTTGTTTGCATATAGATAAATACATGTTTTATTGTGTTGAAGTTTCATTAAAATTAAATGACAAATGTTGATTTTATAGCCTTTTTAATATGTACTCTTTTTATGGCACACCCGTTTTATATATATATATATATATATATATATATATAATATATATATATATATATATATATATATATATATATATATATATAGGGTGTCCCATAAGTCCCGCATCATAGGAGAAATTCATATTTTTCTATTTCTACAAACCATAATTCATATTTTTTCTCTTTCTACAGGTCATAATGTTTGTGAGCAAGGAAGAACGAATCCAGATAATTCTACTCATAGGAAATCGGAGTCAAAGAGAGACCGCTGCTGAATTTAACAGACTGCATCCAGACCGCGAGCCAATAACACAGAGTTGTATTAGCAGACTTGTTGCAAAGTTTAAGGAAACAGGATCCATAGAAGATAAACCACGCAGTGGACCTTCAAGGAGGTCCACTGACGATGATACAGCGACTGCTATCCTGGCTCATTTTAACAGAAGTCCCAATAAGTCTCTTCGGCGATTGTCTGCCGAGACAGGAGTGCCGAAAAGTAGCATCCATCGCATTCTTCAGGCTCACAAATGGCATCCATATAAACTTCAGATCCTATAGAAATTAATCGAAGATGATCCCGACCGGCGGATGGAATTTTGTGAATGGGCTACGGAACAATATGCTCGGGATGCCAATTTCCCGTCCACCATTCTGTTCAGTGACGAGGCTGTTTTTTTATGGAAATGGTGAGGTAAATAGACAGAACACCCGCTTCTGGTCTCAAAACAACCCTCACTGGTATACCTCTTCAAAGGAACAAGGTGCATCTCGGGTGATGGTATGGTGTGGCATTTGGAAGGATCGCATCATAGGCCCCTCTTTTTCGATGAACATGTCACTGGAGGCACCTACCTACGTATGCTCAAGGAAGAAGCATTTCCCAGTGTCTTGAACGAAGAAGGAAATTTCCCAACATGGTTCCAGCAAGACGGCACTCCTGCACATTACAGCACCCAAGTAATGTACCAACAATTCCCTGGTCATTGGATAGGACGTCGAGGGCCTGTGGAATGGCCAGCTAGAAGCCCGGATCTCACGCCACTAGATTTTTATCTCTGGGGCCATTTGAAAGCGCTGGTATACGCAGAGAAAATTAGGAGTGTTGAACATTTGCGGCAGCGCATTATTGGGGCATGTAACACCATTACTCCGGACATCATTCACCGTGTGCTTGCTGACTGGGTATCACGTCTGAATTTGTGTATTGAAAACAATGGTGGACATATTGAGCACGTTCTGTAAATAAAAGCTTTTGTTTTGCCTTTTTTTATCATTTTTCCTATGATGCCAGACTTATGGGACACCCTGTATATATATATATATATATATATAATATATATATATATATATATATATATATATATATATACTGTATATCCAATTTTGGAATCCACATATGCGCAAAGATATAGATAAAATCGAAAGAGTTCAAAGACGAGCAACTAAGATGATTCCGTCGCTTTGGTCGAAGTCGTACGAGGATAGGCTTAAGGAGTTGAAATTGACTACACTCGAGACGAGGAGGCTAAGGGGTGATCTAATCCAGGTTTTTAAAATTGTGAATGGGTTCGATAACGTAGATAGAGATAGCTTTTTCGAAACATCACAGTATAATAGAACTAGAAATAACGGGTGTAAGTTGACAAGTAGAAGGTTCGAGACAGCAGTTGCCAAAAACTTTTTTACGCATAGAATAGTAAATAGCTGGAATAGTTTGCCGGTAGAAGTAATTAGTAGCACGTCTATAAACATGTTTAAAAATCAATTAGACGCATATGTTGATAGATTGGGTATAGTTTAAGGTAGTAAAATTAAGATTTTTATGGTTCGAAATCCACGTAAAATTGTAGGTCCCCTCCGCCACCATGGAGGACATGCGCAATACACAACTACAACCTCAGTTAGGTAGACCAGCCATGAGTGGATACTAGAGTCTTTGTTGGTCTGAAATATTATAACATTATATATATATATATATATATATATGTAAAGAACGACGCTTGTATAGAAGAACGTTCCGCACAAGATGAGGAGGGAGAACGAACAAATGAAAAATGAGGTAACCACCCGGGAATCGAACCCGGGATCTTCCGATTGCCGGTCAGATATGCTAACCACTACACCATGGGCCTCGATTAATCAGAAGTCGTAATTCTCCTACATACGAGCAGAAACCAATGCCCTGAGGGGGCACCCCTCGCATGTCGCACATATATACATTTTAACTGCAAACAACACACAGTATAATTAATGTAAAGAACGACGCTTGTATAGAAGAGCGTTCCGCACAAGATGAGGAGGGAGAACGAACAAATGAAAAATGAGGTAACCACCCGGGAATCGAACCCGGGATCTTCCGATTGCCGGTCAGATATGCTAACCTGGGTATCGTGCCCAACAGCTGGAATTTCGTAATTGACTCAATGCCGATCGACAATTGCATCGATACCTCTTGTTCTGTGATGAGGCTCAATTTACCCGCGACGGTGTCAACAACACTCGCAATTCACATGTGTGGTCAGAAATGAATCCTCATGTCATTGTGGAAAGTAATTTTCAACATTGGTTGAGTGTCAATGTGCGGTGTGGTATTCTCTACGGTCAGCTGATTGGTCCGTTTTTCTTCGAAGGTGGTCTTCCAGGTGACATTTATCTACGATTTCTGCAAGACGAACTACCGCCACTGTTAGAAGCTGTACCTTAGGCAACACGATTGCGTTTGTACTTCCAACAAGACGGAGCTCCTCCCCATTTTAGCCGTGCAGTGAGAACGCATCTCGATGATCGTTTCCCTGGTCGATGGATGGTGGTGGTGATGGTGGTGATGATGGTGGTGGTGCACAAAATTGGCCACCCAGGTCTCTGGACCTAACCCCTGTAGATTTTTATCTGTGGGGGCGCATGAAAGAGCTGGTGTACCAGAGAAAAGTGGAAACACGAGATGTATTGCTCCGTCGCATTTTGGATGCTGCAACCCTCATAAAGGACAATAGTAATAAACCAATGCGAGCTACACGCGCGAGTCACAGACGAGCCGCGATGTGTATTGAGGCCGAGGGTAGTCATTTTGAACAGTTATTGTAAATTCATGAATAAAAACGTTGGCAGCTATTTGTTCGCTTATTCTTAATTTTAAACATTCAATCATATATAATAAGAATAGGATATATTATATATATATATATATATATATATATATAAAATGTACGAACACGAAAATTAATATTAAAATATCAGCATCAGTTTGATGGAAATCAAAAGTCCTTCCTCATATCAATATTTATATTGAAACCGCAGTCCGTGAAGCCATTTACATAGGCCAGCGGTTCTCAACTTTTTTCTTCCGTACCCTTTGAACTCTTTCAAGGGATTTTCTGGATTTTCGAGAGGCATACAGGATTTTTACTTTCTTTACGACCGTGTGACTTCTGGCCGTTTGTTAATCGTATATAAAATTAAAAGGATTATATTTTCAGGTCCCCGTCGCGTACCCACTAAGATTCCCTCGCGTACCCCAGGTTGAGAACCACTGATATATGCCATTTTTCTTACATAAGGTACTAGGTACATTACGTACACCAATCTCCAAATGTCCGCCTTTTGGTTCCTCAGTGGCGCGTGGCCGAGACTTGTGAACCACAGACTTCGGGTGACAGTAAAGAAATAAAAAATAACTAAAAAATACATAAATAATAAAAAATAAAGAACTAAAAATACACAAATAAATAAAAAAAATAGTTCAGCGTTTGGGGGAGTGTTAATGTATCTACTAAAATGTTAAGCAGTGTCCATTATAGTTCGTGTATAAGAGAATTAGCATATGTATAAAGCAACTATTCACTATTTTTATGTAATATTTTCTATTAAATATAAAATAAATCATTTAATTTAAAATTATGTAGCCTTTTATAAACTTTATATTGTATTTTTTATCATTATTATTATTATTATTATTATTTGTTGTTACTATTACTATTATTATTTGTTGTTACTATTGCTATTACTTGCCACTTTCACTATTTTATGTAATAAATAGACTAAATGCCATTAATTTTGCTTTAAAAGCTTCCAAGGGAATATTCAGATATGAGTCCTGTGAATATATTAATGTCATAACAAATATCTCAAAAATGTAAAACTCTGTCACTTGTATTCTTTTCTGAATAAAGTTTTGAATCTTGAATCTTGATTCACGACCTCCAGTTTGAATACTTACTGCATTAATAAATACCCACCTGGGGCTGGACGTTTGCTTCACCCTGTACGTATGTATGTATGTATATATGTACGGACAGTTTCAGAAAAGTAAGTTCGCTTAGAAACATAAACTCTCTAAAAGGCATAAAAATTACCAATTGGCAATATTCGGTTTTTCTTTAGATATTTTATCCTTTTGGTGACGGTGATAAAATTTCAAGAACAGAATCACAATCGTTACTGATTAGTAATTTTTTAAGGCTTTTCATAAAGTTTATGTTTCTAGGCGAACTTAATTCCGGAACTATATGTATGTATGTGGCGGATTTTCACTTTTATTTTATTGTTTTTATTTATTTGCGCTATAAAACTTCAGTTACTTTCTCTCCATATTTCATCGTTTGATATACTGTACGGTATCCGCACGTATGCTTTATATAATACAAATTCTGTTTTCTTTATGAGCTTCAAGAAAGAAAAATGTTTATTTTCGGGGAATAAGATCCATTATTCCAAAAAAAAATATAGTGTATACTCTTTTTTCACTTCGCAATACCAGTAAAACTTATAAATGTTCATATGTTTTATTGTATTTACAAAACCATAAATAAATCAGTAAACAAAAGTAGATTTCCTAAAAAATGTTGTTTTCAAGACAATTGCAAAGTGTCAAAATTATTTCAAGCAAATTGGCGTTATTTTCATGAAAAAGAGTAACTAAATATTTTTAACTGAAAAATGTTGTCGTTTCAAGAGAATTGTGTAGTAGCATTTCATATTTGTTACACGATATACACTAAATATTAAACTTCGTGGCAATTGGACGAAGAAATACGCTTTCCCAGTAAACTGTTAACTATGCTGTTAAGTTTCAGTTTCAATTTCTGTAAATAAAAGCAAGGAAAACTAAAAAAAAAAAAAATTATATATCTGTTTCATTTATTTACTTTAGAATTTCTTCTCTACGGTCAAAAATTTTGGACAGGACAATATATGTGGTAAAAGAGAAACGTTTGTTGTGTCAACGTTGTGCGAAGAAAATGAATCGAACCACAATCATTCCAGTTAATGCACTGCATCTTTCCGCTACGTTACGAGAACTAACTGAAGTTTTTTGTAGTTTCTAAACTTTGTTTCATCTCAATTCTAGGTCTTTTTAATGCAGGAAGGAGGGGGCCAAGGGCGAATGCCCGCAAAAGCGTCCCACCCCATAGAGGAAGAAGAAAGCCAAAATCAAGGTCGGGGGTTTTCGAGATGCCTAGACACTCTGCGTTTGAAAAATGGGAGGTCATAGACAGGAGGAAAGATCGATTGAGGAAGATTGTTCCAGAGTTGACCGGTTGAGTAGATAAAAGATTGAAAATACAAATTAACCTGCGTGCTCTCCTTAAAGGAGGAGGCATGCAGTTAGAGAGTTCAGAAGAGTAATGTCCGTTATAAAAGCGATAGTAAAGAGAGAGTGAGGCAACATTGCGACGAAGAGAGAGAGAGAGAGAGAGAGAGAGAGAGAGAGAGAGAGAGAGAAGACAGTCAGTAAGAGGCGGAGACTTGCTGAAACGAAAAGCCTTTGATTCCACCCGGTCAAGTACGGCTGTGTGAGTTGAACCACCCCACACATGAGAGGCACACTCCATACAGGGGCGAACAAGACCCCTGTACAGAGACAGCAACTGAGTGGGGGTGAAGAAACGGAGGAGGCGGTATCCAACACCTAACCTCTTAGAAGCTGTTTTAGAAATAGAGTATATGTGATGTTTCCAGGAAAGACCACAAGAAAAGGAAACGCCAAGAATGTTAAGAGAAGAGGAAGGATTGAGTTGTATGTTGTTGAAGGTAAGATGATAGTCGTGTGGAAGACTGTGATGAGTAGACAGATGAAGGAACTGAGTTTTTGGTGCATTGAGAGCTACAAGGTTTTCTCTGCCCCAGTCAGAGATAGCAGAAAGATCAGAGGTCAGGTGTTCCATAGCCGTCCTACGCGAAGCATGGAGTAACTGCTGTGAGGGACGCTTTGTGAAGGGGGTGGAGAAGTGAAGAGTGGAATCATTGGCATAGGAGTGAATTGGAGAGGAAGTGCAAATTTAAAGATCATTAATAAATAAAAGGAAGAGAGTGGGTGACATTTCAGAACCCTGAGAAACATCACTGTTAATAGCTTTGGGAAAAGAACAGTGTCCACCTACAACCGCAGCTACAGATCGGCCAGAAAGGAAATTAGGGATGAAAGCACAGACAGAAGGATAGAAACCGAAGGAGGGCAGTTTGGAAATTAAAGATTTGTGCCAGACTCTATCAAAAGCTTTTCATACGTCTAGCGCAATAGCAAAAGTTTCACCGAAATCCCGAAAGGAGGATGACCAAGAGTCAGAGAGATACTGTATGCAAGAAGATCGCCAGTAGAGCGTCCCTTGCGGAATCCATACTGACGATCTGAAAGAAGATTGTGAGAAGAAAGGTGTTTAAGAATCTTCCTATTAAGGATAGATTAAAAATCTTTAGAAAGGCAAGACATCAAAGCAATTGGACGATAGTTGGAGGGTTGAGAGCGGTAACCCTTCTTTGGGAAAGGCTGAATGAAAGCGAACTTCCAGCAGGAAGGAAAAGTACCAGATGAGATACAAAGACGAAAGAGTTTGCGTAGGCAGGGTGTCAGCAGAGAAGCACAGTTCTTGAGAACAACAGGAGGAACCAGGGGCGGATTTAGTGGGAGCGAGGGGGGCGATCGCTTCCCCAACCACGAGACCTCTAAACCTTAAAGATTAAGGAAGTGAAAGAAAGAACGAGATCAGAAACATAAAGAAGAGACAATACAAAATTAGAGTGAAGCATCCTATAAAAATAATCGCTGTTGCTTTCCTCTGGACAACTTTAGTAAGTGTAATATATAAAGGAATTATCTCTCTCAACTTGCACACTGCGTGTAGAATGGTGGACTCAGTTTGTTGATAACACTCGCCGCCACACTGTTATCAGCTGGGAAAAAACTGACCAAGGCTTAGGCGTGAAAAATAAGCAGATCAGAATTTCGATGTTCCGTTTGGTACTTTAATAAAGTTGTAGGTGTACCACTTTCGTGGTTGCTTTTCATGAATACATAGAGTTTTAATTTCATAGTGATATCGTGTAAGTAGGGATGCATGCACTGAGGTATGCTGGTATACTGGGCAAAAGAGTACATATAGGGGCACATTGATGTTAAAAAATGAACCGTTTAATATGTTTTTCTTTAATTGCCCCCAATGATGATGCTTAATAAAATAGTAATGTAAATGTTGTTGCGCTAATTTTATACCTCACTGGAGCTTACTGTCATCTTATGGAATTAAATTTTTTGACCAAAAGCAGATACCTTCTTGCATTCTTTAAAGGCAAAACAAATATGTGATAATCTTTGGCAATTCTGTCACACCTGCCTGCCATTGTACAGGGTGTTTATAAAGTCCCTATATATTTCGTTGAAAATGTAGCAAAGAGGGTAAAACTCAATACCAGTATAATAGAAGGCATACATTTAATGAATACTTAAGCATATGATTCTACATGAGCACCATCAGTATCTCTACAGAGTTCGAATCTGTCATCAGCATTGCGGAACACATTTTGGAACATGACAGGGGTTATTTTTGTAACTGTTTTTACGATACGAGCACGTAAATCTTGCAGATCTGTAACACTCGTTTGATAGACGTTTGATTTGATAAAGCCCCATGCAAAGAAGTCCAAGGGCGTTTGGTCAGGAGATCGAGTCGCCCAGGGCCTGTTGCCTCCACGTCCGATCCACCAATTTGGAAATCGTTCATTTAGGTACTCCCGAACAATGTTTGCATAATGACAAGGTGCCCCATCTTGTTGAAAGACGACGGTGTTTAAAATGCTATCTGAATGAAGCTGGGACATTTACGTGCTCGTATCGTAACAGCAGTTACAAAAATAACCCGTCATGCTCCAAAATGTGTTCCGCAATGCTGCTGACGGATTCGAACTCTGTAGAGATACTGATGGTGCATATGTAGAATCATATGCTTTAGTATTCATTAAATGTATGCCTTCTATTATATTGTTATTGAATTCTACCCTTTTTGCTACGTTTTCACTGAAATAGATAGGGACTTTATAAACACCCTGTATTATAATTTCAGGTTCTGGAAGGTAACCTCCCAGCCCCCTAAAATTGTGCTCGGGATCTGCCCCTGGGAGGAACACCATCAGAACCGTACGTTTTCCTAGAGTTGAGGCCAGAGAGGGCAGATAAAACATGTTTGGAAGAGATTCTAATTTCAGACATAATAAGGTCAGAGGGAGGAGGAATCGTCCAGAGTTGAGTTGTAAGCGAAAGTTTGAGCGAAGAGTTCAGCTTTATCAGATGAGACGGCAACTGACCAGTCGGAATGGAAAAGAGGAGGGAAAGAAGAGGAGGTAAAGTTGTTTAAGAGGTTCCTAGCTAGATGCCAGAAAGAGCGAGAAGAATTAGAATTGGATAAGTTTTCACATTTTTGTTAAATGAGGGAATTTTTGGGGAGTCGAAGAACAGATTTTGCACAATTCCGGGCAGAAATATAAGCTGAGTGAGAGCCAGGAGTTGTATGGCGGCGGTACTTTCTGAAAGACTCCTCTCTGTTGCGGATAGCATTAGAACAAGTAAAGTTAAACCAAGGCTTATTTGCATTAGTAGTAGGAATAGAATATGAAAAGTACGCCTCGATGCCCGAGAGAATCACCTCCGTGATGCGCTGAGCACATTCAGAAGGGCCCCGGCCACGGGAGCAATAATCATTCCATGGGAAATCACAGACGTACTGCCTAAGGACCTCCCAATCAGCGGCACCGAAATGCCAAAGGCGGTTCCTCTTCGGAGGATCCAAGGGCCGAATTGGAGCGATAGGACAGGAAACATATAAGATTGTGGTCGGAGGAGTCCAACGGAGAGGAAAGTTTCACAGAGTAAGAAGAAGGATGAGAGGTAAGAAATAAATCCAGAATTGGGCCTATCTCCAAGGCGATCGGGGATACGAGTAAGGTGCTGTACAAACTGCTCTAGGTCATTTAAGATAGAAAAGTTATAAGCTAGTTCACCAGGGATGTCGATGAAATGGGAGGAAAGTCAAAGGTGGTGGTGAACATTGAAATCTCCTAAAATGGAGATTTCAGCAAAGGGAGAGCCGGAAAGAATGTATTCCACTCTGAAAGTGAGGTAGTCAAAGAATTTTGGATAATCAGTAGAATTAAGGGAAAGGTAAACAGCGCAGATATATTTAGTTTGAGAATGGCATGTAAGCCGTAGCCAGAGGGTATAGAATTCGGAAGATTCGAGTTCGAGAATACGAGAACAAGTTAGGTCATTGCGTACATATACGCAACATCCACCTTTGGAGTGAAATTGAGTATAGAAAAAATAAGAGGGTACAGAAAAGGGGTTGCTGTCAGTCGTCCCAGAAACCTGAGTTTTAGTGATGAAAAGAAGATGAGGTTTAGAGGAGGAGAGGTGGTGTTGACCAGATTGAAAATTTGAGAAAAGGCCACGAATTTTGCAGAAGTTTATGAAAAGTGAATCCGGCAGAGGCCCAGTGAGAGGTTGTGAGGAATATTGAGAGAAGCGTGTGTTTGAGAGTATGCTGGACTGCTCACCGATAGATGAGACATGGAAAAAGATCAGCTAAGGGGACAGCGACAGGAGAAACGGGAGTTCCAGTACTCCCTGTCTCCTGCCTAACGTCTCCCGCCACCTCCTTTAGTTTTTCCCCTTGTCGATTGATGTCTACAATCTCCTCCTTCAAATATCAGAGTAAACTTGAAACATAACTGAGTCAAATGCTTTTTAAATTTTCCGAATGTATCAGTTTAACTAATAGTTATTACAATTTGATTTTGCTTCATTCATTTCTTATTAAAAAATATATTTAGATCATTAAAAAATCATTAAAAAATAAAAAAAACAATATTTATTCACTTATCGCAATAAAAAAATGCAAACTTTATAAAGACGACACCACGCTTATATGAAAATAGAAGAAATGTCCAAATAAATAAGTTCTCTTAAGTAAACTTGGCAATAACGGAAGTCTACTTATTAAGAACTCTTGTCGAAATAAAAGTCTTCCATCATTAAGTTGCCCGTTATCTGCGAAAGGAAGAAGAGGAAGAGAAAGCGGGTAGAATTTCTTCCATCTTCCATCTTCTCTTTTGAAAAGTGGGCTTTGCATCAAATTTGCATGCAAGAGTTGAGAATAACTTCGCAAAGACTTACAGAAAACTTTTTTTTGTGGAGTCAAGGAACGAAGAAGGGACATAACAGTGGTAGAAAGCTTAGTAATAAGAAAAAATTGTCGTAAAAATGCATTAATATTGTTCATAAAAGCAAAGTTTTGGAAAAGTATGTGAAATAACCTGAAACATATTACCTTTATTATTATAAAGCAGAAGTCTCACAGAAAGCGCGTATATTATGAGTCAGTTTATAATGCAATTTCACTTTATGAAGGATTAGCGTAGCGTAGGGTAGCATAAAAATCAGGAGTCGAAGGAGCCACAGAAAATGAATCGTTTCCGTTCTCTGACCGCCACCCCTTTGAATCCTGACTTTTGCGCTATCCACTCCAATTGGCGAAAAAGTCCAGAGTCAGTCAAAGTCAGGAGTCAGTGCCTAAAGTATAAATTTTTAACTAAAAAATTAGAAATTAGAATTTTTTTAACTGAAAAGTAACTTTTATTTAAAGATAGTGGCGACCATAGAACAGAAAAGATCCATTATCTCTCTCTTTGATTCCTGACTTTAGCGCCACCCTTTTTAAATACAGTATATATATATATATATATATATATATATATATATATATATATATATATATATATATATATATATATATATATATATATATATAAGGTTATAACATATTCTGCTCGATTTTTTTAGTTCATTAAGAACAAAAATTAAATGACTCATAAGAACAAATTTGCTCGAATTTTTAGTTTATTCACAACAAACATTAAGTGACAAAATGACAAATTAATCATCAATATAATTCCCTTCTTTTTCTATAACCTCCTCCCACCTGTAGAAAAGATTTTTATGCACGTTCGAAGAAATCCCTTGGTTTTGAGTTAAAAAAGCAATCACTTCGTTTTCGATAGCTTCCCTGGATGTGAGGGCGCGCGTTATCCTGGTGGAATAGAACACCTCTGCGATTAATTAATGCAGGACGTTTTTCTTGTAATGCTATCTTCAATCGTTGGAGTTGTTGGCAGTAGACTTCAGCTGTGATTGTTTGGTTATCTGGCAGAAGCTCAAAATGAATAATTCCTTGCATATCCTACCAAACGCATGCAAAATTTTCTTTGGATGGGGTCCATTCCTTGGCTGAGGTTCAGGCTTTGTTTCACGGCTAAGCAACTGATGTTGACGCTTAATATTGTTATAGAGGACCCATTTTTCATCTCCATTGATGATCCGATTCAAAAACGGTGCCTGCAGTTGCCGAGAATGCAGTGATGTGCAAATATCGATTCGATGTTGAAGATTTGCTTGTGACAAATCACGCTGAACCCATTTTCCAACCTTCACTACATTTCCTAATAGCTTCAAATGACGATGAATGTTCATATGGCTAACGCCGAGTTGCAGGCCAAGTTCTCTTACAGTTACCATTGGGTTTTCCTTCACTGTTGCTTTCAGTAACTCTTCATCTAACTCATTTGGTCGTCCTGTTCGTTGATAATCTTTCAGACTGAAGTCTCCATTTCTGAACTTCTCAAACCATCTCCTACACATCCATTCGCTCACAACATCATTTCCATAAACTCTTTGAATGTTTTTTCGGATTCACTAGCGTTAGATCCTTTATGGAACTCATACAGCATCACATGTCGAATATCCTCTTTCGTGGGCTCCATGTTTTTTCAATTACTGTAATATCGTAGGGGTGGCGTTATAACTGTATGAAAAACACCAGAGAAAATATTCATTAGCCTAAGACTACACTAGTCTAAGTCAGGGTTTCTCAACGGGGGCGAAAATGAAATTCTTGGGGGGCGAAAGTGGGCGAAAATTTGACTGAAAGGGGGCGAAAATTTATTTAGGTAACGATTAAAATTAAATTATTTTCGAATTGCTCATCAATGGTTTTGAAACACTATTCGGAGTATGTATTGTGCCGTCGATGACGTTAAAGGGAATTGACCAATGAGAAGTGCAGTGGGCCGGGGTCGTCATTCAAAGCATTCTATAGCGGCTTAGTGACGGTTACGCATACGGTGCGTCAGTTCTTACCTAATTAGAAGCGTGGGCGGGTGTTATTTTTTGTGCTATTATCTATTATCATTGATTTTTCTTTTAGTGCTTTAGTGCTTCTTAATTTTCGCGTTTGTCCCTTGTTTCGAGTACGGAGACAATGACCTCGTTGTCACGTTTCTAGTCACTCAATTTAATCACTCAATTAGTGCTTCTTAAGAATAAAATAGAGTTTCGAATGTTCGCTTTCTTATCTGATAAAAATTCATAAATAAGGAGTGCTAACACATGTATAAATGTGATTTTCCTTTGAAAACGTTGCAAGGTTTAAGGCGGAGGATGCCAGTTTGGCCTATTTCTCGGGAATGAGGCTACTTGAACTTAAAATTAGGCTTGCGCTACTAAAATGATAACGTGATTATTATTTTTAGTGCGCTTTTAGTGCTTTTTAGCTGCCAAACTAGTGCCTTTAAAATTTTTTAATTAAAAAAGTAGCCTGATGATTCACATGATTGTGATGAAATGACATCTTGTATAACTAGCATCATAGCAAAATTAAAAGTACAATTATTAGGCCTATTACACCTAGTTTGCTAGTCTGAGTTGGAGATTGAGTCAGAAGGACAAAAAATTGAGTAGTTGAGGTTGGAGGTTTTGTGTACTAACTCCACAGCCTTGCTAATTACACATCTAAACCCTTTTTTTCAAATTTCAGATATTTTTTAAATACTTTTTAAAACCTTCAAGACTTCTTGACCATTTCAAATGGAAGCATCCAGATAAAGCTAATAAAACCGTTGACTATTTCAAAAAATTGAAAACCAATTTTGAGCAGCAACCTAACTTACTTACACATTTTGTAAAAAAAGATACCAAATTAGATGAAGCCAATGTTGCGTCATATGAGATTGCAAAAATTGTTGCAAAAAATGGCTGTCCTCATACAATTACTGAGAAAGTCATAAAGCCTATATTAGAAACTGTTATTTCAAATGTGATGAATGAAGATCCTTCAGGTATCTTAAAAAGTTTACCATTAAGCAACGATTCAATTCGAAGACGAATTGATGAAATGTCAGTGAATATTGAAGAACAACTAGTTGAAAGATTGAAAAAAACTAATTTCTCAATTCAGGTTGATGAGTCCACAGTTGTTGATAGCAAGGCCCTTCTCATGGCGTATGTACGTTATTTTAATGATGATTGTAAATTGAAAGAAGATATATTATTTGTGAAATACCTAGAAACTGACACTACTGGGGAATCTATTTTTATTGCTTTAAGATCCTGGTTTGATGAAAATAAAGTTCCATTAGAAAATTTGATATCGATTGCAACTGATGGTGCTACCTCAATGGTCGGAAGGCATAAAGGCCTCGTAGCACATTTGAAAAAAATATGTCCTGGAATCAATGCAATACATTGCATTGTTCACAGACATAATCTTGTAGCAAAAAATATGAGTCCAATTCTACATTATTCACTTGGTATAGTTATTAAAACTATCAATAAAATAAAATCACATAGCAAATATGATCGCCTATTCAGGAAGTTTTGTTCTGATCATGATGAACAGTATGTAAGACTTCTTTTACATACGGAAGTCAGATGGCTCTCCAAAGGAAATTGCTTAGCAAGATTTATAAACCTTTTTGATACCATAGTTAACTTTCTAGAAAGTGAAGGGGACGGAGATATTGGTAAAGAAATAAGAAAACATAAAAATAACATATTATATGGCTTGGATATTTCGAAAGCTTAATGAGGTATCACTTCAACTTCAAGGAAAATTTATTACATTGATTGATTGTAAAACAGTATTGAAAGCATTTACTGAAAAATTGGAAATTTTTCAAGATAATTTACTTAAAAAAATGTTTCACAGCATGCCTGAGATGGCAGAAATTTGTTCTTCACTTACCAAAATGGATCTTGAAACGTATTCTGGACACTTATGTTCGTTAAAAAGTGACATGAACAAAAGATTCTCTGATTTATTTTCCTTTGAAGTAAAACCATGGATGTTAGACCCATTTAATTGTGATGTTAGTTCAGCTGAAGAAGAAATTCAAGAAGAATTAATTGAATTACGATGCAATGATAACTCAAAATACATGTATGATAAAGTAGGAAAGACTGAATTCTGGTCATTAAAAGACCGTAAAACACTATATCCAAGGTTATGGACCGAAATGGCCAAAATAATTGTCTGTTTTCCAACATCATATATGGTTGAAACTGGGTTTAGTTCAGTGAATAAATTACTAACAATGGAAAGAAACAGATTGGATATATGCAGAAGAGGTGACATAAGAATTAAGCTCAGCGACATTGAACCGAACATTGCGTATTTAGTAGAAAAACACCAATCTCAAGGATCTCATTAAATAAAATAGTAAGTTTGAAAGTTTTTTTATTTAACTTTTGTTTGTGTGTGTAGGGGGGGCGATTTGAAAATAGAGTGGGCAAAAAAATTTTCAAGGGGGCGATGGTTAAAAAAAGGTTGAGAACCACTGGTCTAAGTCATTGTGTATCATTCTGTATCGTGATAAAACCTGTGCGAACCTGTCGCCGCGTGTATTTTGCAACATTTCTAAAACTATTTCACATTATCTTGAAGTTATTCTCTTATCTATCGTCTGTTTTTACAACCTGATATATATATATATGGCGAGAGGATACTACCAAGAGGATGCCTCACGGGTGGGCTGCTCGTCTGTCGTTAAATAGTAAAGGTTTTTGACTGTTTCCGCGGAAAATTTAGATATCATTATGTTCATGAACACACAGTGATCCCGCGTATATACTTAGCATGTTATAGTGGATAATAGTGGCGTGATAATTAATGTGAAAGGATGGTTGTGCATGGAGCTGGTGGTATCTGGAACGTGATTTAAAGGAACAAGAAGTGGGCGCTCCTACCAGCATCTCCTCCCCCTTCCCCTCCTCCCGCCCCACCCCTTCCGTCTACACTACGAATCTTCCGTTTAATAGTAAAAGATTTTGACGGTGATCGCGGGAAATGTATGTTTCATTACATTATAATCGTACAGTGACTCCGCGGACATACTTTTATGCGTCATAGCTAGTAATAGTTACATAATTAATGTAACTCCCCCTCCTCCACCATCTACCCGCCCCCGCAAGCCTGCTCCTCCATCGATACATGTGCAATGGGATCGTCTGCTGAAAATCATGTTCTTGTAGAAAATCCTTTGTTATGTTTTATATTTGACAAAGTAGATCATATTAGGTCAGACCTTCTCTTATCTGTTTGTCATGATTTCTATGATTCGGAAGAAATAGAACATGCGAGGGGACAGTTGAACACGCTGTTCAGTGCCACCCTCCCAACTCGTAGAGGTAATTCTAGAGACGAGAATAGCCTAAAAGTCATTATAAATAAAGTGTCGACCCTCCGGGATAATGAGAACAATATTACCTTCTACGTTACTAATTTCCATAGAATACTGGTAATCTTTATGGGTGATGTAGATGTTTCGGTGCTCCTCAAACAGTACAATGAGGTACAAAAGTCGTTAGTTGAACGTGGCTACCGGAAACTATACGATACGGCGAAAATGAGTAAAGAGAGAGTAAAGATAAATGAAATAGTGAGTAGAGAAAGAAAGTGATAAATGAAGCAAAGAGCCGATAGAGAATAGATAGTAAAGTTATGGTTATGGTTGCCATCGATTTGTCCATGACAAAGGATGAGGAACTCAGACAGAATTTCAAAATGTTATGATCTGCAAAAAAAAGAAATAGGTTAGGTACCTGGCACAGGCATAGTGCATTTTCTAATTACCTATATACATTATACATTCCGCCCGGGTATGGTGACTAATTTTTTTGAAAAGTATAGGTGATCGTGGTTTTCCCATTATTTGGCACTATACTAGCACATTGGTATTACCTGTATACAGGCACAACCTTTAAACCGTTAGTCGTATGACATTGGCAGGCACACCAAACGACTTCTCTCATTAAGAGGATTCAGAAAACATCCCTACTTAATGATTTATCTTGATTCAGTAAAAAGTTAAAAAGTACGCATTTTTAAAAAAACTAGTAATTTCAAGGTCGATGCGAGACCGCTAAATATTGATCAATTTTTGTAAAAATGGTACCAATGTGCTAGTATAGTGCCAAATAATGGGAAAAACCACGATCACCTATACTTTTCAAAAAAAATTGAAAAGTGGGCCACCCTACCCTGCATGCTGCGTTTCTACCCCACATTCAGGTGGGGGGAGTTGGGGGAGGGAATTTCGTTTCCCTCGCTGCCCGACGCGCTTCTTGTGGTTTTGACTTGCTGAACAACTTCCGAGTAATTGAGCTTTGGGAGGAGCGTCTCTTTCAACGCATCTAACTCTGACCGGAATTGTTCTAGCGAAATTGCATTTTTCTGATTTGACACCACGTGTTGGTGTTTCAGTGCCGAGTTCTGACTCTAAAACCGTTACAAAACTAAGGGGGAAGGGGGATATTAATACTCTTTATTAACACTTACTACGTTTTATTAATTTCGAAAATGGTTTAGTTAATTAGGGGTATGCGAGTATGAAATTCCTATATAATAATTTAGGTCGGAGAGGAACACAAAACAATTTGACTTTAAGATCACATGGCTCTAAATCTTACGCGTATCGCGTCCGCCTCAAGACTGAGTCTTTTATGAGGGTTGTCCGCTCTTTCGGGCCCCTGTCCAGGACTACCAACTTTACCCATTTTAAACAATTTAAAATCTAACAACATACTTTTTCGTAATCTCATAATTATTAGTAAATGATTTACATTAAACATTATCTTAATTAAACAAAACAGAAATTTATATTCTTAACTAAGCATTACTACAGGAATCATCGCACGGAACATTTGAAAGTGTGAAAGGTGTATATATATATATATTATATACACACACACACACACACACACACACACACACACACACACATATATATATATATATATATACAGGGTCTCTCAAAAAATTTATCAGATTATAACACAACGAGGGTCGATGTTCCGTATCTGGAGAAACAATGTGTTGCAGCAACTAGTTTATTGACGAAGATGTTCAAAATGCTGAAAACGTGTTATTTAACAAATTATTTTGAAATATAAAGTCTGTATATATTCTTTTGAAATATCATGTATATATATATATATATATACTGTATACTCCGAGAGAAGGGGCGACAAGCTTGACCTTCGTGAAATGAGGAATCATCGCACGGAACATTTGAAAGGTATATATATATATATATATATTTATTTATTTATTTATTTAAAAAGTCCCCTTATGCTCTTAAAATTTCTCTTTGGAGACATGAGAGCTATTGCAACTAAAGTGGTTTCGTTTGCAAGAGCGATCATCAACATTTTGTATAACATAAGTTTCAACTTGATGTGTCCTTTATGAGGATAGGAGGAACAATTAACACTTCACAAGAAGTGTCAAATCTCTCGATCTCTTAGGACGTGCAGATCTCCCCAACTGGCGTTCAAAGACGTTTCGGAACTACCTTTTCTGGCCCAGCTAGGAGACCATTTACGGTATCCATTGTTTCTAAGAAACAAAATTGTTAGAAATGGTACGGTGTTGGATCGTTCTCGCTTAGACTGACTACGTTCTGACTGCACAGTGGAAAATGTTGAGCAAATTGAGTAGGCTTTCCAGGCTAGCCAAAAAAGTTGCTCTAACCAGCCGAGGTGTGGCTCAGCATCAGCTTCAGCACATCCAAAGGATGCTTTGGCATGACATCAGATTTTTCTATACAGGATTCAAGTCACTTAGAAGTTATAGTAGAAGCTGAGGACCACGATGCACGAGTTGAAATATGTGCGACTTCTTCATTACTTAAAGAATGACACAACTCTCCTGGACAAAATCTGGATCAGCGATGAGCTTGCTTTTCATCTTTCAGGCTGGCTAAACCAACATAACTTTAGAGTCTCTAAGCGAGGAGAAAAACCTTTCCATATTAATGGATCGGCCAGTGTTCATCCGTTCTCACGCCTTATGACTTCTTTCTCTGGAGTTATTTGAAATGAAGAGTATGCAACTAAGTCTCTATAGAGCTCTTCAGGACCTCTAAGAAAAGATTTACCATGCCATTGGTGAAAATAATGAAGGGTCTTCACGAATATTACCTATGAGTGTGTTAGATGTTGGATCAAATGCTTTGTAAATAGAGGGAGCGACGGTTCAAGTCTACCGTTGAAATTTGCGAGTAAACTTGTATGAGATTTTATGCACCCCGAAATTTTTTTTTCATTTTATCACTCCTCAAGATTCTTCTTTCTTAAATCATATATATATATATATATAGGTAACTCTCATAAAATTGTTATAGGCCTTGTTTATTTTAATACTTTCAACCAGTTAGAATATTATATATATATATATTCTAACTGGTTGAAAGTATTAAAATAAACAAGGCCTATAACAATTTTATGAGAGTTACCCATTTTGTTTAAAAGGAAATTGCATTTTAAATAATACTAAAAATTACATTTAAATAAAATAATATTTCTAAATTAAAGTCAAAGCTATAACATGTTAATGAAATTACTTTCACGGTAATAACATGCAACAACTTGTGTCTAACAAACGATTCAACAAAAGAAACGAAACAACATCAAGAAAAAAAAAAATATAAAAATAATAACTAAAACTAAACGTAAAAAACAAATGTTGAAAGTTTTTATGCTAATCTTTACTTTTCTAATTTTCGTGGTTTTTTTCGGTAGTGACCTCGTTAAATAGACGGGAACCGTGAGTTTAGGGCAGCAAACTTCTTCAATGAAGATAAATATTCAGGGAGAAATTAATAAAATATGAAGCAGCGGTTCTGGACTGAAATGAAAACTTTTGATGAAGCGGAAATGATGCAACGTAATGAATAAAGAATTGCTGCACGATTAATATTCAATAGCACGGCACTCGCTTATTCTTAGTCAGTGTGATAATTAAATGCGAAGAAAGTGTTCGGATAAGTCGTTTCCATCGGAATACTGATAAAAATTTCATTAACGAAATTTCAAAGCTTAAAACCTACGAATGAATTTCTTAAATATTCTCTCTCTCTCTCTCTCTCTCTCTCTCTCTCTCTCTCCCTATAATATATATATATATATATATTTATTCATTTATAAAACCATTCCAAATGAAAGTTAATTTGCACTCGATTAAGAGAAGAAAGTCAAAATAAAAGATGGATTTATTAAAAGCCCAAGTTTCGACCTATTTTAAGGTTTTCATCAGGTGCGATTGATGAAAATCTAAGAATAGTTCGAAGTCTTGTGCTTCTAATAAATCAAATTCTTATTGTGTCTTTATTCACTTAATTCAACTCCTTGTGACTGAGCATACACTGCTATAATGAAGGAGTTTCTTTTATTCGTGTATGTGCGATAATCATAATTTTGTTTTGATAGCCAAAAGTGGTGTAAAAAATATTTTTTTATTTCAGAACTAAGCAGAAATATATTTGAATCTTTCTTCTTATTTTCTTATTATAATTTCTAACCTTTCAGCTTTGTTCCATGTATCTCCATTTTTTATGGTGGACAAGAAAATATGAAAAAAATCCACTTTGAATTACCGCTTAACTCGACTCTTCAACACCTGTCGACAGCCGATGACCTTTTGACCACACTCACGTCTGGAACGATTCTGCACTCTTTTTGCACTTTACCTGAGTTCTATGTCTCTTGACAAGAACGGCCATGCATTTGCTGAAACGTGGAACCGTTATGTTATAAATTTAATAACTTTTATTGCCTTCACACACACACACACACACACACACACACACAACAACAAATGTTCCGTGCGATGATTCCCCATTTCACGAAGGTCAAGCTTGTTGCCCTTCCTCTCGAGTTCGTCTGGTGAAGTAGAAAGATGGTTTCTTGCGCTCTCCACCTCACATAGCCAAGTACGCACGGCTTATTTGGATTTGTTCTGAGCAAGGCATCTAATCTTCTTTTGAAGATATCCACCGCAACACCACTCCTGTTCCTTAGTTCCTTGGACAGCTGGTTAAGCAGTCTTGGTCCTCTCACAACAAAACTGTTTTCCTTCAGGGTTGAGGATGTTCCCTGTCTTGTCTTTAATTTGGGAACACGACACATGCTTCCTTTTCTACTTTCCACTGTTGTTTGGGGGTGTTATAAGGTTCAATGTAAGATTAGGGGTGTAAATAATTTTTCTTTCCAGTGAATATACTGTAAATGTAATTCACGTAACCTTTCCCAGTAATTTAGTTCTTTACATCCATTGAGCTTGGCTGTGAAGCTTCTCTGAATCCCTTCTAGTTGACTAATGTCTTCTTTTTTATATGTGGATGTTAAGACGGAGCAGTATTCCAGCTTGGGCATGATCAGTGTTTTCAATAGAGGAATCATTATCTTCCTACCCCTTCTTTTAAAGGTTCTCAGTATCTGTCCAGTTAATCTCTTTGCTCTGTTTACTGCTATCTTGCTTTGTGTTTCAAATTTCGCAAAATTCTTTTGCTTTAGAATTTCTCTGAATTTTCTGTCCATTTTGGGTATAGTACTCCATGGATTTTAGGTCCTCCCTTCTTCCGTACCTCAATAGTTGAAAATTTTCAGTGTTAAATTTCATATTTTTGCCTTCAGACGAATTGTAGATTCTGTTCATGTCTGTTTGTAGAAGTCGTATATCGTCTGGGTTTCTTATTTTTCTATTAATTTTTGTGTCCTCGACGAAGGATTTTACTGTGTTGTCATTGGTAACTTCCTCATCTATATCAGTTAGCATGATTATGAAGAGTAATGAAGCTAATACTGTTCCTTGTGGTACCGAGCTATAAATACTGTATAATATATATATATATATATATATATATATATATATTAGGGTGGTCCACAACAGCGTTTTTTGGAATTTTAAATTCGGTCACATCTGCCCTTATTCTATTCCCCCACAAGAATAAACGTGCCAATTATCTTTGCTCTAGGACCTTTTTATGCACTCGCTCAAAATGAAACAATTTGAATAATGACTTGACAATTTATGACTATATTATATATATATATATATATATATATTAATATATTAATATATTATGAAATTATAACAGCGGAACAAATAATGCACACAGTTGAAGATCTTTAGATCTTCTTGAGACCAGTTTTAGTCGGCTCTTTGAATTCCTTGCGGTGCTGAGCGACTGCGCGGAGAAGGTACTGCTTTTGCGCTTCATCCTTCGTGATTGTGCTGTTGAAAGTCTTACTGAGCGCAACTCCTCTTTCTGCGCAATCGTTAACCACTGCCATCTTCTCTACACGTTTCTTCATTCCTTGGTAAGCTAGATCTGTGTCCCAATCATTTGGTGTCTTGGACAGGAATGATTGCGCCTGTTCACTTCCGTGCTGCATGACGAGGTTGAAGAAGATTGGAAGATTGCTGAACGTTTGGTGGCATAGAATTCCAAGTGATTGCTTGAGAACGTTTTTCCGTCCACGCGCTTGAGTCCTTTTCTTTTTTCGGGAACAGCTACGATGTTGTGAGCAATCTTCTCCTTTGTGGACGTGTGAACTCGAGGATCAAAGAGTGCCAAGGGGATTAAGTGCTCAGAAATGAACCACAAATGGCGCTTCATCGCGGCAAATGCAGTGTCGTTCGTCTTTCCTGGGTGAGCTTTCAGCTGGCGCAAGAAAGTGAGGTCATTCAATGGAGCCATGTATGCAACACTGGCCTCGTTCCAGTAGCGGCCGTAAAGGAGCGTGATAAACAGGCTTAGTTCCTCGATGTTCCGTTTCTCGGTCTGAAGCAAGGTGAATTGATCTCTGAATAGGAACACCTTGAGCGTGTAAATGGCCTTGGCCATCCATCGCGCATGGTGCATGGCTCCAGGGCTTCGAATTCTCACAGGGCCGTCAAGCTTCCTTCCCAAGAAAAGGAGGCAGAGAAGCATCAGTTCATCATAGTCGTCCCGCTGGCTCTTCTTGACAGCCTCCTTGTAGTAGGAGACCATTTCCTTCCTCTGCTCTGCTGTTTCAATGAACAGGCTGTCGGGTGCACTCTCGAACTTGCTGCGATCGATGAAAACCCAGTGCTGCTTGAAGTGCTTGAATAGGCCAATTTCAGGTCCACTGGATGTTCCGAAACAAGCACCGAAGGCCGCAGCAAGGACGACTTCTACCACGTGGTGTCGGCAAGTGATCCACACCAGATCAATACCCAACTCCTTTTCAATGAGAGTACAAGCTCCAGCATGAAGTCCCGTGTTGGACGCATTGTATCAAAAACAAGACCTCGAACGTTGCCCCTCAAAGACCAGTCGCCCACAAGCTTCAGGCACGCCTGAGCCTGAGATGCTCCAGTTGCAGCAGCGACCATTGGAACTCCAAGGAGTTTCTCTTCCCCGTTACCGGTTACAAGCACAGCCACACGGTCCACCACCTCTAACCCATGGGAGATATCTGTAAGCAGCTTACTATCCCAGTACAAGAGAAGGGGCTCATGGGTTTTGAAAGTGGCCTGATCTTCGCGGCACACCGCTTCACGTGTACATTGTCTCACGCGACGAATGGTGCTGCGTGAGATTGACACTTCGTCCAAGTTGTGCCCCAGCGATTTAATAGTTGCTGCGACCACTGCCATTCCTTTCCTGTCACTGATGTTGTGGCGATCCAAGGCTAAGGAAATGTCAGGCGTGATCACAGACTTCAATCGCTTAGGAGTGGAACGTTATCGTGCTGACTCCTTAAAAACTACAGTATCTGAATCTGATGATTCAGATGTGCTTGAACTAGAAGCCTCCAGTTCTCCCTGGGACCATCTCGCATCCGCCCCGCGCTTGGCCTTCTCCTCTCGATTCATCTCCGCCTCACACCGAATCCTCTTCCTCGTTTGTTGGTCAGCCATTTTCTTGTCAATCGGGCCAAAGCTGGAGGAAGTGGGATTATCGAGCTGAGCGACAAGGAAGTTCTTGTCCTCCTCATTCATCATGGTCTCGAGGGCGTCATGACGTGAAAAATCGAACACATCGTCAAGGTCTCCGCGAAATATGTCCTCCTTCATTCTGTAGGATGGCAAATTCTTTGTGCGGGCGGTTCTTCTTCAGCCCCTTGTATTGCTCGTACAGTTTCAAGAGCTTCTTCTCAGCGTATCTGGTATCCGTCATTGAAACGTTTGCTTTTGTCCAAAACGGGATCAAAGCCCCAATGGTCATCACCGCACTGTTATATTCTGTCTTCCTCTCCTCCAGATGGTGGAACATGAATTTCCGGAGGACTTGAAGCTTGGTAGGGAGTCCTGCCCTAGTTAACTTCTCCTTCGCCTTCCCTAGTAACCACACCTCACTGCTAGACCATGTTTTTGATTGCTTCGGCGGCATTTCTACACATTCCTACAAAAGAAGAAGCCAAATTTAGTCATACTATAGTAATCAGTCATTATGTAGTGAGACACGTCATGTATGATTGAGCGACCTCTTAACGACACCGTAGACCAACCATACTTCACACAGTTATTCACACTAAGTGTAGGAACAAAAGCAACAATGACCCAAAAGTGAAATCTCAGATGCTAAATTTTCCCTATGCTTGTGAACCACCCTAATATATATATATATATATATATATATATATATAGATATAGAGAGAGAGAGAGAGAGAGAGAGAGAGAGAGAGAGAGAGAGAGAGAGAGAGAGATATTCAGAGGGTTGACAGAGTAAATAGACAGGTTCAATTTTTTTTCATAATAAAGTAAAAATAAAAGTCAATAAATAATAACAAATTTCTTAAATTAATATACAGGGTGTCCCATAAGTCCGGCATTATAGGAAAAATAATAAAAAAAGGCAAAACAAAAGCTTTTATTTACAGAACGTGCTCAATATGTCTACCATTGTTTTCAATACACAAATTCAGACGTGATACCCAGTCAGCAAGCACACGGTGAATGATGTCAGGAGTAATGGTGTTACATGCCCTAATAATGCACTGCCGCAAATGTTCAACACCCCTAATTTTCTCTGCGTATATCAGCGCTTTCAAGTGGCCCCAGAGATAAAAATCTAGTGGCGTGAGATCCGGGCTTCTAGCTGGCCATTCCACAGGCCCTCGACGTCCTATCCAATGACCAGGAAATTGTTCATACAGGTATTCCCTTACTTGGGTGCTATACTGTGCAGGAGCGCCGTCTTGCTGAAACCATGTTGGGAAATTTCCTTCTTCGTTCAAGACACTGGGAAATGCTTCTTCCTTGAGCATACGTAGGTAGGTGCCTCCAGTGACATGTTCATCGAAAAAGAGGGGCCTATGAAGCGATCCTTCCAAATGCCACACCATACCATCACCTGAGATGCACCTTGTTCCTTTGAAGAGGTATACCAGTGAGGGTTGTTTTGAGACCAGTAGCGGGTGTTCTGTCGATTTACCTCACCATTTCCATAAAAAACAGCCTCGTCACTGAACAGAATGGTGGACGGGAAATTGGTATCCCGAGCATAAGAAAAATATGAATTATGGTTTGTAGAAATAGAAAAATATGAATTTCTCCTATGATGCTGGACTTATGGGACACCCTGTATTTAGAATCGTGTTTGTTTCTCCTTTGCATTATGTAAAGCTGACATACGTTCTTGCATACCATTGATGAGCCTTGCTATTTGTTCTTGAGGACAATTATCATAGCATCTATTTACTTTGTTGGCCCTATATATACTGTACATATATATATATATATATATATATATATATGTATATATATATATATATATATATATATATATATATATATATACATATATACATATATATATATATACACAGTATTTTTATACATATATATATATATATACACACACACACACAGTATTTATATATATTATATATATATAATATATATATATAATATATGTGTGTGTGTGTGTGTGTATATGGTGTGTGTGTGTGTGTATGTGCGCGCGCGCGCGCGTGTGACAAAATGTCCAGTTCTACGGGCAGGGTTTTTTCCAAGCTCCTGGCTGTTGTTACTCTTCGGGCTATATATATTTCCTCTACACTAATGGTACTAATATGTATTAATAATTTTAAGAAAATTTTAAACGAATTAGAGTTTAACATTTACAAGTATCTTACGGATCACTTAAATTTTAAATGTAGCTTCACAGATTTTATGATACTTGAAGCTTACGAAAATTTTGAGTTTCATATACCAAGACCAATGGGTCAAAATCTCGAAATTTAAGTGCTTCGTGTTTTAGCATATAATTTTTTGGTGGTAGATAAATTGGGATGAATGTTTGGGGGACACCCGATCTGAGAGAAAGTTGCTATAAACACTCCTGGTATCCCATAGGGTGTTGTCACCAAGTTTCATGAAAATCGGTCTAGTCATTTGGATCTGAAAAGGAGATAGATAAACAGACGGACGGACATGCGATGAATAATGATGATGATGATTCAGTAAATGTTACAAAATGCAGTCCATGAAGTCGTTTACATGTTACATGTCTCATTTTTCTTATAGAAACTACACTGTCGTAGTTTCACATGTTCACGTTCTATCACATGTTCACTTTCTATCACTTTCTATCACTTTCACATGTTCACTGTCCATCAAATGTTCACTTTCTTTCAATTTTTATCTTCACTTTCACATGTTCACTGTCCATCAAATGTTCACTTTCTTTCAATTTTTATCTTCACTTTCTATCACTTTCACATGTTCACTTTCTATTGTGGGGCCACCTGAAGTCTGTGGTTTACAAGTCACTGACATGCACCACTGAAGAGTTAGAAGCGAAAATTTCGAAAGGAATATGTCAACGTCACTAACAGAATGTTACGCAATGACCGTAGAAGTTTATATAAGAGTTTTAACGTACTGTATGTGTCATGCGGGCTTTTCCTGCACTGTTGTTTGCGTTAGTAGTATAGCCGCGTTTGGGGAGAGGAATTTGGGGTGTTTTGAAACTTGCCCCTTTAGGGGCCCCTGAAGGCCTTCGCCTCCGTTATAAGGGGGTCCCTCTTCTTTAAGTTCCTCACCCCATTTATGGGGTCTCACCGTCCTTAATGAAGGGCATTTGGGGGTTGGTTCCTTGAGGGACCCTTGCAGCCACCTGCGGGACCTCTTCCTTGGGGGAAATTAAAATTTAAAAAAATTTAAAATTAAAAAATTTAAAAGTACAAAAAATAAAAAAAAAATTTAAATTAAAAAAAATAAATAAAAACTTAAAATAAATACAAAAAATAAAAAAGCATCCTCGCGTTCTTCGCCTTCCTTTAGAAGACTTCATGGTCTTTCCTGAGAGAAGTTTAAAACAAAAACAAACATTCGAGTACGTGTTCGTGGCCCCGTTAGTTTTAGCTGCAGGGGGAGCAAAATTCTCAAACATCAGACTGATATTCTATGTATATACACTCCCAGTCCAAAGTTTAAGTACACCTACGAATTTCCAATGTTTTGCTGCTTAGCTCATGACATAAACTTCAAATGTAAGCTTAACAGGTACTAGAGATGAATTTGGTTACCTGGCTTTCATATTGTATGCTTCAGTGCATCTGCCCTATGCAGTGTGTTGTAACACAGAAGCTTCTACAAAATAGCCTTCAAAATGTGTTAATTTACGTCTAGCATACAACCTAAAATTAATGCCATTAGCTCTGCACAAAGGTCCAAAAACAGTTTAAAAGTCTTTACTGGGGTAGTGTGTTTCTTCAGGAGTATGTTAATACATGTGTTCAGTTATTGACATGCGCTGCAGGTCTTTACATATAAAATCCTTGCAGTGGAGTTAACTGTGCAGTTTAAGGTATATTTCTGTGTTTCAAAAAGCAAAAATGGGTGCCAAAGCTCAGTTAACAACAGAAAAAAGACAGTCGATTGTAACTTTGAGAAATGAGGGCCAATCACTGAGGCAAATTGCCAAAAATTAAAAGTTTCTGTGAATGCGGTTGCTTGTGCCATTAAACGGTACGAAGAAACTAGTCAAAATAAGCACATAAAAAGGTCAGGGCGACCAAGAACCACAACAGACTCAAAGGACAAGTATATCCGAGTCACCAGTCTGCGTAACAGACGCCTCACAGCACCTGAAATCAAAGCCCAGCTGAACAACTCCAGAAGTACAACAGTTTCAACATCAACTGTTCAGAGAAGACTAAGAGAGGCAGGATTAAAAGGACGAACTGCGGCAAAGAAACCAATGCTGAGACTCAAGAACAAAAAGAAAAGGCAGCCTGGGCTAAAAAACACCAAAAATGGACTGTTGAACAGTGGAAATTTGTCCTTTGGACTGACGAATCAAAGTTCGAAGTTTTTGGATCCAAACGCAGAGTATTTGTGCGGGGCAGAGCGGGTGAAAGAATGACACAGCAGTGTGTTGTGTCAAAAGTGAAGCACACTGGAGAAAGTGTGATGGTCTGGGGATGTTTTGCAGGGGAGCAAGTTGGAGATCTCCACAAAGTTACTGAAATAATGAACCAACGTGGCTAACACAGCATTCTACAGCGCCATGCCATCCCATCTGGACTGCGACTAGTTGGCCAACAGTTGATAATGCAGCAAGCCAACGATCCTAAACACATTTTCAAGCTGTATCAGAATTACCTGAATCAGAAAGAACGGCAACGTCAGCCCATAGTAATGGAATGGCGAGCACAGTCCCCGGATCTGAACCCCATCGTGCTAGTGTGGGATGAACTGGATCGACGAGTGAAAGCCAAGCAGCCATCCAGTGCTCTGAAGCTCTGGGAACTCTTACAAGCGTGCTGGCAGCAGCTTTCACCAGACTATCTTCTTTCTCTTGTTGAGCGCATGCCTCGAATTTGTTCTGCTGTAATTGCTGCTAGAGGAGGCTATTTTGATGAATCTCAAATTTAGACTTTGCTTTTTGTAAATTGTCATGATTTATTGTTATTTAAGTTTCCATGTTTGTACTTATGAATTTGTGTCATGATAACTTAGTTATTAAATAAAAAACTTACAACAAAATTTGAAATTTATGAATATTTCAGGGTGTACTTAAACTTTTGACTAGTAGTGTATATATACGTACTTTACAGGTAAAAACTAAATAGCAGAGTCGCCTTATGAATACAGAGTTCAACACTCAATTTTGAACCTTATATCCTCGAACAATTGAAATGAAAACTTGAAATAAATAACTCATGCATTAAAAAGTTTAAAAGTCAGAAATAGACTCATATGAGAGCATGTATGGACCTCAAAACATAAAAGAAATCAAAATCAGGAAACACATTTTAAATAAAAAACAATTTCCTTGTTTAATACCTGTATTATGAAAAATAAAATGAAGGTTTATTATTTTAATTTAAATCAATTAATTTCCCTCTTTTTTTAAGGGAAACTGACTTATTTTCATCCGATCTGAAGCTCAAATACATAAACTTTTTATAACTTACCTTATGAACCTTATGTTGTTTCGTGCGTTGGTCTCTCTTCACACGGAGGTCAAGCTGGTGACCCCGCCTCTACATTATACATTCATAACACATGCTTAATTGTTTATTTACTTTTAAATATGTAGTTTTGTTATTTACATTGATATATAAATATTTTCTGATATGTGAACTAATAATTTTACTGCACATCAAATATTGTTATAAAATTGTGTGTTTAAAGAAATTTCTCTTTAAACGTTAAAGGCAACGTAATTTAAAAATTTTAATGATCTGCTATTTGTATGTAATATTTGTATGTATGTACTGATATTTAGACTATACATTTCGTGAATCAACACACATAAATAAGCCAAGATAATATAGCCTTCCCCTCTCTCTATTGTGTAATTATATATATATATATATAATATATATATATATATATATATATATATATATATATATATATATATATATATATATAATAAGTATGGGGTAATCTATCCAACAATAATTACAGGCCTATTGCTATCGCCTCTTGCTCCTCGAAACTACTAGAGAAACTCTTGTTACACCGCTTAAATGATTACTTATGAACATCTAAATCCTAATGAGTTTGGTTTTAAGAGATCCCACTCAACTGATCTGTGTATCTATGTACTTAAATACAATGACAGTAATTCAACTATTTATAGCTGTTTCCTAGATATAAGTAAGGCATATGATAGAATGAATCACAATAATTTATTTACAAAACTAGAAGACAGAGAAGTAGCTTCACTTAACTTCGACATTACTGTATTATTTCTCATTAGTTGTATATATTTCTATCCTTACTATGTAGCTTAACTTCGACATTACTGTATTATTTCTCATTAGTTGTATATATTTATATCCTTACTATGTAGCTTAACTTCGACATTACTGTATTATTTCTCATTAATTGTATATATTTCTATCCTTGGTATGTGATTTGTCATTATATTATTAATATTTCTCATATGGATAATGGTCTGCCAATAAACTTATTCATTTTCATTTTTATTTTCATATAAAACAGTGAAATAAATAAGCAAGTAAGCCTTAAATTTCGATCTGATACCATACAGTTAAAGAAAGTGGTTAGTGAGTTTTACGGAGGTTACTCTGCTATTTGTGTCACACGTCTTCTAGCCAGAGTCTCTCTCCGTAACTCACACTCATGATTTTTCCGAATTATCAACTCCCAACTGTAAAATACTTGGTCAAGAGCTAACAACTTAACTACAACTACATTTTACATCGTCGCTGAAGGTTAATTTATTTAACCTCGTATTAGCTATACAATAATCAACTCTTGGGTCGAAACAAAAAACGTAGAAGTTATCTTTCCATTCCACCATTGTGGCCCTAATTCTATTCGTAGATTCCGATGAAACGAGATGTTTTATATACTTTCACCTTCTAACCTTCACGCACATTGTATAGTTCAATTAGAATATCTTTTGGAGACAAAGGATTATTGTGATTTGCACACCAAACTATTTTACATCAAACGCTTTCTAACATCTACAAACCAACAGAAATGAGGAAGCCGCATATATGAATGTAGTACAATATACGAATTTTATCAGTTTGGTTAATTCCTCAATGCTTTTGTATCGCACAGTCCTATCTGTATTACCTAAAAATTAGTTAGCTAGTTACCAGCTAGTGATTAAAATAATGTATATAATGTGCAAATTTTTAGGTGGGACCCACACCTTCAGCCTACTCACACACACACACACACACACACACACACACACACATATATATATATATATATATATATACCTTTCAACCTTTTTAATGATCTGTGCGATGATTCCTCATTTCACGAAGGTCAAGCTTGTCGCCCCTCCCCTCTCTCTCTCTCTCTCTCTCTCTCTCTCTCTATATATATATATATATATATATATATAAATAATATATTATATATATATTATATATATATATATATATATACATACATACTGTATATACCTTGTTAATCTCGTTTGGGTTCCTTGCGTCGGTCTTTCTTCATACGAAGGTCAAGCTGGAGGCCCTGCCTCTAGTCCTGGCTTGGTGGAGAAGCTTGGTGAAGGAACCAGGTACACCCGGATTATCAGGTACCGTCTTGAGCCAGACAGCTAGTCTTCTCTTGAAGACTTCAACTTTGACCCCTGTAATGTTTCTGAGGTCCTTTGGAAGCTGGTTGAAAATTCTTGCCCCCCTGACAACCAAGCTATTTTCGTTCAGAGTTGAGGAGGTACCTTGTCGGGCCTTTAATTTGGGAACACTGCACATTCTGCCTTTCCTATTTTCCAGCGTTGGTTGGATGGTAATTGGGTTTAGTTTGAGGTTTGGTAACAGTTTTTCGAACATTTTCCATATGTAGATTATGGTATACTTCTCTCTTCTTCTTTCCAGGAAGTATAGATTCAGTTTACGTAGTCTTTCCCAATAGTTGAGTTCTTTGTACACATCAATCCTTGCTGTGAAATGTCTCTGCGTTTCTTCTAGTTTATTAATTTCTTCCTTTTTATATGGGGACGTCAAAACTGAGCAGAATTCAAGTTTTGATATGACCAGTGTTCTCAGCAGGGGATTCATTACTGACTTGTTCCTCCTTTTAAACGTTCTTAGTACCTGTCCCGCGACTCTTTTTGCTTTGTTTATTGCTATCTGATTTTGTGTCTCGAATTTGGCATCATCGGTCATTATTATCCCCAAGTCGACCGCTTTCGTGCTTCTCTGAATTTCTTGTCTATCTGGAGCATAATATGCAGTCTGTTTAAGTTCCTCATTTCTACCATATCTCAAGAGCTGAAATTTCTCGGTGTTAAGTGTCATATTGTTGTCTTCTGACCATTTGTATATTTTGTTTGTATTCCTCTGCAAGGCCTCCACTTCGTTTGCATCACTGATTTTTCTGCTGATCTTTGTATCGTCCGCAAATGATGTTACTATACAGTTGCTGTTTACTCCACTGTCTATGTCTGTTAGCGTCATAATGAACAGGAGTGGGGGCCAGCACTGCACCTTGTGGTACCGAGCTGCGTACTTCTGATTCTGATGATGATACACCTTGAATTTTGACCGCCTGTAGTCGTTTTCTGAGGAAGTTGTAGATCTATTTTCCCACTTTGCCTGTTATTCCCATATGTTTCATGTTATGTGCCATTATACATTGATCACATATGTCGAAAGCTTTAGCAAAATCCGTGTACAGTATATGACATCATAGTTTTCATTGCCTTCAAGTGCATCTAGGACATTGTTATAATGCTTTATAAGTTGTGATAGGCATGATCTTCCTGATCGGAATCCGTGTTGATTTTCGTTGAATCTTTCCAATGTCTCCAAGAAGTCATAGATTTTCTCTCTGACTATTCTTCAAATATTTTGGTAAGATGGGACGTCAAGGACACTGATCTATAGTTCTTTGCTTGAGATCTATCCCCGCCTTTATATATAGGGACGATGTTTGCTCTTTTCAAGATGTTCGGTATTTTCCCAGTGTCCAGGGATCTTCTCCATATCCAGTATAAGGGTGTAGCTATTTCATTTTTACAGTTTTTAATTAATAGTGCGTTCCATTTGTCTGGACCTGCAGCTGAATGTGATTTCATTTGTCCTATAGCTCTCGCTACATCTTCTGGGGTAAAATCAAAGTCTGTTATACATTCTCCTTGCAATTTCTCTTTGAAGAATGCATCTACTGTATGTCAGGTATCGCTTTGTCACTCTTTTGGGAACTGAAGACCGATTCATACTGGGTTCTCAATGTTTCAGATATTTCTTTTAGATCATCTGTTAGTTCATTATTTCCTTTCCTTAAGGGCCCGATAGTAGCGCGCGTTTATGTTTTCCTTTTCGCATAGCTGTAGAACTATTTTGGATTTTCCTTTATTGCTTCTACAGCCTTTTCCTCCTCCCTCTCTGTGTGGCCCTTTATTAGAGTTTGTATTTCCCAATCGATTCTCTCCAGTTTTTCTTGTATTACTTTCCTGGCATTGTTGTCTCCGCAATTAGCTTACTTCGTCGTTACTCTTTCTTTTTCGGAATATTCTTCTCTTTTGCCTCTCTAGACAGTTCCTCTTTCCTTTTTGCTGTGCTTTCGGAGCATATTTTTTCCAAAATTCTTAGCGTCTTGTCTTCTAAGGTCCTCAGTTGTTTGATTTTCGAAAACTGTTCTCCACTCTATTTGGGCCATGTGTGATCTGATTCCTCCCCAATTTATGGTCTTGGAGTTTAAGTTAAAATCCCCAGATTCCCTTCTTCCTTCTGTATGTGTATTGTCTTTTAAAGTTATCGCCATATTTGTTGATAACTCGATTATATTGTGCTCTGAGATAATAGTTGGAGTAATTTTTATATCGGCAATCAAGTTCGTGTTATTTGTGAATACCAGATTTAGGCAGTTATTTTTCCTGGTATTTTCTGTTATCTCCTGTGTCAGCATAAACTCGTTTGTGAGAGCCATCAGCATTTTTCCTTGCTCCTGGTCCTCTCTTGTGCCCCCCCTTATCTTGCTGTATAAATATATTTCTACCCACCTGTTTGTATTTTATAAATGGGAAATTTAAATCGCCAAGAGTATTATATTTGGGGATGGAGAGTTTACGGATTTTATTAGGGTTATGATATGATCAATGGCATCAGAAAATTTTTCATTTGGAGAGTTTGGAGGTCTATAGATAACTATCAGTACCACGTTTTGTTTGTCTATTTTCAGTGCAAGGGTTTCCATGAATCTTTTGGATTTACTTATTGCCGTCTCTGTCATATGCCTCTCATGTATATAAATAGCACAGCCACCTTTACGTCTCGCTGTTCTATCCGCTCTTAATAAGTTGAATCCATCGATATGCAATTTTTTCTTATCGATACAGTGTTCGCAGTTATCGCAGTTTCCTTGGCAGTCTTTAAGATGTGTTTCTGTGAGGCATGCGATGTCCGCCCTTGTTTCGTCATATATATATATATATATATATATATATATATATATATATATATATATATATGCATAGTGTCTAACATTCATGTTTCCTCCCTTTCATATGTACGTTCTATTTCCCGGATTCATGACCGCAAGCTTTTTAAGTTAAACCTATCTCGCCCTTATTTTCTGGATCCTGGTCAGGTCATTAGGAATTTATCTGACTATACCCTGTCAAAGCGTGAAAGTTTTCTCTTGTCTCTTGGCCTTAAGTTCAAGTTTCCCAATTTGCGTTTTAAACCTGCTGACTTTTATTTTTATTTTGAAAGGATAGCCCATGATCTGAAAGTTCTTCCAACCGTTGATGCTAATGATTTTGGTAAGGTTAGACAACATATTTCCCAATTGTCCCATGAATTGTTTTCTAAAATTAAAGCTTTTAAGTTTTCTACAATTTTTCTGCATAGGGAGGACCATGAAATTTTAAAAGGTTTGGGTGTAAATGAATCTATTGTTATTACTAAACCAGATAAGGGTAGTGGTGTTGTGGTTGTGAATAAAACGGATTATATTAAAAAAATGCTTGATATTCTTTCCGATTCATTAAAATTTGTTAAGGTAGATGAACAGGCTTCTAAAATTATTCAGCGATTGGAAGACAAGGTTAACCGTGTTTTGCTTAAGCTTAAACACGATTGTGTTATTAACTCCTCCACTTATGATGAATTGTACGTTTCAGGCTCTTATTTGGGCCTTATGTATGGTCTGCCTGAGGTTCATAAAGTCGGTGTTCCATTGCGCCCAATTTTAGCGTCTTATCCTTTGGCTAATTACAAACTTGCCAAATTTCTTGTCCCACTGTTATCATCATTTACTGTGAACTTGTACAGTGTTAAGGATAGTTTTTCTTTTGTGTCGGAAATTAAGAAGTTTAATATGAATTCTTTGTTTATGACAAGTTTTGATGTATCTTCCCTCTTTACAAATGTCCCCTTGGATGAGACCATTACAATTATTTTAAATAAAGCTTTTCCACAGCCGGACCCACTTTTTCACGGCTTTGGCAGAGCACAGTTAGAGCAGCTTCTGAATTTGGCAGTCAAGGATAACTTTTTTAGTTTTCAAGGGGTAGTTTACCGTCAGTTGGATGGAGTGGGGATGGGGAGCCCCTTGGGTCCCGTTTTTGCGAATATTTTCATGTCTCATCTTGAGGAAAGGGCCTTCTGTGAGTGCCCCCCTCACCTTAAGCCGAAATTGTACAGACGTTATGTTGATGATACGTTTGCTTTATTCCAAACGGATAACCATCAGTTCAGTTTTTAAGTTTTCTGAACACACTGCATAAGAACATTATATTTACGCAGGAAAAGGAAGTTCAAGGTTCTATTCCTTTCCTTGATGTTTTGGTTTCCAAATCAGGCTCGACTGTTTTTACTTCTACATACCGGAAGCCTACTTTTACGGGTTTAGGTTTTAATTTTTATAGTTTTTGCGATTTTAATTACAAACTAAGTTCCATTCGCACTTTAGTGCATAGAGCTTATAATATTTGCTCAAACTTTGCTCTGCTTCATAATGAGTTTGAATTCCTTACTGATTTTTTCTTTAAAAATGGTTTTCCACGGGATCTTGTACAAGGTATTATTGGTAAATTTCTTAATAATGTATATTCCCCCAACCTTATCCCAACGTATGATGTTCCTAAGAATTGTAAATATCTTGTTTTACCTGATCTCTACCATTTTAACACTTTTGTGAAAAAGCAATTGTTGAGTGTGGTGAGGAAATTTTATTTTCACACTGATTTTAAGGTTGCTTTTGTAAATAATAATACCCTTGAATGTTTTTTCCGTTGTAAGGACAAAATCCCCCCTGCGATGAACTGTTCTGTTGTTTATTTGTTTACCTGCCCTGGGTGTTCCCAGGGGAACTACGTTGGCAGCACAGTTCGTTCTTTGCAGGCAAGATTTTGTTCCCATATGGGTATTAGCCATAGGACAGGGAAAGTTTTATCGAAAAAGGAACAGTCTTCCATTAGAAATCATTCTGTTAAGTGTAAGGTTGATATTTCCGTTAATAACTTTAAAATTCTTATATATATATATATATATATATATGTTATGATGTATATATGCAGTATACTTAAATAAATATATGCATATTATATATAAACATGTAAATATAAAATATGCATAATATAAAGGTTTTATACAAAATAAGTGACTAACAATAAATCTCGTATTATGAAGCAAACTGAGGAATGTTATCTCGATCTCAAAGGGTTTTAAATTGCAATTACCTCAAAAACTGTGGGTTATAGAAAAAACGTGTTTTCATTTTTGTAATCAGCGTAAAAAAGAACATAAGAATCACCCACATTTATCGAATGGAGAAAAACTTTGTTGAACACTGTTATGATTTGCCGAATATGTGCTATTTGTACATTGAGACAAGACCATAGTTCATGTGACAAATATTAATAATACGAACTGACAATAGAATACATTGACAGCTCAAATACTAAGGGTAGAAATGGTGTTAATAGGAAATAATACAGTAATGTCGGATATAATTATAGCTACAGTCAGACGCCTTTATATCATGAATTCCATAGCTTTCGAATATATATATATATATATATATATATATATATATATATATATATATATATATATATATATATATATAGGTACAGGGTGGGCGGAAAGTAGCTCCCTATTTTGGATTGGTAAAAAAATACGTATATTATCCATTTATTTCAGAAGAAATAATATAAAAAGGTAGGCATACATGGTAGGTTTTCTCTAAAATTCAATGTGGGCTCCAACTCTTTCCACCAGTTTCTGGAGCCGCCCAGGAATGGCGTCCACTGACTTTAGCAGGAACTCCGGCGGGATGGAGGACATGACTTCCCGAATTCGGTCCTCCAGTTCTTCCAATGTCCTCGGTTTGGTGCGGTAGACTTCTTCCTTTACCCACCCCCAAAGAAAGAAGTCGCACGGTGTCAAGTCGGGGCTCCTGGCTGGCCATTGATGTGGACCACGACGACCCATCCAACGCCCAGGGAAGTGGGCATCCAGCCACTCACGGACAACAAGAGCGAAGTGCGGAGGGGCGCCATTTTTCATAAATATCAGATCGTCGATGTTCTCCCATGTGCTGACAACCGACCAGACCTCGTTTCGCAACATAGCAAGGTACCGCTCAGCATTCATGGTGTTGCGCAGAAGGAACGGGCCCACAACCTGATCTGAGGTCATACCACACCACACCGTTACACTGAACCGATTCTGCCGTTTTTCAGCGGTAACCATGGGATCCTCTCCTGCCCAGTAGTGGCAATTGTGGCGGTTGACAAAGCCTCCGACGTGGAACACCGCCTCGTCGCTCCAGAGGATGTTGCGGAAGAGATGGGGCCAGTCTTCATGACAAGCCAGCATGATTTCCCCGAACTCCATGCGAATGTCGCAGTCCTCGTCCGAGAGAGATTGGCAGTAATGCGGCTTCCACGCACGCCAGTTCAGCTCCTTCTTCAGCACAGTTCGCACTGAGTAGCGGGAGAGTCCACTTTCCCGAGCTGCCTGGCGAGTTGACTTTCGTGGACTCCGTGCGAACATTTTCTGAACTGCCTGCACCGTCTCCTGGGCCCTGGATGTCGAAGGGCGACCACATCTTCGAACATCTGCCACAGACCCCGTGGTCATGAGCTTCGAGTGGCAGTTCTTGATTGTTTTCGGGTCCACTTGGGCACGTGGTCCGTGAATGGCCCGCCACCATCTTTGAACTCGAACGACAGATTGCCAAACTTCGTACCGTGCCGCCAACTGGGCACGCTCCTGCAGTGTTAAACGCTCAGCCATGTTACCCTTCAATCTGAAATGAAAAAAAAAAATGAACGTTACAATTGTACCACTTTAGAGAACACACCATAACAATATAACAATACAATCACAATTTATACATAATTTATATGTAATTTAAATTAGGGAGCTACTTTCCGCCCACCCGGTATATATATATATATATATATATATATATATATATATATATATATATTAGGGCGCCTCGGTGGTGTAGTGGTTAACGTCGCTGACTACGAATCCATCGGTCCCGGGTTCGAGACCCAGTGACTGCAGCCGGCGCGCAGCAATACCCAGCTGGTCATCCTTCCACACAATGAAGAAAGTGGTTGGTAGATAAATGGGCACCCTGGGTGACCTTGTGCTTAAGACGCTGGGCTGCTGGTGGGGCGTGGTTCGGATTCCACGTTAAACTGTAGGTCTAAGGTGGAGTGAAAAGCTTGACCTTCGTCAGAATGAACAATTCGGGCGGAAGCTAACCAAAGGTTATATATATAGTTTTACAATCATGCACGCTACTATGTTCCAAAGCAATTATTCAACCATTAATGTTCTCATATTTGCTAAAATAAATTTTTAATAATAATAAATTTTTATAAGTTTATTCATCTCAATTTTGTGTTTATGTACAATACTTTTGGGAGCAGTTGGACTAGAGAAGCCATATATAAAGATTTCACATGATTTAACTCTACACAAAACACAGATCTTTATATAGATATCTGCCCTAACGTTGAAGCTACTGTGACTACCCAACCTACCCAACCCACCAAAACTTTCCACCAGAAACGTATAAATTACATAATTCGGCACTGATTTAGCAATTTATAAACTCTCATTCATGAACACATCCAATATTTTCTTAAAACAATCTAAACAACTATTAATTATTTATTACCATATCACTTCAAGCTAAATTGCTATACTCGATGGTTAAAACAGTGCTTTCGGCGCTTTAGTTGATGAATATTGACAAAGTTCCTCATTTCTACCATATCTCAAGAAGTGAAATTTCGCGATGTTAAATGTCATGTTGTTGTTGTCTTCTGACCAATTGTATATTTCGCTTGTGACCCTCTGCAAGGCCTCCACCTCATTTGCATCACTGATTTTTCCGCCGATCTTTGTTTCGTCTGCATACGATGGTGTTATACTGTTGCTGTTTTCTCCGCTGTGTATGTCTCTTAGCATGATAATGAACAGGAGAGGGACCAGTACTGTATCTTGGGTACTTAGCTGCGTACTCCTGATTCTGATGATGATATACCTTGAATTTTGGCAACCCGTAGACGCTCTCTGAGGAAATTGTAGATCCAATTTACCACTTTGCCTATCATTCCCATGTTTCATTTTATATGCTATTATGCCGTGATCACATTTGTCAAAAACTTTAGTAGAATTCATGTATATAACATCGTAGTGTGTGTATGTATATATATATATATATATATATATATATATATATATATATATATATATATATATATATATACAGGGTGGGCGGAAAGTAGCTCCCTATTTTGGATTGGTAAAAAAATACGTATATTATCCATTTATTTCAGAAGAAATAATATGAAAAGGTAGGCATACATGGTAGGTTTTCTCTGAAATTCAATGTGGGCTCCAACTCTTTCCACCAGCTTCTGGAGCCGCCCAGGAATGGCGTCCACTGACTTTAGCAGGAACTCCGGCGGGATGGAGGACATGACTTCCCGAATTCGGTCCTCCAGTTCTTCCAATGTCCTCGGTTTGGTGCGGTAGACTTCTTCCTTTACCCACCCCCAAAGAAAGAAGTCGCACGGTGTCAAGTCGGGGCTCCTGGCTGGCCATTGATGTGGACCACGACGACCCATCCAACGCCCAGGGAAGTGGGCATCCAATGATCCAGCCACTCACGGACAACAAGAGCGAAGTGCGGAGGGGCGCCATCTTGCATAAATATCAGATCGTCGATGTTCTCCCATGTGCTGACAACCGGCCAGACCTCGTTTCGCAACATAGCAAGGTACCGCTCAGCATTCATGGTGTTGCGCAGAAGGAACGGGCCCACAACCTGATCTGAGGTCATACCACACCACACCGTTACACTGAACCGATTCTGCCGTTTTTCAGCGGTAACCGTGCGACTTCTTTCTTTGGGGGTGGGTAAAGGAAGAAGTCTACCGCACCAAACCGAGGACATTGGAAGAACTGGAGGACCGAATTCGGGAAGTCATGTCCTCCATCCCGCCGGAGTTCCTGCTAAAGTCAGTGGACGCCATTCCTGGGCGGCTCCAGAAGCTGGTGGAAAGAGTTGGAGCCCACATTGAATTTTAGAGAAAACCTACCATGTATGCCTACCTTTTCATATTATTTCTTCTGAAATAAATGGATAATATACGTATTTTTTTACCAATCCAAAATAGGGAGCTACTTTCCGCCCACCCTGTATATAAATATAATTATATTAGTGATAACAGCAAGACCTATTCCAGTTTAATAGCCAATACATTAAATTACCAATAAACAAATATATAACCTATATATATATATATATATATATATATATAAATACAATGCCACTAAACTACGCTGGGATGCTGATCGGAAGATCATGAGTTCGAATCCGAGCGAGGACTTTGTAATTTCTTAGACCCGTGGTGGGGTGTGGTTCGCATTCCACTTTGAGGTGTGGGACTAAGGTGGTGCGACAAGCATGACTTTTGTCAGAATGAACAATTCGGGGAATAGCATAACGCATAACTTATCTCTATTCAATTCACCACCACATTACAACATGCGAGTAGTTTCATACAAATTTAGGGCCATTAAACCTTCTACACTTATTTTAAATTCACTATTCGACTAAATTTTGAGAGACGCTTCACGAATTTAGGTTTTGTTGCCTACGGCTATGAAGATTAAAATCTTGACAGTTTTGTTAACTTCATAAATTAACAATCTTGCTAACTTTTTCCTCGATCATTTGTACATGTACATATTTATGTATATATTGGATGTGTATATTTTTGGGCACACACACAAACACACGCACACACAACAAAAGCAACTTGAAGATTTATCTCATCTCATAAACGACTATAATCAAACACACTGTACAGAATCGGAAGTTAATAATCATGTTTGCTTTACCACAGAGGTTTCCATATTGTTTTCTTATATCTGAGTCATTACTCAAGGAGATGTTGGTGATTTGACCCAAATACTTAGCCCTAGAAAGCCAGCATGGACTATTATAATAAAAGTACTCTTGTTTTTCGCGAAATTATATTTTTTTATTGTACGCAAATCAAATTTTATTATTGTTTAGTAACATATATTGTCTAATTCAATCCATAAATGTAATTTTCATTATGGGGTCACCTATACCCGACACCAATCACTATATGTGCAAACCCACACTAACATTCTAGAATTAATTTATTGTACTTCCTCTTTTGGTTTACTTCTCATTTTGAAACAAATATCAACCGACTGATTAGAGCTTTTGGGCTGGAATTTCCCCAACTTTGATTTTGTGACATTAAAAGTATATGATGGTTCTGCGCACATAATTCACAGATTTTAAGAAGACAATCCAAGCCTTTTACAGAAGGACTTATTAATATCATATTATTGGCGTAGATTAAGCTATTTATCTTCGTGTTATCTATACAACAGCCAACTTTTTCCCTTAATTGAAGCAATTAAACCATATACTGTATATATATATATATATACTTACTCCTTACTTTTGCTGAGTTTGAACGACGGTTCAGGATCGACCTGCGGTCGACCCCTCTGCAGCATCCTGCCTCATTTGCGGGACTTGGTGAATGAGGGAATTGCTGTCTGATCTCCTCCTGCCCTCGTAGCCAGCCACGCATGGCTGGTCAGGAACTTTGCACAAGAATCTGTCCAGCTTGTTCTGGAAGTTATCCAGGTCGGTGTGCTGGAGATTCCTCACTTCTTTTGGAAGGACATTTAAAAGCTTTGGGCCCCGTATTCTGAGGGTATTTTCCATTCTCGTTTTCATGGCCCCTTGTCCCACCGCAGCTGGGACCGTACCAAATCTGCCTCTTCTCTCATTCCAGTTTGTTTCTATTTCATTTCTGGGGTTAGGGACAGAGCCCTCAAGTATTTTCCATATGTATATTATTGTGTACCGCTCGCGCCTTCTTTCAGGAGAGTAGAGTTCCAGGGATTGTAGTCGAGACCAGTAGTCTTCACCTTCCGTTTCCTCTATCTTAGACGTATATAGTTAGCGTAATTAATATTGATCTCAGTAATTTTTTTCATGATTTTCAGATAAAGGTATATTTTAAGGATAATTAAATCAGTTGTCACTGTGGGGCTCTGTTTGAGAAATAGGCGTGCTCCTGCGTGCTAGCCATAAGTTTTTCAAATATTTTCTTTACCAGTAATGATGTTACAGGCTAAATGTCCTGCACTTAACCCCGATAGTCTACTGTCTCCAACAACCTATTGGAAACAATTTAAGCAACAGATAACCCATTTCCTTGTTTAAAATTTGGCTGATTGTCTGATTACTCAATTTATTTGATTTCTTATCTCTGACAATTTCTTCTAACCTTATTATTTCATTACAATCCCTAGTTAAACTATTTTGACTTAAACATGGACAGTGATGAATTGTAACAATTAAAAAAGAAGAGGCGTCGAAAGTTGATTGCTGTTACTAAGGCCATCAACACTTTTTACAATATTACACAACCAGGCAAGGAAGATTTAGAGTATGTAATTTTTAAATTGGATAAATTTAAGAGGGGTATAATATCCATTGATTAGACTATTTCAAAGTTAGTTGAACCTGAAGTGGCTGATGAACAACTTACAGACCTTTACTCTGATAAGGATCATCAGATAATCTCAAATGAGCACCACATAAGGAGATTACAGTCTCGTTTGAACGACTTAACGCCAAATAAACCTATTTCTGATTTTAATCAAAGTAGAGCTAACCTTCAAAAAATTTATGTGGCAGGCTAAATCTCGAGTCACAAGAATTTAGGACTAAGTTACCCATTTTGCTAATACCAACATTTGATGGGGACAGGGCACAATCCCCATCTTTCATTGAAAAATTTTAGAATTCAATAGGTAAAAACCTTGTACTCCTTTTGTTGATAAGTTTAGCTACTTAATTAGGTTTCTTAAAGGTCCAGCCTATAACATGATAGGCTATTTACCAGCTGTGGGTGGTTTATATGAAGTAGCTATTGATCTCTTGAAACGTAATTACATTAATAAAGATGAGATTACATTTGAATTATCTCAACAAATTATTGATTTTGCACCCGCAAAAGGTGACCATAGTGGTATGGAAAGAGTTTATTAAAAAATAGAAGCTATTATGAGACAACTGGTTAGCAATGAGATAGATGTTAAAACTTCATCTTGGCTCATACAAGGCGCAGTTCTTAGGTGTATTCCTTTGAGGATTAAAGATGTTATATTTTAAAAGACGGGAGAAAATTATCCTAATCTTGAAGACATCAGAAAACACTTTCCAACTATCCTAACTAATTTCAAATTAAGAAATAGTTCAACACAAAATAAGACCCAAACTATGGATAAACCAAAGACTGTCTCCAGAGAGTAGCTAGCTACAGCCAAACAGACAAAACTTGAAACTGTAGACTCAAATATGTCCAGCTATACCACACGAACTTTACAGAACTTACAATGTAAGTTACAATTACAGAACTTTAATGTAACTGCCACCTCAACTTACACACCACATTGTAAATTTTGTGCAAGTGTTGAGCACAGTAGTACTGGGTGTGGCAAATATTCAGACTTCAACTCAAGATCTAAAAGATGTGAACAGTTGAACCTATGTAAAAAGTGTACTGGCCAGAGATATTATAAGAAAGACCGTAAATCTAGGTTAAAATTCATTTGTAAGTTTTGTAAAAGTTCAAGATATGTCACATCAATGTATGATACACTGAAGTGTCCAAACAACAATAGTCAAACTCAAAAGATACCTCCTCCAAACAATATAGCTGATAGACATATCACAAACAACACAGTAGCTAACATTGAAATATTAATGGGGCAGAATATATTCACTTATTCATAGAGGTATAGTGAAAATAGGTAATGGTATAGCTTATCAGACACCATCAGGGATAGCCCCTCGGGTAACCTATCCAGATACAACCTAGACCTAAACCAGAATAGTTTCATGACTAACAAATACTATGTGCCTCAACTCACTCCAACATAACACCTGTGAGAACAGCAACACCTTGAATAATATTATAACAGCTGAGAACATTAATTCATCACTATCAAATGAAACTCTAGATGAACCAATTCAAACTTTATGGCTGCTAGAATCTGTGGGTATACATGACACAAATCAAACTTCAGAAGATCAGTTAATGGTAGAAAGATTTGAAGACACCATTCAGTGCAGAGACAATAGTTATTTTGTTGAGTTACCTTGCAAAATAAATTGTCCAACTTTAAGAGATAATCTCAAAGTAGCTAAAGGACATTTATATAAAGTAATGTAAAGCTCAAACAGGATAATAGACTTCAAATGTACAGCGATGTCTTCAAAGAACAGCTACAGAAAGGTTTCACTGAAGAAGTAACAACTAACCCTTTTTAAAAGATGGTGTCATTATTTAACCCACTCGAGGGTTTATCGACAAGATGCCCCAACAACAAAACTCAGAGTAGTTTATAACTGTAGCCTGAAAGACTGTGATAAACACAGTTTGAATGATCGCCTGATTGAGGGTCCTAATCTCATTTCTGACCTTGTGAAGATCTTACTCAGGTTAGATACATTTGCTTTACATAGTAAAAATTCAAAGGAACAACTTAGGTTCTTATGGTTCAGGAATCCGTATAGGGTGAGGGACTTAAGGAAGGGGGCACCCCCCTTATAACGGAGGCGAAGGCCTTCAGGGGCCCCTCCAGGAGGAAGTTTCAAAACACCCCAAATTCCTCTCCCCAAACGCGTCTATACTACTTCCGTTCGAGCACTTTGGACGTAAAGAGGTTGGTCCACAACAGTAACAAGGGCCTTAGCAAAAAGTGCATCCGAGTAATAGGAAGCGATTTAGTGAGGTAAAGATGAATACAGAAGGAGGCTCAAACGGGAATAGGTGAAAATAAGAAGCAAAGCCTCGGGTAAATTAAAGGGAAGAGCCTGTTAGTGTCTCTGATGGCCAGCGTAAGAATGATTTACTTTCGCTACAAAGAAATAATTTGAGGGTCATGGAATTTAAAGTTTAACTCCCCATAATGAAGAATTTTACAAACTCTGCACATTTTTAATATAAATAATTAATTTGTTAATTTTATACTTTTGAGTGGTGTCTCTATGTCGGGAATCCTTTACTTACTCAGTTAAGTACATCCCTCAGTTAAGTACGTGGTACACTATGATTACCAGCTGCAATTACAGATTACAATTTAAACTAACATGACTAATGAGAAACAGAATATCAATTGTTTCATTACATGATGATGTGAGATATAATTAAACTATCATTAATCTTCAATTATTAACATTAAATTAAATTATTATTATTATGATTAAATTATTATATAGGATGGTTATGTGAGGCTTTTATGGCTAAAGATGTAAAGTAAAGTAGCTGGGTAGTACTGGTACTGAAGGGATAGGATGAGGGGGCACTCTAAAGTGAGCTTTTCAATCCTTTTAAATCCCTTCATTCTCCCAAGGGTCCCATTAAAGTTTTTAATCCATTAATGGCTTCTTGATCACCAAAATACAGGGAAATATAAAATTAATTTTACGTTAAAAATTATTCAGTGTTTATCTATCTATCTGTTTATTTATCTCTCTCTCTCTCTCTCTCTATATATATATGTATTATAATATATATATATATATGAACAATGAATAATTCCAACATTCATATAATTCTTATATTCATTCATTATAATTCTTATGTTCAATCGTATACTTCGTATATTTATATAATCCTTATATTCTTACTCATATATTCATTTTGACAGAAAAGTCCAAAATCGTATAACGCTGACACGAGTTTGGATAAATTTTTGATTTGCTTTCTATTTTATAATTGGTGAATTATTGCTTTTTAAACTACTTAATCATTTTTTTTTAGCTTAATAATGCAATCTTGTTCATTCCCTGTACACATTATCTCTTCGTTGTAAAAAATTAAGTCATGTCCTGCTTAACGTTTAATTTTGAATCTTAAGCATTTAATTTTTGCTCATGTGCATGTTTGTTTGTAATTCGTGATGGGAAGGCATATTTCAATTTCCATTTTTAGTTAACTCGGCAGATCATGACAACATCAGATCTGTCAGTATGCGGTTTAAAATAAAAATATGGCTTCCTCTTGCTTAGCAGTCTAGACCTTGCTACAGCTAAAATATTTGTTTTGTCTTTAAATAATTTGCAAAGTAAATCAGCCTATTGAGAATAAAAAACAAAAACAGATCAGCATTAAATAATAATGATGTAAATAAAAAAATTCACTATAAAAGCCCATAAAATTTCTCCAATGTTCATTCTGATTAGACTGATCTAACTTAGAGGCTGAGCATTACTCGCAACATTTTAGCAGTAAATTACCGTAAGAAAAAGTCTTTATCTTCTCCTTCAAGCCTTGCTCTCTTCAGAGAACTTCGTCTTAAATAGAGAAAAATAACTTCCCGATCCGTTACAAGAAGAATCGGGGAACCCTCAGAGTATTTAATCAGCTTCACAGAATCCTCCGATCCACTACAAGAAGAAATCGGAGAGTAGTATAGAAGAAAACTACTGCGATTCCCTATACGGTAGGGCGGATCGAAAATGAGGTTTTTAAACTTTGTTTCGAAATTCAAATATGGCTAGTGCGGAAAATATGTGGGTGCTATAGATAATGACTGTGCATAAATATTAGTCCTGCGAAATTATATCTTCAGGTGCCACAAAGCCGTCGAAAAAAGTGAAATATAATGATTTTCTTATATTCTGCATTAGTACAATAACTGAAACTTACTTGTTATTATTATATATTAAGTGTTCCAATTACCAAAATAGTTACTGAATTACGCAGCTCTTAGTTTATTTAGATCAATGTTCTTTTGATTAATGATCTAAATAATCCAGAACTCACCACGAGGAGGTGGCTGCGTGTCGAGCTCCACCCATGCCCTCCCAACCACCCATCCTTGCGCATGTTTTTTCTATTAACGTTTTATTTAAACTTTATATTCAGCTTTACTTTCGAATGATGGCATTTTTTTACGTGACTGAAGTGTTGATCTTATGAAGCCATCTCGCGCGTTCAATCCAAATACTTTTGATGATGCTTCAGTCACTAATTTTACCATTCTTTCTACTACTTGTGTATGACAAGGGAATTTCTCGAATGGAGGGGTACTCTTGTTTTCTATGAATTCTTCAATCTCATTTTCTGTCAGGTGTCTTGTCACAGGTGGTGTTCAGTGACAATGCATTTTTGCCAATTAATTAAATCAGTATAATCAGTAGCTTCAAATTGAATAACAGGTACTGTGAAACGCCTCACAACTTTTTCCTTGTTTGTTTGCCTTGCTTTCTTTATTCGCCTCCACGCTAATTCTCTTATGGCGCTGCGGTCATCATGAATCATTGATGCTAGAATATTTTCTGGATTTGCAAAAAATGCATTTCTTTGTATGACAGGGTTTACAATATCCTTTACTTCGTCATTCAGTGTTCTTGTTAGTTCAATAGTTTTGAAAACATGTTTTGAGCCATTGACAAAAGACATACTTTGCTTAATAGAAACCACATTGGGATGTAGACCTTCATTATAAAAGAAGCAATGTTCATGAGGTTCTCAGATGGACTTACAGTTGAAACGTATAGACGAAGCAAACGATTTGCTGTAGTCAGCCATCGTGAATGTGCCATTTTGCCTGGACTACGATGAGCAAGATCTGGAGAGCAATATCCCTTTGTTATGGCCTGATGAATATCAATTAGATATTTTTGGTCGGTGCTAAGATCTTCACAGTCTACAGTTGGTTCCTCAGCATCAATCCTTTCAAACTCGAAAATAGGAAGACTCTCACAGTTCTCTAATTCCCTGCCAATAGGACCGGTGAATCCGCGGGGGCCAGATGTTTTTCCATCCAGCTTTGCAACTAAATGGCGTAATGGCAATTCATTGGCATGGAGCTGGCACACTAAATGTTGAACTGGCTTCTTCAGCTTCAATTCTATAAGCCTTATAACGCCTCCCTTTTCTCCAGTGTTGACTGCTGCACCATCGCATCCAATGGCAACAAGGTTTTCCAGGTTCATGTCATTATTTCCAATATACTCAAACATTCCTTTACATATTTCTTCAGCTGATCCAGAATTCACAGAATAATGGCCCAAATAATCTGAACCAGGTTCTCTCACTAAAGTGATATGTTCTTCTGTTACCTTCTTCTGATATACTTTGGACTCTTTTTTTTCTTGGAAGAGTGTAGAATCTTTTCGACCATCAAAATAGATTCCTCTGATTGGGACCTGATTTTGATCTTTCATAATTTCTGATCTCTTCTTTTGTCTTTCTCTTCTGATTTTACTCCTATCCACTACTTCAGATGTATTGTCAATAGAAACTTCTCCAATATCTTGCAATACTGCACTAACAATGAATGCTGCAGCTCGATCTGAAACTGCAGTCCTGTCACAAGCAGTAGCCACTGAAGGTAGATTTGTAGTTTTCCTTTTCTTGAATAATTGTTCTTCAGGTTGTTCGAGCTTTCTCTTCGAGCTAACTGGCTCTGGAAATGTATCGTCTGATATTTCGCCAGATTCACTTTCACTATTTGATGTCGATGATGATAATTCAACATTTGTATCCTGCAATTTCTCCTGTGAAGATTCTTTGGTGAGCCTCACAGCTTCTTTTTGCTTTCTTAGCAACGTTGATGCTTTTTTCTTTGAGAGTGTAATATCTACTCTATCAATAAACAGTTTTTTTTCACTCCTTTGATCTAAGAGGAACGTCACTTCTTCCTTTGGAACCGTTTTTTCTTTGGGACAAGAACATTGTGTTAGTACTTTGCACTTGCACGCTGCAATGTCAAAAAGTTTCGTGTGTGCTTCTTTTTTGAACATATCAATCTTTGCTTTGTAAGCTTCAGAATTTTTTCTGCTTTGGTATGGCTTCATAATGACACGATACTTTTCGCGGTAGCTTCTGAACATTGTTTCAATTCGCCTGTCTGACAGAATTGGGAGGGAAGCACTTTCCCAAATTGTTTTCAATTTATCAACAACTTGTTCTAATATTTGAGATATTGAAGGATCTTTATTAGTATTCTGTTTCAAATCGTTTCTTACAAACAAGTAATATTTAAAAACTCCTTCGTATGTAGGAAGATTCCTGTGCCACAAATCTTCCCCCATACCAAACATGGGGCACTCAGTTGAGGCCCTGGTTGATTTTTCACAAACTCGAGACATTTTGAAAGTATACAAATCTGAAAAAGAAAGAGCTAATATCAATTATACGTTAATTTCAGTTAATAGTACATGGCAAACTTAGGGCAACACAATACAGAAATGCAAAATATATAAGAAATATAGTTTAGACTATCTGAGTAACGCCAACAACAGAACATCCACCTGCTACGAGAGCGACAGCTACACTGAACCGAGGTACTCACGTGACAGCTGAGTGAGCTGACTATAGAAAACTGTTTTTAGAGAATAGAAACTTTTTTAAAGGTTGACTGAGCTATTTTTATACAAGTGTGAATAAATTCTTGTCTATTGTGCATCGTGGACTCTTCTGTAATTATTGGTTAAAATCTGCTTTTTTCAATTTTTTTCAATATTGAAGGTCATTGTGGCACCTGAAGATATTAATGTTATGATTTTAAATTTATACCAGCTTATTTCCTCACTACTCCACACATTTTCCACACTAGCCAATTTGAAAATTCGAAAAATGAGTTTTTCACTCCGCCCTACTATACGGTATTAGCTACTCCAGAGTAACAAATCCGCTGCTGCCACCTAACCAGAACCCCCGTCAACTTCGAACCGACCAAAGCCATAGACGGAGGGGTAACATAAATATATATACGTGTATATATATATATATATATATATATATATATATATATATAAAGGGTGATCCAGAGAAATGGGACCCAAAAGAAACCCCTGTAACTCTTAAAGTATAAGTCCTTTTATAAAATCATACGCATCATTCGAAAGAGGATAGTTACAAGTTTGTACAGGATTGTATAGGTTTTGACAATACAAGACAAGATAAGATACAAAACAAAATAAAAGTGTTAGTTAAAACTAACCCTTCAAGATGACTGCATGGACTGTGGAACAGCTGCGTTTCATAACTGAGCAATATTATGAGCATGGAAGAAGTGTAGTTTCAGCTCAAAGATCTTTCAAGACAAATTTTCAGATGTCAAAATCACCTTCTAAGAAAGTAATCCGTCGGCGTGTCAGAAATTTTTCCCTAACTGGCAGCATTGGAAAAAGAAAACCAACTGGAAGAGTGCGCACAGCAAGGATAGACGAGATCATTAACAGAACTCATGAAATTGTACAGGATAATCCTAACATAAGCATCAGACGTGCTTCTCAGCTGTTAGGAGTTGGATATGGAACAACAACACACTGTATATTCAAGCAAAATTTAATGCTCTTTCCATATAAAATTCAAACAGTGCAACAACTAAACGATGGAGATTTCGCACGAAGACGACAATTCTGTCAATGGATCCAACAGAAGGTAAATGACACCACCAATTTTCTAGCAACTTTGATTATGTCAGACGAAGCCCATTTTCACTTGAATGGAACTGTAAACAAACAAAATTGTCGTTTCTGGGCAACAGAAAATCCATTGAATATTACCGAAGTCCCGTTGCATAGTCAGCGTGTAACTGTTTGGTGTGGTCTTACTGCATCTCAGATCATAGGGCCGTACTTTTTCGAGGATTCCACCGGAAACACGGTCACTGTAAATGGTGATCGCTACGAAAAAATGTTGACCGATTTCCTTATTCCTAAATTAAGAGATCTTTGTCTAGAAAACCACTGGTTCCAACAAGACGGAGCTACCTGCCATACCACGAGGAACTGCATGGCAGTTTTGCGTCAAACGTTTCCAGGCGAGTTAATCTCAAGATTTGGAGACGTTGAATGGCCCGGCCCGCAAGGTCTCCGGATTTTTCTCCCTTAGATTATTATCTCTGGGGATATTTAAAGAGTAGGGTCTACAGAAATAACCCAACGACCTTGCAAGAATTGAAGGCCGCCATCACAAATGAGATACAGGCCATACCACCGCACACTCTTGCAAAAGTGATGCAGAACTTACAAGCGAGAACACTGGAATGCTTGGCAACTAATGGAGCACATTTGAAAGGAGTCATTTTTAAAAAATAAATATTTCATAATAAACTTGTAACTCTACTCTTTCGAATGATATATAGTTTTTATGAAAGGAATTAAATATTAAGAATATTTGGCTTTTTTTTATGGGTCCCATTTATCTGGATCACCCAGTATATATATATCTATCATACAGTAATAAATAAATTATGAAGTTTAAAGTTACCCAACACTCCTCACCGCCGCCAATGTACCTTAGACGTGCAAACAGCGGTCATGTAGCGCATTATCCCACCCGAAACCCCAAAATCCCACAGCCTGCAATCCCCCGAAAATCCGAAAACTCTGCGATTTTGCTGATATTCTTCTGATAATTTTGAATAAAAGAGAAATTACCAATATATATATATATATATATATATATATATACCAGGTGAACCAAAAGTAGGTGGACAGTAAATGATAACGTTTATTTTGAGAATACATATACAATTATATTTAATTTTTTTGTATACTATAATACAAAATAAAAAAAAAAATTAACTTATACCAATACAGTACAAAAGCACAGAAAATTTTATCAACGCAGGTGCTCAAATTGCTGTCCATCACAATTTACACAGCTTTGAAATCTACCTTTCACACTTCGACAAACATTTTTGCACAAGTTTCTTTGTGCATTAATTTCTTGAAATGCATCTCTGATGTAATTTTTCAAATCACCAACACTTCGTGGTTTTCGACTATAAACTTTGTCCTTGAGTACTCCCCAAAAGAAAAAATCCATTAGGGTAAAGTCAGGTGAACGTGCAGGCCATTCAATTTGACCTCTTCGGTCGATCCATTTCTCGGGAAATGTTTCATCAAGATACTCACGGACTGCTCTTGAATAATGTGGAGGGGCCCCATCTTGTTGGAAATAGAGGTCATGTGAATTAGGCTGTTGTTGTAAGTGTGGAACAACTTCATTCATTAGAATTTCGAGATACTTATCACCTGTGACTGTTCCATCAACAAAAATTGGTCCTAAAACACCAGAACTTGAAATACCACCCCAAACAGTGACACCAGGCTGGTTTAGTTGCTGCTCTAATGTTAAATGCATGTTCTCACTATACCAGTAAACACAATTATGTCGGTTAACATGACCTGATAATTTGAAAGAAGCCTCATCGGTCCACACAATGTTATCTAAAATTATTGGATGTCTGGGTCATCCTCCAATAAGCCATGAATTAGCCGTGGACGATAAGCTTTCAACCCAATAGATTTCAGAATTCGTATAATAGAGGTTTGTGAAATGTCCAGTTCTGCTGAGGCTCTTCTGGTGGACTTTTTGGGACTGTGAACAAATGCTTCGGCAACAAGTTGCTTATTGTCCTCTGTGCAAACTGTTTTGGGTCGACCAGTTCTTGGGGCATTAAGAATTGAGCCAGTGCCATCAAATTTGTCACGAATGCGGTAAATGGTTTGTCTCTTTGGGGCTTGAGTACCAAATGTTTCAACCCATTTTGTTCTAACAGTTTCAGTATTTTGAGATTTCCAATACTCTTTTAACACCCATTTTCTGGCATCAGTATTTAGATTATTTGCCATTATGGGTTCTGAACTATCTGAAAAGAAAAAAGATTAAATTTAAATAAATTTAGTTATAATATTTAATATAATATAACACAAACACCATAGTTATAATGAACACCATAGATATAATATAATATAACACAAACCCTATTCAACCTACTGTCCACCTACTTTTGGTTCACCTGATATATATATATATATATATTATATATATATATATATAATATATATATATATATATGGAGAAGGAAATCACTCTTTAGGAAGACGTAAATTTTTATTTCTTAGCCAAAATTTATGTCTTTCTGAAGAGTGGTTTCCTTCTTCATACTTCGTCGCGACAGTGCGTTATTTTACATCATATATATATATATATACATATACAGGGTGTTCATAAAAGATCTGAACGATTTGATTCGTTAATATTTTTCATACTAAATAAAATATAAAGCATAAAGCATGTGTAAGCGATAGAGCAACTAATAAAGTTTTTTTGAATAAAGTATTTTTTGCCGGACATTATCTATCAGCAAGATGGAGCACCTCCACTTTGGGCTCTGGTTGTGCGTGAGGCCCTCAATGAAAATTTTCCAGGTCGCTGGATTGGCCGTGATGGACCTATCCCTTGGCCTCCACGATCACTGGACACTACTCCATTGGACTTCTGTGGATTTGTTAGAGATGTTGTGTACAAGGCCAAGGTTGTTAACATCCATGAACTACGAATCAGGATCAGGGATGCAATAGCGATGGTCGATGCTGCCATGCTTGAACGCACATGGCGAAAAATTGAATATCGATTGGATGTTGTACGGGCGACCAATGGCGCACATGTTGAAGTTTATTAAACATGTTTGTAAAACTTTTAGCTGTGCGAAGTCACATGGACAAACTTGTTTCTTTGTATGTTATTGGGTTATCACATTACTAAAGATTGAAATCGTTCAGATCTTTTATGAACACCCTGTGTGTGTATATATATATATATATATATATATATATATATATATATATATATATAATATTTCGTTAAAAATAAAAGTATATATTTCTTAGAAAGAAATGACAATAAACATTAATCTTCTCCACCCGAGTCTACAGCCAGAAAGTCAAAATGAGAGAATTAAGGCCAATGAAGACACGTAAAGCCGTTTTGACTGGATGAAATATCTGAAAGGGCATTCGTTCGCTGTTACTAAATTTTTAAATATGAAAATTTCAGAAAAATTTTCACCGATTAAAAATAAAAATAAAATTGAACCTAGATTTGAGACCAGGAATGGTTAGATAATGTGCTTATTATGGATGTAATTCCATTTAAAGTCTGAACCAGAAGAACAACATTAATTTCATTACTTTCCACGCGACAAAACTCGTTGCCACTTGTGATTAATTAAATGTGGAAGGGCAGATCTTTTAATATAAAGCAACTGACTACTAGTGACTAGCTTCACAAAAATATATAATTTGAACATTTAATTAAAAAAAGTAAATATCCTATGGATACAGACTTTTGTTACGTGCAAACAAATTTCTATTATGCAATTAGAACATTTAATTAAAAAAAAAATATCCTGTGAGTAAGAATTTTGTTACACCCTGTATGTTCAGTTATATTATATTAAATTTACAGGATTAATAGTCTTTGTGTTCAGTTATGATGGATATTTTCGTTATTAGATCGGTTTTGTTGGGTTTTCATTGGTGTTATTGGGTGGGGCAGTTGCACTTGAGAATACTGGCAATGTGGTTCTTGGTACTATTGTGGTTGTTGAATTAACTGCGAGCGGTGTTGGAAAGATTGGTGGTGCATGTATTGCTGAGTGTATATATATATATATATATATATATATATATATGTCTGCAGAGTTTGGTCTTTCCTCATTAGAAATGATAGTTGCTTTTTTTATTCTCATTTCTACACAAACAATGTCCTTCATTGATAAAGTTGTCACTTCTTTTATTTGGGATTTGAGATATGTTTTCTCGTTTTCTTCTTTCTGTAACCTTAATATGCAAATAAGGAAACTCCATATTTTAATGTTTTCTTTCACTGACGGACTGTCTGCACATAGAAGGGTGGCAATAGTACGAGTAGCAATTTACTCCACATCAGCGAGTTCCACTCCTCATTATGTTGATATATTATTTAGGATGGATGGACATCATGCATCTGGAGTAGGGTGGTCCATAATTTCACTTTTTAAAATTTTTAATGGTCCAACGGGCTAATGTTGTGGGCATTGGTGCAAGAAACAACATGTTACCAGTTTTTGGAGTTCCAGTAATATCAGACCCCGCCCCTCCACCCCCAATTTATATGGGACCTAAAAATTTGACTGAGAAAACGAAAGTTTTTCCGCTTCTCTGTGAATAAACATATAACTATATTATTTTTTCTTGGTAATAATATATTATTTTAATTAATTATATATTCTAGGGGTGTTACCGCCACCCTGAAGCATCATCCCAGGCAGCTTCGCGGCGATGGGCTCGAAATTAGACCAGCTTATCAAGCCAGCTACAGTATATTTCGAGTGAGAACGAACCTGATTCCAGGTCCCCATCGTTTTTTTTTGCACTTATTTTTAAACAAAAATGAATTCCTTTTACAATGATTAAAAAATTATAACAAAGTTTAATTAAAAAGATAAATACTTCTGCATAACATTACACAATAAACGCTCACTTAACATAATTATGCATTTCAGTCAAAGATTTCTTCTTGAAGTCTGGAAGAAAGCGTCGATGTTACTCTATAACTTTTACCAGAAGTTGTTTTTGTGATTCATCATTAACAATTTTGTCTTTCAAATCTTCAGTCAGCTTGATTGCACCCTCGGCAGGATCATTCACAACTTTCATATTTTTGACAAAGTTCTCCATAACTTGGAAAGATTTGCAATTTTTCCAAGAAGTAACAGGTTCATTTAGCCAGTCACCACTAGTACCCAAGCATTGGAAAACAATTGAAGAATCCTCACCAACTAACTGACACAGCTTAGTTGTATTTGTTAGCTTAGGGAAGATTGGCTGACCTTTGGGAGGAGGGTGTTGCGGGTTGATTTGACAGACTTTCTTCATTGACTTTGCAATCAGACTTTTTTCTTCATCTGAAATTTACCGGGAAAACAAAGCAAATGGTACTAGTTCCTCAGTCAGATACCATAGCTGACCATTTAATCCGTTAAGAGCACTGGATGCTACATCGTGATCATAATTTTTATATTCAATGAGTTCATTAAAAAGATTTAAATCGTTGACAGGTGCATCACAGGCGACGGAAGCAAGCAACCAAAGTTTTATGTAGTAGAGGCAGTTGAATATGCACATTCTCTCTAGTTTTGCTATCATATTTGAATCATACCCAGCTTGATCAGAGAATGCGTACATCTTTGCTGGATACAATACGGATGCCATCCACCTCGCATAGTGTACTGCCACAGGCTTAGCCCATCTCACACCAGTCTTTGAAACGTTTTCCCCAAGAAGTAATAGAGCAAGCTCGGCACATTCTCTGTAGTCGCCTCTGGGAATAGAGGTGAACTGGCTGAATTAAGTGCATCGTTTAGAAAATCTTTTACCTAAGAAGCTTTGGCTCTCAATTGGCGATTTTTAAATTTTAGTGTTTTTGTTGGTAGTGTTATGTCCAGTTTTGGCCAAATATTTAATCTGAAGCTTTTAAACATTTCATTTTCAGGGGACGTTGTACTTCCGAAGAGACTTGTAGACTGAGCACAAAATGCGCTCGTATAGATGATGTCTACATGCTAGCCACAGTAATTGAGTCCCAATCATTTCTTCTAGGATCTTACACGCTCCCTGTCTCCATCCAGAACTCGATGCTGTTGTATCAAAAACCATACCGCGAATATTTTTATCAATATTCCATTCAGAGGTAGTTCTGAATACATATTCGGCCTGTGTCTTGCCCTTGCTATTATCTATAGTTGGGATTGATAAAATGTTGCCTTCTTTTAAACCCGGAGAACCAGAAACAATGATTGCCATTCTTTCTTCCTTTTTGTCAGTTGTAGTTTTCAATATTAATTTACTGTCCCAGTGAACAATGCAATGCTCTGGAGGATTGAATTATGCCGTAAGTTGTTTTGCACTAGATGCTTTTGTATTTTTACATGAACGTTTAGAAGTAGACTTTGACAGGCTCATGTCATGTATATTTATATTTAATTCTGAGGGAACTGCTGCAGCGTAAACTGTTCTTTGGCTATGCGACAGATTCAGCCTATCAGCCGTGTCAGAAACCATTTGAGAATCGAAAATGCGAATTCTTTTTTTAGGATTTCTTTGAGCCGAAGGTTGAAAGTCGGAATCATTTGATTCATTACTTGATTCGTCATTATCTATAGGAATGTCATCATCAGGTGGGATATTCATTTGTTCTTTGGTTTTGTCTTTCTGTCCGAGTTACATAAGACTTATCAAGGCTGGAGACGTACATATTCCGAATAGTTCTTTGATCGTCAAGGAATTTTATATCTTCGCTTTTGTTTCTTGTTGTTCTCATTCTGTCTTTCATTATTGTTTCAATAGCATCTGCTGCCGATATATCCAATAGCATATCTAATTTTTTACAAAAAAATATCCTTTTTATCTTCGAAAGTATTCCTCTTTTTGTGTTTTTTCAGTGCTTCATACTCATTAACTAAAGTCAGAATCTTTTCTTTTGGTCTTCTGCTTTTGGAAATATCTTGCGTTTTAATGCCAGCTAAGTCCCAGAATTTTTTAACTTTATTAAGTACAACCTGTTGCAGCCTCTTCTTTATTGTTCATAACCATATAATTTCTTTTTAAATGATAGAAATGCTGAACTGCATCTGATTGGGATGGTAGCTGGAATAGTCCTGTAGGAATCATTTCATCTTTAAGATTACCAATAATTGGATCATAACTGCTTTTTCTTAACTTTATATTTAATTTCTTAGGAGTAGCCATGATATTCATTTAAAATAAGATTAGAATCAACCAAGTGAAAAATGCATCATATACTATATACATCATTGGATATCTGAAAAACATAAAATATTGGCTTAATCAGGTGTTACAGAACATTTCTATGTATGCTATTACGAATAAATAATCAATTTATACACAAAAATGTGCAAAGTTGATTTCTGAATAAATTGATATGCAATATATATGCTTTTATTTAAGATTAAATATGATTAATCTTAAAAAAATGCTTAAAAGATGTCGTTTTTACTCAGTTTTTTACTATGCAATATAAATTGGGGGTGGGGGTCTGATATTACCGGAACTCCAAAAACTGGTAACCATGTTGTTTCTTGTACCAATGCCCATAACATTAGCATGTTGGACCATTAAAAATTTTAAAAAGTGAAATTATGGACCACCCTAATCGGGCCATATTTGTGACATCCTCTTTTGCAGTATCCACGTATAATCCGTCTTCTCGGTTCTTTTATGGTTTCTGATTTCCTTTAAAATGAGCAACTTTGGGTCTAGTACTATTTTTATCTATATAAATGTAATAATGAGGAAGGCTTCCAATATGCGGATGACACCTCCCTGATATAATCAAACAACGATCTTGCATGTCTTAATGAAGTAGTAAATAGACATCGTGATAGTACGTGACTGGCTGGAAGCCAACAAATTATCCTTAAATAAAAATAAGACAAACTTTTTGTTAATTACAAAGGAAGATATTAAAGCCAGACTTCAATATTATTATTGATTTGCATACGATATCGCATGTCGCTGACGGAAAAATATTAAGAATTCTGTTTGATGACAAACTATTTTGTCGACAACATATTCAAAATATAGAGTAGATCATAAACTCTCGAAATTCTTGTTTATTCTAACGCAATTACATTTTCTTCCCACAAATACACTTAAAACCCTATACTTTAGTCTATCCGCACTTCACATGCAACATTAATGCATGTGGGGGTGCGTGTAAATACATCACTACACTTTAATCATAAACCAAAAGAAAATTATAAGAAAAATAAACAAAAGTGATTATTATCCTAATACTTCAGAAATCTTTAAACAACTATGAAAATATTGTATAAATATATGAAGCACATGTGTACACTTTAATATTCAATTACAAAACAATTTGCCCCGGTAATAATAATTAATTGAAAATATGACAGTATAATGAAGTACGTCACGAACATCGAACAAGATATGCGGAGAGTGAATTTATCTCAAAGGCAAATTATATTCCTCAGTGTATAGTAGAAATTCTTACCTTATTTAGCGATAGAATTATGGATTAATCTACCGAATAAATTAAAATCAATCGATGCTCATTCAACTTTCACAATAATATATATAATAATAATAATATTAATAATAATATTAATAATAATAGTAGCAATTATTATTATTATTATTATTATTATTATTTGTTGTTGTTGTTGTTGTTTTCATTATTAAATCTTCATTATGATTTTAATTATACCTTTCATTATACAGGGTGTCCCATTCGAAATGAAACAACTTTGAAGCCTTATAATATTTTATTGAATGATGCAAACAATATAATATTCACAGAGTAAATAGTCATTGTCATAAATTTCATATGATATATGTGAATTATAACATTTAGATATATTAGAGTTCTTTATTGTATGCATTCAATATGTGCACCATTTGTAGCACGGACCAGGTCGCAACGGTACTCAATTTCCCTCCACACGTTGCCTAGCATCTCAGGGGTTACAGAGTCCACCGCTTCTGTGATGCGCTCTTTCAGTTGAGCAGTCTCGCGCCTTCGTAGAATACATTTTGTCTTTCACATAACCCCAAAGAAAAAAATCGAGCGGGGTTAGGTCAGGCGACCTTGAGGGCCAAGAAATGGGTCCTCCTCGACCTATCCAGCGATCTGGTACCCAGTCATCAAGGAAAGAGCGAACACCTCGGGACCAATGGGGAGGAGCCCCATCCTGCTGAAGCATGTCCAAGTAAACATTTCCCGTCACAGATTTTTCAGCAAAGAAAAATGGGCCAACAATCCTGTTAAGCATTAAGCCACACCACACGTTGACTTTTGGAGTATCTCTTTCTACATCACGGGTAAGATGGGGATTCTCCATTCCCCAGATGCGGCAATTTTGTTTATTAACTCGTCCGCATACGTGAAATGTTGCTTCATCGGAAAACATTACACGTTTCAAGTACTCAGGGTTGTTGTCCAGGCTGTTCAACATGTGCATAACATAATGTTTCCTTTTGTTAAGATCTTCACATGTTATATGCTGAACAATTTGAAGTTTACATGAATAGAGCTGCAGCCGCTTGCGCACGACTCTATGCACAGTTGAACGAGGAATCTGCAGTTCGACACTGGCACGACGGATGGACTTTCTCGGGCTACTACCAAAGGCGCCGCGTATTCGTTCAACATCTTCCGATCTTGTTCGCCCTCCAGAGTGTTCCTTTAGAACACTGCCAGTCTCCTCAAATTTCTTGGTCCATGCATATAGGTCTCTTCTGGTGGGTGGTTTCTTGTGAAAGGTTGTACGGAATCGCCGTTGCACCAGAGTAGGGGACTTCAACTCAGCCATCCATAAAACACATTTCGCTTTTTCTTGTTGGGTAAACATAATTCAATCTGAAACAAACAAAAACATTATGACAAAAACTTATGCAAATGATGTAGTAACTGGCAAAATTTCAACATTCTCACATTAATACTTTAAAAATTACAGAGTTTCAAAGTTGTTTCATTTCGAATGGGACACCCGGTACTACTGTACCTTTTTCATCATGTGCATAACATGTGCATGTGCATGTGCATGTGCATGTGCATAACATAATGTTTCCTTTTGTTAAGATCTTCACATGTTATATGCTGAACAATTTGAAGTTTACATGAATAGAGCTGCAGCCGCTTGCGCACGACTCTATGCACAGTTGAACGAGGAATCTGCAGTTCGACACTGGCACGACGGATGGACTTTCTCGGGCTACTACCAAAGGCGCCGCGTATTCGTTCAACATCTTCCGATCTTGTTCGCCCTCCAGAGTGTTCCTTTAGAACACTGCCAGTCTCCTCAAATTTCTTGGTCCATGCATATAGGTCTCTTCTGGTGGGTGGTTTCTTGTGAAAGGTTGTACGGAATCGCCGTTGCACCAGAGTAGGGGACTTCAACTCAGCCATCCATAAAACACATTTCGCTTTTTCTTGTTGGGTAAACATAATTCAATCTGAAACAAACAAAAACATTATGACAAAAACTTATGCAAATGATGTAGTAACTGGCAAAATTTCAACATTCTCACATTAATACTTTAAAAATTACAGAGTTTCAAAGTTGTTTCATTTCGAATGGGACACCCGGTACTACTGTACCTTTTTCATCATTCTTTATGTAGGCCTATATACGAATTAATTTCCGCATTATTATTAATGCTTTGATGGCATCATATTGTCAATATGTGTCACGCAGACACACGAGTTTACTATATTTGCTATAATGGAGTTTAATATCCATATAGAAATGACGTACTGTTAAATTTAATCATACAAAGACACCAATTACCCAAATGTGTAACAACCTTTTACGATGAAAGCCCTTTTCTAAGTTCATGTAACAACCTTTTACGATGAAAGCCCTTTTCTAAGTTCATGTATTGAAATTTAATGTTTAAAAAAATAACGCAGTCTGTCCTAGTCTGTAAACTCCTTTTAGTCTTTAAGTCTTTAAATTTTATAATATTCATATAAAAGATTTTATAATTTCTATATTAAAAATACTGCAGTATGTCCTAGTTACCTAGTATGTCAATTGTCTTTAGTCTTTAGGTTCTTATATAAAACTTTTATAATTACACCTAAACAATAGATTTAAGTCCGTGAAACTTGCCTTCTTACTAAAGGCAGTTTACAATTGTATACGGTATATGTTTTGTAATAATGAAAGTATATTCCAAAGTGTAAAATCTGTGCATATTTGCAAATAAAGAATTTTAATCGTATTTGGATTTGAATATGTAAGATTCGGTTTCTTTCTTTTGAATTTGTATTATTTCGTCCGTACTCCGTGATTGGTTAATCTTTGGTGTGGTTTCGCTTTCATTCACAGTATATGGTATTTGTTAGTCTAAATCAGTGCTGTCCAACTTCTATAAAGCGCGGCCAAGATGTTGCCTATAATCATACACTGTTGGTTAATACGACTTAGGAACCCGCTGAATGTTGTTCTCCCTACTAGAAATGACAAAATAGGGAAGAAAATTCAGAATTGAAATTTGGCAAACGTCCATTCCGCGGGCCGATGTACTTTATTGTTCTAAACAAATGGACTTCATTTACTTATAGGTTAATTTTCCATTTTCCTAGGGCTCTACTGGTGAATTTGTCGCAATTCTTTCTCCACCTAAATTTTTATGTGTCTTCTCCTCTTTTCCAACATTATCCATTCCCTTTTGTGCTATTTATCTCTGCTTTTCCATACACTTGACACAAACGTAGCCAAAAAAAACAACGATTTTATTATTCATTCTGTTCAACACTTTTTTGTCCTTTCTTCCCAAGTTGATGCATTCATAGCGTTCAAATGCATTACACAGTACAGATTTTACGCGTGTTTCGTCACTTTCATATAACACACACACACACACATGTGTGTGTGTGTATATATATATTATAATATATATATATATATATATGGGTCAATTTATCAAATAACCACATGAAATTAATAAATGTTATACACCCATATGAAAAAATAAAGGGCGATTCCAAGGTTTTCCGTGTAACTTATAGAACTTCGTGAGTGAATTCCCTGACGAAGTGTTGTAAGTTACACGAAAGGCCTTGGAACTGCTTTTTATTTTTTCCTGTAGGTGTGTATATATATATTATATATATATATATATATATATATATATATATATAATACAACCTTACAATCATACACAAGTTCCGTGTCGTGATTCCTCACGGTGGTCAGGCTCGTTGCTCCTCCTCTCGAGGTGGCTTGGTGAATGAGAGAATAGCTCTTTTGAGCTTTCTATTTCACATAGCCAGGTAAACTCGTCTCATCTGGGATTGTCCTGAGTCAGGTGTCTAGTCTTTTTTCTGAACACTTTCACGGCGACACTATTCGTATTCCTAAGTTCCTTAGGCAGTTGGCTGAATAGTCTTGGCCCGCTGACAACGAAGCTAATTTCCTTTAGGCCTCAGTGAGGCTTTAAAAATATTTTGAAAGTGTTTCCTTAGTGGTAATTGCATTAACATCCTCTCTCTCTCTCTCTCTCTCTCTCTCTCTCTCTCCTAAGTACTCATAAAACATAAATATTTATGAATTTATATTTTGTTTTCAAACCAACCGAGTTATTTATGTCAGAAATAAATTTAATTCCTTCGCTACACTTGTTAAGTGTAAAACGATTGAAGATATTCATTGATACAAAAGGAGAAACAGTAAAAAATATTTTTCTTAATTTTTACGATTGATTTAGTTCCCCACATCGTATAAGTCTTCAAAATGTACAAATCATAAATAAAAGTTGTTGAAGGTACAATAGATCTTTATTTATTGCCTTTCAATTGGTCTAAGGATTTATTCAGTCAAAACGTCCCTTGACACAGTCTCTGTATCGTCAATATCGGTTTATTCCACAAATTTCTGACACCAAGACAAATTACTGTACAAATGAATTTTCGTGAATTTAACGTGAAATTGAAACGAAACCGACATTTATGACGAATTCAAATCAAATTTATAGCCATTATACCATTTAACTAATGTATTACACACACACACACACAACACACACACACACACATGTTCATAAGTCTATGAAGGCGAAGTATCTGACGTTTTGAAGTAGTAGTGAGGTAAGAAAGAAAATTCAAAATTTTTAGTGAATTTATGTATGAATACGTTTCCAAAATCATTTAAAACTAAAATACATTCTATTGTCCTCAAACAGCTTACTGATAAGTCATTTATAATAAAAACCTCACCTCGAAGACTTCAGTTTCTGTTGTGTATTCCGTGCCAACCTCAATTTCTTTATAACCTCATTTTCATTGTACACATCTTTACCCCACTCATGAACATGAGTAAACATATATATATATATATATATATATATATGTGTGTGTGTGTGTGTGTATATACATATATATTTACACTTGATATTCGATGAAATGACTTGATGAAGGAGAAAGTTCCCGCCTGTGCCTTGCTATCTTATCTACAACTCCGGACCAAAAAATAGAATACGGTCTCAAATGCGCTCATGACTCTAATAATACCTTTAAGTTATACACCTTTATGATGAATATCGAGTATCTGTGACGTTATTATTATGAAAAGACACCTCTGTGTGCCAGTTTTAAAAATGAAATTAAAATATAGCAAAAACATTATTAAACAGTGAAAAGTTAATGCATAGCGACATACCAAAATATTAGAATATCTTGTCAGGTTTTGCAGAAAAATAGAATAAATTCATTACGTTTATTAAGTGCTGGCAGTATATTAAACCTTTATCAAAGACTTTTTAACTTTGCGTCTTAATATTTAGTTGAGTTGGTCGCCCCTAAACCCTGATTACGGCCTCCAATTGACGTGGCATCGAGTCGAGAAGACTCTTGCATTCTTCTGTAGTTATCGATTGCCAGGTTGTCATCAAACACCTCTTCACGTCACTGAGTGTTCCTGGTTTACGCTTCTGGACCTTTTGCTTAGCATATTCCAAAGATTTTCTACCGGATTAAAATCGGGAAAATTAGCTGGCCATGGTAGTACTTCAATTTCATGAACACCAACCATACAGATGTTGCACGAGTAGCATGAGCTGGAGCCAGGTCATGTCGAAAAAAATATGGTTCGTCTCCATACAGCATTTCTGCAGACTCCAACATGAAGTATTCTAAGATTGCTTGATAAACATGACTTTTGGCAGTTCTATTTACCAATGTAAGTGACCCCACACCATTTGTATTCATGCAACCGTATGCACACAAACACACTCGCCGCCTTTATGAAATCGGATTTCGGTCACAATGTTAGTGCGAAGCAAAAGAGAAGATGAATCTCCTGGTGCAAAGAAGGAATTCCATGGACTGCAAACGAGTGGTAAAAAGTGCTTTTTTCAGACGAATTAAAATTTTGTGTCATTTGGTGACGGGGGTCCGCGAGTTTGGCGAAGAAAATCTGAAATATATCATAAACGCTGCCTGAAGCGATCAGTCAAACTTACGGTGTATGTGTTATACTTTGGCTTGAAGCAACCTCCGAAGGAAGTTGGTTCCAGATATTAACTATTGTACATATAGGAGAAGAAATTACCGCAGATGGAAGTTCTAAATGTTTTTAGTTATAATTTAAACCCATTATTTCTTGTCGGATCGGTATTAAATGAAAATAATTTCTTGTAGTCCACTCTGTCTATTTCATTGAGCATTGTTGGGTGGTATGGTGTAGTAGGTCCCTACTTCTTTAAGAAACTGGAAAAGCAGTAACGGTAACGCATAATTCATATCGTGAGATGCTACAATTTTCTTCTTACCACAACTAGTTAGTTTGTTCCGTAAAAAACTAACAGTATTACCCCAGATTCACAGTGGTTTCAGCAGGATATGAAACTCGCGTTTTTGAGGAAGCATTTTTCCGGGCGACTACTTTCCCTTCATGAGCCAATGGAATGGCTCCAATACTCACTTGACCTCACATCCCTGACTTTTTTTGTGGGGTTACATAAAAGACAGGATCTATTCTACCAAGCCTAAGAAACGTGAAGGCTTAAAGACCGAACTCTGAGGTAATCGACATCCCAGCTGAGCTATTTCCAAATATTATTTCAAATATTTGTGTAAGGTTGAATGTTTTGTGAGAAAAAAATGGCAGTTTCATTGACCATATTATTTAATTAAGGCTTAATAAACTACTGTGTTTTATGTACCTATTGCGTGTGTATTTGTGTAGAGTCCGTTTTTAGCTTAAACCATTTATTAAGAAATAGGGACATTATTTTGGGGGACACCTGATATATATATATATATATATATATATCACATGTAGAACCACAACACTTGAATTGGCACCTGCTGTACCCAAAATAGGCTGTACCCAATGTAGGCCGAACTTAGCTTAAAAAGACAGGCCAAATGCACAAAATTACCCCACCAGGATTTGAACCCACTACCTCTTCAGTATAATGTGAAGGCGCCAGCAACTACTCTACGACGAGGTAAAATTTAATACAATCTGACGAATATTTCATCGTCCGAGGAAACACGTAACACTTTCGCACCCAGGGGCATTTTACGTAAGAGTTGCACTAGATAATTTAAATGAAATGTTGGTTATTAGCTCGAGTGCGGGAGGGTTAATGCGTAAAATGCCTCTGGCACGAAAGCGTTATGCGTTTCCTCGTCAGGTTGTATTAACTTTTATCCCGTCGTAGCGTAATGGCTATTGCCTTCATCTTTTACTGAAGAGGTGGTGGGTTTGAATCTTGGTGGGGTAATTTTGCTCAGGCCAAGTAATACGGCCCATTGTTCTAATTTCTGTATTACTATTATTATTATTATTACAAGTATCACTATGATTCAAACCCTCGACCTCAACGTCCTCACTTCACTTACAGGGAAAAGTGTTACCCACTGAGCTACGGACGCTGGCATATATATATATATATATATTAAAAATATTGTTCTCAATATTATATTCCGTTTGATGCCTTTGTTGTATTTAGGGACAATTTCAGTGCGACATTTGAATTTCAGGATAAATTTGCAATAGTCACCTGACCTTACTACAATTTTTTTAGGATAGTATAATTTACCGCGAGGTCTCTGAGGGGTTTAGTACCAGGTTTAATTTCTCTTTGTGAAAAATTGGCTTTGGAGAGGGCTGAACCTATTGTACGCACAGGTTTTATGTAGGTTTCACGTAGAAAGCCGCAATGGATATCAATCGACAGGAAATTTAATAAAGAAAAACATCTTTTCTTGGACTTAGTATAAGATATGAGTAGTTTAGGGCGGAAACAACGAAAACTAGAAAGCTTTTAAACGTCATAACGACCCTGGAGTTCGGCCCTCGTTAGCACGCTTATACTTAAGTAATTAAAAAGATATGTTCAATAACATAAGATAAGACCTTTAACTATCATATATTTGAAAATCAAAGGTGTTCGTTTGAATTGGATTGAATTGAATAACCTTTATTAATAAAATAAATACAGTATATTATATTACAGTACAGTACAGTACATTACAGTAATTTACAGTGACAAATCATTGTGACACTGGACTATTTATTTAATTTAATTCGGTCCTTAAGGTTTATTCTTTACTGGGTTCTTATTAAAAATAAAACAGATAGTTATTATTAATTATTAATAATACATAAATCATGAATAAATATTATTAATTAAGGTGTGAATTAATCTTAAAATATCGTTATCGATACAACAAATGCAAGGTCCTTATTGAAGGTATTATACCAATACCATACAAAGAAATCAATATTATACATGCGAGATAAGAACTGAACAATCATAAGTAAGGTCTTTAATCCTAAATTACACACGAAAAGTGAATAAACAATTCAATTATTTTTATTAGTATGCCATTATTAATCGAGATTTCAACTTGGTTACACTCACATTTTTTATATAAGCATTTAAAACATTCCTAGTTTCAATCCAATGAAAATGGGTAATTTTTGAGATGAAGACAATCTAAATTGAGGTATAACATGCTTTGATCTATTTCTGGTCTGATATGAGTAGATTTCTTGACGAGTTATAAAATATCTATTTACCGTACTCATCGTAAGTTAATGATTTTGTTCTTACACTTTCGTTAATTGCGAAAGTAAAAATCAAGCTTTAAAAATGCAAAAATTTCACTATTTCCCTCATCCATTTTGTGTTTACTCAGCTGAAGATTGATGACGTAACTGGTGTGGAGGTTTCAGAATTTAAAATACGGATGGAACCATAAACAAAGGTATTTAAGGCCCAGGATGAAAATAAATCAATTCTGCACCCAAAAGCAGCTAACTATTTATAATTATTAATTTCATTTGATGAAATAATATTACATGATTTAAATGTACAGTTAATTGAAATCAAATATTTATTTATATGTTTAAAATACAAAAAAATTATTTAATAAATTACTTTTATGGCATCTTTAAGATTTTCTCTTTTTTTATACTGTAATTAGATTAAAGTAATAGCTTTAATCTATGGAAGTAATATTTAATACTTATACGCTTCTCAACATAGAGGACTACAAATCTGAAAATAAAATATTATCGATGTTTGTTTGATGAGGATGTTTAATCTTCTTGGCAACAGCTAAGGTTATATGGCGGAGGAAACCTACAGCTTTACGTAAAATCCAAACCACTGGACACTACATAATCTGAATGCAAGCATGTTATATAACATTATTTGGAATTTATAGGTCTGTAATAAAAGTTTGAAGGGTTATCCGCCATTAATAAATGTTTTTTCGCATAAATGTACGAAAATAAATGGTAAGATCGTCCTTATATCAATTTAAAGGATGTGCATTCTTTTCAAATTTTAACACTGTTTGCGGGGTCGCCGTTAAAAAAGTTACATTCATGAGACTGACCATTTCGGATTCCTATAATTTTCGAAAAGGAACTAATGACGCAGTGAAAAGAAAAAAAGGTACTTATGTATTATTGGGACTACCAAACTGTTTATTATGCATTTTTGCTCTCGTCATTTTCGTTTAAACTAACGAAAATATCACAACGTAACCTAACCAATCATCAAGGGCGTACAGTTGACCTAACCGGGCATTCAATTAACCTAACAGGTTAATATTGGTTATTTCACCTAAATATCTTCTGATCTTTTCGTATTAGGCACTCACTGTCACATTTCGGGCAAGTTAAGGATGAGGTCAACTGAATGCCTGGTTAGGTCAACTGTACGCCCTTGATGACTGGTTAGGTTAAGTTGTGATATTTTCGTTAGTTTAAACGAAAATGACGAGAGCAAAGGAACCCTTTAAATAACCCTTTAAAGTTAAACCGCTGCAGTTACTATTGAGGGTATGAGAAAAATTGAGTATGCCAGACCCAGTCGTAAAGAATCGAGAGAGGACGTACAGTATATATTTTATATAAGTGTAAGCACTAAGCAATTATATCCTGCGGCTATGCATGCTACGGGTCTAAAAGAATAACCTTACTACATTGTTAAACACGAGATAATTTTCAAAAAGCCTCTTTTCCCAACTCTGAAGCACAATTATTCATACAAGCGCAGATATTCGTTTACGATGACCTTCGTTTCTTTGACAAAAACAACTGTGGCTTGAAAATCATTGAAAACTATATTTGACATAAATGAATATGTTTTGATGATTTTCTGATAAGAAAGAATTGGGATCTTTTCCTTTATAGCACCCCTAATTTCTTCTTTCCCGGTTAGGTCAACTGTACGCCGTTGACAGTTGGTTAGGTTAAGTCGTGATGGGTTGAGATTCGGTGGAACACATCCACCAAACTCTATATTGATATTTATACAGCGAAATAGAGGAAAAAAAACAAGAATACTTTATTCTATACTAATTTTGGCGGAAATTCCTATTTATCGAGATATTTATTTTCGAAATTATTAAATTTTGGTGCCATTATTCACTAGTCAAACCTGTACGCCCACCTCCCGCCATCTCGTCTCGTGACGTGTGTAGTCCAGACATAGGTTAGGTTAGGTTACTTTTGCCGTGAATATTACTGACGAAAAACTAACTAACGAAAGGTTAGGTTAGGTTACTTTTGCCGTGAATATTACTAACGAAAATAGATTTTCCTGGTGTATTTCATGCTGTTTCAATTGATTCTGGGCTTTTTAGTTCACAATTTCCCTCTCTTCAAAGCCCTGCCCACTTACGGGAATCCAAATTGTTGGTAGTTGGTGGTGGTGGTGGGGGTGATATCGCCATAACGGTGCATTTGCACCGAAAATGAAGGTCAGATTCAGTTGAAACAGCATGAAATACACCAGAAAAACCTATTTTCGTCACTAGTTTGGGTGGATGTGTTCTACCGAATCTTTACCGTCGTAATGTTTTCGTTAGTATGTCGTTAAAATATTTGTTAGTGTTAACGAAAATATCACGACTTAACCTAACCAATTGTCAAGGGCGTACAGTTGACCTAACTAAGAAAGAAGAAACTAGAGGGATGCTATAAAGGAAAAGATCCAAGAACTGTGTTCAACAAATATGTGAAGGCCTACTCATCTGAATTCATTTGACAACGTGTACACATACCTTCGTATATACCCGCTTACGTGAAATAATGGCTTCACTGCCTGCCCCTATTTTGTACTGATTTTGTACTGATGCCCCTATTTTGAATTTGTAGTTTGGAGATCTTTAAAATTCGTGATGGTTTTATTCAAACATTAGCTTTTATAAAGACAAAAAATAAGACCATAGTATGTACGTAGTCTTTACTTTAGCCCTTTCGTTGCGTGTGGTCCGTATACGGTTCCAAAATTCGTAGCGTGACGAAATTCGTCGCAGCGAAAGGGTTAAGATGTGTAAGTATTAGTTATGTTAAGGAATTTGTTTCTCATAAATATGGTTAGACTCATCGAAGATCTATGCCTTAACTGTATATACAGGGTGTTTCAGGTCGACTCTAGAAATATGGAAAAGGAACACTTCATATTAGTTACAGAATTACTTCACAAACTTCAAATACCAAATACCAAATACAAACTCCAATTTGGCGGAATTTGTCGTTTGTATTTAGTATTTGAAGTTTGTCATAGTAATTCCGTAACTAATATGAAATGTTTCTTTTCCATATTTCTAGGGTCGACCTGAAACACCCTGTATATTAACACTCTTGAATCTTATCCCAAATTACCACTACTTCCGTGCACAGTATGATAACCGATAGATCTAATTATTATTAGCTTTCATCAGTCGATGAGAAAAATACAATGCGTCTTCTGTATTTATTAATTATTTGTTTACCATGCTTACTCATTTGTTTACCATGATTACTCATGCTCTCGAAGATTTTTGCTAGTGCAGTCGCAGGACTCAGACTTCAACATTTAATGCCAAACGACGGAAGGAACCTACTGCTTTACGTAAGATCCAAACCACGTGTCGTTACAGCATCTGGACGCAGAGAACTGTCTATCATCCAACTATTACCCAGAATTAATCAGAGATAGCGGAAAGATCAGAGGTCAGGTGCACCATAGCCGTCTCTCGCGAATCATAGTGTCTGTTGAGATGAGTAACATCCCCGCAAAAATGTAGAGTACAAATCAATTGAATGCAACATGATCAATAATGGTGGGGGAGGGGGGGTAGACCCCCCAAGGGGGAGAGGGGGTATGCAACAGGGGGAGATGGTATGCAACAGGGGGAGGGAGTATGCAACAGAGGGGAGGGGGTTAGACCCCCAAGGGGGTTATGCATGAAGGGGGAGAGGGGTAGTCCCTCCAAAGGGGTAGCCTAACGTAAGAAGGCGAATAGAGAGAGGACAGAGAGATGTTCTCGCTGGCATGTCTCGGCACATAATGGTGTCTTGACCAGCCATCCTGGGCGGCTTTAGCATCCCAGCCAGTTGGCTTAGAAGGAGTGATCAGCCAATCGTCTTGACGTTGTGTATACAAACATATATATATATATACTAATGTACAAGAATGTAGAGGCAGCCATCAATCAGCCAGCTGGCAGCGCCATCAGCTGCCAACGGCAGGAATGATGGCGTAGTGTATACATATATATTAATTTATATAGCGCCAAATCAGAGAATTAAAACGCACATCGCCCTGTCTCAAAAATAGCAAAGCACACACACGCATCAAAAAATAATGTCGTTTATATATATATATATAAATATATATATATACACCCATCATATACATACGTATAAAGAACAGAATATAACGCGCATCGCACTGCCTCAAAAATAGTAAAGTATATACGCACAGTCACATACTCTATAGTTTATATATATATATATATATATATATATATATATATATATATATATATATATATATAATATATATATACACCTTCAATAATAGAAATAAAACACAACTACATCATTCTGTTTATTTAATAAATGTCGAATATGTAAAGGGTGTCCCAGAAGTCTTGGGGGGGGGGGGGGCTTTATTTGGCTAACTTTTTTCTTTTTTGATTAATTTATTTATTTTTATTTTCCAATTAAAGTACCATTGCTGCGATTAATGAAAATGGAATCCTGGACAGTGAAACAAAGAGTGGCTATTGTGGAACTTTATTTGACAAACAACTCTTCAATCGTTGTCACTCAAAGAGCTTTTCGATTAAAATTCAACACACGTTCTGCTCCTTCTGATCGAGCTATTCGATGGTACGTCGCTAAATTTCGTATGGGAAAGGGTCAGGGACACGAACCACGGACTGGGCGTCCTCGAACAAGCCGAAGTCCAACTCGGGTTGAGATAGTTCGTGAAAGCGTTGAGGAAAATCCACGTCAGTCCGACAACGCAGCCAGGAATTAAACATTTCAAGAAGTTCCTTACATCGAATTTTAAGATAGGATATCAATCTTTACCCGTACGAAATTCAAATTGCTCAAGAAATTAAACCACAAGATCATCAGAGTCGGATAACGTACGCTAATGCGATTTTAGATTTACGCAATGAAAATGAAGATTTTCACCAGATATTACATGTGTAATTAAAATCGCAATATATATATATATATATATATATATATATTCAGCTCGGGGAATAAATAATAAATAAATATACAATCAGAAATAATACAGTTCGTACAGTTCGATTCCCGGGTGGGTACCTCATTTTTTCATTTGTTTCGTTCTTTCGCTCTCATCTTGCGCGGATAATTCTCCTATAAAAAGCGTCGTTCTTTACGTTAATTATACTGCGTGTTTGCAGTTATAATGTATATAATGTTACGGCATACGGGAGGTGCCGCTTTGGGGCATTGGTTTCTGCGCGTATGTAGAAGAATTACGACATTTGTTTGGGTGAGGCCTGTGGTGTAGTGGTTATCATATCTGACCGGCAATCGGAAGATCCCGGGTTCGATTCCCGGGTGGGTACCTCATTTTTTTCATTTGTTTCGTTCTTTCGCTCTCATCTTGCGCGGATAATTCTCCTATACAAAGCGTCGTTCTTTACGTTAATTATACTGCGTGTTTGCAGTTATAATGTATATATATATATATATATATATATATATATATATATATATATATATATAACCATGTATTGTATATAGAATTCTTCTGCACTATCTGTATTATTTTTGAAACGTATATATAAGTGTGTATTTTTTATGTATGTGTATATATTAAACGTGTATTATATATACTGTATATTTTTTCTGTACTAACTGTATTATTTTTGTTTCTATATTTATTTAATATATATTACCCGAGCTGAATATATATATATATATATAGCGATTTTCTCCATTGTATGAAACATGCCACACTCACAATCCTCGTTTTTCTACACATGCCATTTGATTTATGATAGGCAAAACAGACATTATTGAAAAACACGCGCTTACATACATTACAATCGCGCGTCTCAGTTTCAACTACACGACTTTCACACCTGGGACTTTTACACTGCTCGCAAACCATGTGGCACTCCTTACAATGCTACAACAGGTCATTCGTAAACTCGAGACAACCTTACACAAATCGTGATGTCTTCCGTATTTTCGGCTTTTATCATAACTCGCGTAAAGAGCCCTTATATCACGGATGGATAGATACTTGTCCTAGACAAGCCTAAAATAAGTAGGGGCTTTGTACGTTCTCTCACGCTGCTTTTAAAAACATACACACTCCTACGGTTATCATCCAATCCAAACACAACTATACGTACAACCAAATACAACTACACCCATTACCCGCTCTACCCTTCGCAGTTCTTCAGCCCCCATATCACAGGCAAATTCAAGTCTACAGTCTGCAGCCACTTTACGTGCACGCTCAACTACCGTAGGCATCCAAATTTTTTGGGAAGCTGTATTTACCACAGTAAACATATGACCCAAGACTAATGCTATAAAGCCGCAACCACGATGGAAAGCAGTGTCTTTTGTATATCTGATAACTGTTAAAGTTAAGAGTATAAGGCGATGCGATGTGACCTACAGGTCGGAAGACGTGATCTATATCAATTGTGAAATTCTCCAAATTAAGGTCGGTGCCGCTTTGAGCGGCCTGCATTATACGTATTAACACCCAAAAATCGTCTCTGTCACTATCATCTGACCCTAACCCGAGCGCCAGACGCGTCTTGCCTTCAAGCCCCTCACTGCTCTGAAGGGCAAACTCCGCAATACGTTCAACCATGCGCCGCAGTCCGTGTTCCAAACCGTTACTATACATGACTCGGCGGTCTATCCTGACTACGTACCGGTTTCTAGTCAGGGATGTGGGTGGTGGTGACGTTGCGCACCAGATCGAATGATATGCCGCTGTCTACAGGTTGCTGTGTTGCTGTTGAAATGGAAGTCACGGGTGGTATTGAATAGAGGTAAGTGGCTCCAGTTTTATTTGTAGATGGTGCTACTGAAGGGGTCGTACCGTAAGACGTGGAGGGTTGCGGTTCTATTACTGCGGCTCTAACGGTCGACGACTTTACGTGCTTTGACGTGGAAGGTGTTTCACCGATGTTTTCATACACTCGCTTTCTTCTCGAATTGACGAGTGGAGGTGCTGCGTTTGTCACTGCTGATGGTTCGTTTGCGGGGATGGAGTCTGTAGCCTCAACTACACTATCGTTGACATCATCAGCAATATTTATGATGGGGACATGTTGCTGGTAGAGTACCTCATCATCATCATCATCATTCACGGTTCTGGGGAAGAAGAAAAACAAGATTGTAGAAGATAAGGAGCAACGCTTAAAATTTTGTTATATTTTGTAAAGGCCCCACTTAGGAGTGTGTCGTGTTAGAGATGGATTCTGTAGAAAAATTCAGGTTCACAAGCACTTCTATATCAGGTCCTACAGGCTGTGGCAAACGGTTTTTATGCTTAAAATCATTAAAGATAAGGACGATCTATTCTCAAATTTTGTGCACAAAGTTATATGGTGCTATTCGACTTACCAAACCGTATTCAACGAATACAAGATGATATTTTGTTCCACAAAGGCGTTTATGATGTTAGTTCTATAAAGGGTGATGAACACACGGTTATTGTAATTGACGATCTCGTGTTTTAGAAATGGACAAGACGTTTGCCGGGACATTTACAGTATTCTCCCACCATCTTAACATGGCGTGTTCTTCATCAATCTAAACCTGTTTTTCAAGAATAGATACATGCGTGATTTATCGCTAAATACACAATATCTAGTCTTATTCGCACAATGTAGAGTTGTGGCACAAATTGGGATATTAGCCAGTAAAATGTTCCCGAATCACAGTAAGGCGTTTTTGGAAGTTTAGAAAAAACATTACCTTAAACGCCTTTATTATTATTATTTTTCACATGATAAAGAACGAGGTATTTATTACTTCACATGATAAAGAGAGACATGTTTGGTATTTCATAGGATAATGAGTTATTTATTATTTCACAGGATAATTAGAGAGATTTTAAAATAAAAATGGTTTCTTACGCGGTAAGACCGGCGGTCTCCAGCGTACCCTCGTATTCTAGGACGCTCCGAAGTAGTGCAGCGTCAGGCCTAAAATGTTGAAAATAAAAACTAATGCGTTATTCATTTCAAAAAAGGTTTAATGCATGAGAAAAGTTGCGCTATTTATTGAGACACACGTTAAAACAATAGACTGTTCTCGAATTACATGGTGCTTACACGATGTAATCGTCACTGCTCGATGCGGTGCTACTCTCGCATCGCGAATCTTGTAACACTGCTTGCCCTAAGGCTTGGCTTGAAAACACGCAGCCGTTGTCCACGAATCCCATCAAGTGTACGCACGCATTAGCGCTGTAAAATAACGACGTATACCTAGAGAATGGGTATATATATATATATATATATATATATATACACTATATGGTCAAAAGTATTCGGACACCCCGGAAAATCCGCATTTCTGCAAATATCACCTTCGCCGAAAGGTATGCTGGGAAAAAGCGTGGCGAAACTATAATGCTGAGGTGTTCTGTTAAGTTATCAGTAACTGTTGTGAAGCCATGCCGCGCGGACGTGAACTCTCCGAGTTCCAACGTGGACTCTTCATCGGATGTTATTTAAGTAACGTTTCTATACGAAACATTGCAGCCAAACAGGATATACCAAAGTCGACTGTAGCGGATGTTATCATGAGATGGAAGCACGACGGTGCAACTAACGCGAAAAAACGTTCCGGACGACCAGGCAAACTGACGGAACGTGATAGAAGAAGTCTGGTACGACATGTCAAGAAGTCCGCACGTCCTCTGCCGCTTCCATCGCTGAGGAGGTAGGAAGAGCATCCGGTACCTCCGTTAGTACTGTAACTATCCGCAGAGAGATGCATAGACTCGGTTATTATGGTAGAGCAGCTGTACACAAGCCACTGATTACAAAAGTTAATGCCACGCGTCGTTTGGCCTGGTGTGTCTCCCGTCGTTCCTGGACCGTGGAGGACTGGAAAACTGTTCTTTGGAGCGACGAGTCGCGGTATTCACTCTTCCAGTCTGATGGGTGTGTTTGAGTGTGGCGACAGCCCGGAGAACGGCTTCTTCCTGACTGTGTACGTCCAACGGTGAAGTTCGGAGGAGGGTCCATCATGGTTTGGAGTTGTTTTTCCTGGCTAGGGCTCGGCCCGTTGGTTGTTATACCCACTACCATGAACGCTGACGTTTATCTCGACGTTCTGGACAATTCGGCCCTCCCTACACTGTGGCAATACTACGGAGATGGCCATTGTTTGTTTCAACAGGATCGAGCTCCCTGCCATACTGCAAGGCGTGTGCAGGACTGGTTTCGTGAAAATAAGGTGGATTTGTTAGACTGGCCTGCTCAGAGCCCCGATCTCAACCCAATCGAGCACATGTGGGACGAACTGGAGCGACGGATACGAAACCGCACACCACGCCCGGCTTCACTTGCATCTCTTGCATCAGCTCTGCAAGAGGAATGGCGAGCCATTCCTGCACAGACTTACCGAAAACTGGTGGAAAGTATGCCTCGACGTGTTGACGCTGTAATAAAAGCAAAGGGTGGACCTACTGGTTACTAAATGCCATAATAAAACCATTTTTCCCAAAACCATGCGGTGTCCGAATACTTTTGATCATATAGTGTATATACGGTGTGTATATATCGACAATATATAGATAAAAATAGCTACTCACACTGTATCACCGCATAGATACACCTCGGGTGTTATATATTCGCTTAGACACTCGTGTATGGAAGAGTCGACACTTTCAGATGAAAATAATAATAGATTAAAATTGTGCACGAAAACTTCACAAAAACATACTTCTACATGAATGATGACACAGAAGAAATAGATTCTATATATTTCACTCAGAGCACTATTGAATAAGTTTATTTGCGTAGAGCACAATGTATCACGCAAAATAACTTACATAACGATATTCGGGAATTCGTTCGACGACGACATTTCTTGCTTATAATTTTGTACGCAACAGTTGAAAGCTTCACCAAACTGAAAATGATTCGCATGTGCTCCTGTCACACCTTTTTATAGGACAGGGGAGAAAGCGCCCCCTAGAATGGGGCATGATGAAGAAAAGTTTTCCCCCTCCTCCCCACACTTTCAGAAAACAAAACACTTACTGGCCGAACGTGTTTTGGTGGGCGGATTCTGAACAATGTTTAGTGGGAGATCCTTAAGTTTTTGCCAGACCGAGAGAGAGAGAGAGAGCGAGAGAGAGAGAGAGAGAGAGAGATAATTGAATAGACGTACTGCATAGCTAAGCATATATATATATATATATATATATATATATATATATATATATATTATATCCCTTCTATAACAGAATTTTAATTATGATTATATATATGTTAATATTTGTCATATAGGCTACGGTTTGTTAATAAGCTTTTCATATTTTAGTGTCAGAGAGAATATTCAAAGCGGTAAAGAGAGAGAGAGAGAAAGAGAGAGAGAGAGACGTGGAGTCTATTATATTAAATGTCATGGCGAGAGAGGGAGAGAGAGAGAGAAGGTATATAATTTAATAGATGTGCGTAGAAAATGTGTTTTGCGTATATATATATATATATATATATATATATATATATACACAGGGTCTGTCAAAAAAACTAAGCCAAATTCAAACCTTTATTAAAACAAAACCATTTATCTAATTAAGTTGAATTTTTTACACAATAAAGTATAGGTAATCACCTATTATCCTTTAAATTTTTATGACGATATCTTCAGAATTGTTAATTTTATTAATAATTAACTAAAAAGTGAGATTCTCCTACTTAACATGAAAATTTTTTTTTTTACGATATACTCTAGATAATTTTTAGTTTAATAAAATTAAAAGAACTGTTCAATATGATTCCCTTGCATTTCTATCACTTTGTCAATGCACTCTTTTAAATGGTTTAAATTGCAGATCAGATTTAATAATCCTTCTTACGCTTGATTCTGATATTTCTAGTTCTTTTGATATTTGAGCAGGTGTCATGTGGTTACCAGGTCGATCCTCTTGACTAAGGATACGTTCCTCCACTTTCTGAATATTTTCATCTACTCTAACTGATTTTGGACGCCCACTACCAACCTTCCTTTCAATGCTTCATGTTTCATCGATAGTTCTCAATAAGTAATCTAAACCTGATCTAGTCCATCTTTTATAATCGAACTCAGAAAGTAATTTCCTTGCACTATAACCTTTTTCAACTCTATAATGCTTTAAAATTATTTTATCTTCATGTGAGAATGGCATATTTAGAGGTATTCACGAAAAATTTTAAATCTAAACAAATTCTGAAAAAGAGAAAAAAGAAGATATTGCATAATGAGAAAAGCTGAAATTTTCGCAATCTGTAGAAATAACCGCATAAATCCTAAAATATTTAAAATAAAGTTATAAAATTATCACAGATTATTTATGAGCCTTTTATTTATTTAGTGTAAAAAAATATTTGAAATCTCTATCAAATTGTGCATTTTATAGAGATTTCAAATTGGCTTAGTTTTTTTGACGGACCCTGTAATATGCGCCTCGGTGGTTTAGTGGTTAGCGTCGCTGACTACGAATCCATCGGCCCTGGGCCCTGGGTTCGAGACCGGACGGCAGCCGGCGCGCAGCAAAACCAAGCTGTTCATCCTTCCACACAATAAAGAAAGTGGTTGGTAGATAAATGGGTACCCTAAGTGGCCTGGTGGTTAAGACGCTGGGCTGCTGATGGGGTGTGGTTCGGATTCCACGTTAAACTGTCGGTCTATGGTGGAGTGAAAAGCTTCACCTTCGTCAGAATGAACAATTCGGACGGAAGCTAACCAAAGGTTTTATATATATAATATATATATATATATATATTCAGAAAATTTAAAGTACTTAGAACATTTAAACATTTCTGTCTTTAAAATATCTATCACCATATTCTCTTAAAAAAATTGTTTGAAATGTAGAAGTCTTTTGATTTGGTTAAATTCAACTGGGTTGTCGTTAAAAATTTGAATTCATATGAATATAAACAAACATATATAATATATAATAGGGCTTGTATATTTTAAATAAAGTGTTTATAATTCTTTTAGGTTAACGAAGTTCAATTGGTTTGTTGTTAAAACTTTCAATTCATATGAACATAAACATATTTAATTAAGACCCCCATTAGATAAAATTCCATTTTCTTTCCGACAAATGTACGTCGAAAAGGTCCTTCGCAGTACTTGGGTAACACTGCTAAAATGAATTGTGGATTTCTATAAGCGCAATATCATAACATGCATATTTCTATGGGAAATATTATATTTCGCTTTAACAGTCTACGCATTATAACTGTTTTTAAACTCGTCATGTAACTGCCGGTTTATTTACTAGACTAAAAATATAAGTATTGTTTCCTAAATTTCTGATTAAAATGTCAAAGAATATTCAAACGTTTCTATGTCTTTAAAATATCTACCACTATATTCGTTTACTTTGAAATGAATTTTTACGTTTGACGCGTATTAGGTTTGAGTAATAATAATAATAATAGTAATAATAATAATAATAATGGTCAAGTATTTCATTTAAGGTCCTTGCCTAATTATGATAAAACGGTCAGAGATAGTAGCCACAACGGTTAATGCAACTGCGTGTGTTTCCTTCCTTAAAATGTATCGCTCGAATTAAATATCATTTTCACACTGCCTCATTTGGTGTTAAATTAAAGTCGAGGAATATTCCACCCGTGTGTTTTAACATTAGAGTGCTAAATCGCAGAGCAATTAAAAGTGGAAGGTTAAGACTCGAATTATGTTTGGTGCTAAATTAGTGCGCAAATGTTCTCGTTTTCCTGTTCGTGTTTTTTCGGGTACCTTATCAGAAGTGTACCTCGTACTTTAGCGCTGCAAGCACATATTTCAGTGTTCGGGGTAAGTATGGTGTTATATTAAGATGCAACTGTGTTTTCGTGTCTTAAAAGCATCGAATATCTATGAGCCCTGTATCTTGAATTAAATATCAGGGGCAGTTTTCATAATCTCGAATTAAATTTAGTGTTAAATTAAGATGCACCCGTGTTTCGAAAATATGGGCTAGTTATCAGTTGTAGCGGCAAACTTTTCTTCATTTTGGTGGAATGATCAAATCGAATAATGGGGCGGAAAATATCTTATATTTATTTAATATATTGGTTTGGGATGCAGTAGAAAATAAAAAGGGCCATGGGAATAACTACTAATTCCAAAAATATTTGCTTAATATATATATATATATATATACATATATATATCAGTGGCGTGCGGTGAATGTGTCCACAGAGTAAGCGGGCTGTATATATATATATAATTTGATTTTAACTCTGTAAGCGGCGCATTCCTCGCTTACCCTGACTTCACGCCACTGATATATATATATATATATACTGTATATAATGGTAGTGATGATAAAGCCGCCCACGATGGCTCTCAAGACCCCATTATGCGCCGAGATATGGCGTATTATACTTGATGTGTATCTTAACTAATTATTCCTCTTTTTGCATCTAATGCAATTCTTCTCTACTGTCCATGCTATATAAAATCCAATTGTTTTGTGACTAATGTATATACATATTCGACATATATTAAATAAACAAAATGATGTAGTTGTGTTTTATTTCTATTTTTCAAGGTGTATATATATATATATATATATATATATATATATATATATATATATATATATATATATATATATAAATAAACAATACAGTGTGCGTGTATGCTTTGTTATAATTGAGACAGTGCGATGTGCGTTTTAATTCTCCGATTTGGGGCTAGATGAATAAATATATATGTATACAGTACGCCATCATTCCTGCCGCTGGCAGCTGGCTGACAGATGGCTGCCTCTACATTCTTGTACATTAATATGTATATGTATACACTACGCCAAGACGATTGGCTGATTATGCCTTCTTAGCTGCGATGCTAAAGCCGCCCAGGATGGCTGGTCAAGACACCATTATGCGCCGAGACATACCAGCAAAAACATCTCTTCTCTCTCTCTCTCCTCTCTTTATTATCCTTCTTAGGTTAGGCTACCCCTTTGGAGGGGCTATCCTCTCCCCCCTTCATGCATACCCCCTCTGTTGCATACCCCCCTCCCCCACCTTTGGTGTCTAACCCCCTCCTCCATGTTGCATACCCCCCACCTTGGCGGGTCTAACCCCCTCCCCACCTTGGAGGGTCTAACTCTCCCTCCCGCACCATTATTGATCATGTTGCATTCAATTGACTTGCACTCTACATTTTTGCGGGATACTACTGAGATGGACGCTTTGTCAAGCGGGTGGGTGGAGAAGTGAAGAGTGGAATAATTGGCATGAAAGTGAATAGGACAGGAAGTGCGACTAAAAAAAGATCATCAATTAATAAAAGAAAAAAAGTGGGTGACAGGAAAGAACCTTGAGGAACACTACTATTAATAACTTTAGAAGAACAGTGGCCATCTACAGCTGCAGCTATAGATCGGCCAGAAAGTAAATCAGAGATGAAGGCACAGATAGTAGGATAGAACCCGAAGGAAAGCAGTTTGAAAATTAAAGATTTATGCCAAACTCAATGAAAAGCTTTCGATATGTCCAGCGCAATAGCAAAAGTTTCACCGAAATCCCGAAGGGAAGATGACCAAGAGTCAGAGATACAGTATGTGCAAGAGTAGCAGTAGAGCAGTGGCATGCAACCTTTTTTGAAACTGTCAGTTTGATTTATTGGTAATTTGATAATGGGTCAGTGTTCAAAATTTAAATCAAAATACACTATTTTCGGGACAGTTTAAAATAAAAAACACTCTTCATGTAATAATATTTATTATTTTATATATACTATATACAACAATTGACCCACGGGTCAGAGGTTGCCGACCACTGGAGTAGAGTTTCTTTTGCGGAACTCATATTGACGATCTGAAAGAAGATTGTGAAAGAGAGGTGTTTAAGAATTTTCCAATTATGGATAGTCTCAAAAACTTTAGAATGCAAGCAATCAAGGAAATCGGACGGTAATTGGAGGATTGAGAGCAGTCACTCTTCTTTGGGAGAGACTGAATAAACTGAGTAAACGTCCAGCAGGAAGGAAAAGTACCAGATAAAAGATAAAAACGTAAGAGTTTGTCAAGACAGGGTGTCAGCACAGAAGCGCAGTTCTTGAGAATAACAGAAAAGACACCATCTGGATCGTACGCCTTCGTAGAGTTGAGCCCAGATAGGGCAGAAAAAACATCTGGAAGAGATTCTAATTTCAAATATAAGTGAGTCAAAGGGCGGAGGAGAAGGAGGAACAGCACGGAATCGTCTAGGGTTGAGTTGGAGGCGAAAGTGTGAGTAAATAGTTTAGCTTTACCAGAAGAAGAGGTGGCAAATGAGCCGTCAGAGTGGAAAAGAGGAGGGAAAGAAGAAGAAATAAAGTTATTGGAGAGGTTTCTGGCTACATGCCAGAAAGAGCGAGACTCGCATGATTCTAGCACAAATATAGGCAAGGTGAGAGAGAGAGAGAGAGAGAGAGAGAGAGACTATCATGGTGTGCTTGGGTTTTTAATATGGCCTACGTTCACTGTTCCTAACTATTAAAAAATGTAAAAGAAGGTCGAAACAATTATTACATATTCCATATAATGCAAAATTTGTCTCGTGAACTTAAACTGGTAATATATATATATAGCAAGTAATAAGAGAACGAAGAGATGGTGCAGGTTTATTTACAAACGTTTCGGAAATTTTCATTTTCCATCATCAGTGCTAAAATTATAAAATCAAATAAAAAAAAATGAATGAATATAATGAACAGAAACTTATACAATATATTTAAATAAACGTGTGATATTAATGGTGTTTATAGGGTACATTTAAATAATTAAAATTAAAAATAAAATAATATAAAAATATAGAAGAGTGATCAATCGTCAAAAATATAAAGTTAAAAGCGAACAAAACTGAGAGGATTCTTACCAGGTTGTTATCATCGGGGTAAGGGGATTAATTGAGTAGAGGGTTGGGAATGATTGGTTATTGGAAGAGATCCATATTAGAAGAGTTGCTAGTTTGTAATTGTGGGTGGTGTAGGCCGAAAGGATGGGTCTAATGGGTAAGTTGGGTTTGTGTATTTTGGGGAGGTTGTAAAGAGTACCTGGGGATGAGCCGGAAGAACGTACTTGGTTGTAAATATCTTCCGAAATTTTAGTCTGATCGTATAGTTTTCTGAGGAAACGGTTGATTTTGTTTTCAAGTTTTAGGGAAAGTGTTAAGGGATTGTCATTAATCTTTTTGAATTTGGTGGAATCGTTGAGAACGTTGTTAACCTTATTAATGTAATCCGATTTATTAAGAAGGACGATGCCTTTACCTTTGTCAGGGCGTGGGATAATGATGGAGTCGTCTTTAGATAGTTTTTTTAAGGCAGGAGAGGTCGTTTCTATTGATTAGCGGGTGGGGGGGGGGGGGAACTATTTTAAACACTTTTTATCGTTCGAAAAACTTTCATAGTTTAAAAAATGTTCAATAGTTGACGAGACAAAACTTCCATTTTTAAAGTCTTCAATTACCCACATCGCAAATAAACACCTTTATAATTTTAAACCTCACAAAGGTTTTTTCCCCCCTAATCAATAGAATATATATATATATATATATATATATTATATATATATATATATATATATATATATATATATATATATATATATATATGCGTGTGTGGAAAGGGGTACACCTCACGTTCTTATATGTATTAGTTGTACCTCATTTTCATATATACACCTCACTTCTCCACTCATTTTCAAGATCAATTTTTGTAACTCGTGTGCATAGCATACCAATGGACGTGTGTATAATATAACATGGACGATTCTGGTGTCGTTCCTCACTCTCATCCCCACTCTGACTTTATTATGTCTGAAATTAGAATCTCTTCTGAAAATGTTTTTCCTGCCCTCTCTGGGTTCAACTCTAGGAAGGCGTACGGTCCTGATGGTGTTCCTCCTGTTGTACTTAAGAACTATGTTTCAGTGCTAACACCCTGCCGAGGCAAACTCCTTCGTCTTTGTCTCTGATCTGGTACTTTTACTTCCTGCTGGAAGTTTGCTTTCATTCAGCCTGTCCCAAAGAAGGGTGACCACTCTCAACCCTCCAACTATCGTCCAATTGTTTTGATTTCTTTTCTTTCTAACGTTTTTGAATCTATCCTTAATAGGAAGATTCTTAAACACTTCTCTTCTCACAATCTTCTTTCAGATCGTCAGTCTGGGTTCCGCAAGGGACGCTCTACTGTCGATCTTCTTGCATATCTCTCTGACTCTTGGTCACCCCTCCTTTCGGGATTTCGGTGAAACTTTTGTTATTGTGCTAGACGCCTCAAAAGCTCTTAATAGAGTCTGGCACAAAGCTTTACTTTTGAAACTGGCCTCCTTCGGCTTCGATCCTTCTATCTATGCCTTCATCTCTAATTTCCTTTCTGGCCGATCTATAGCTGGAGTTGCAGATAGCCACTGCTCTTCTCCTAAAGTTATTAAGAGTGGTGTTCCTCAGGGTTCTGTCCTGTCACCCACTCTTTTCCTTTTATTTATCAATTATATTTTTAAGTCGAACTTCCTGTCCTATTCATTCCTATGCCGATAATTCCACTCTTCACTTCTTCACCCGCTTTCCAAAGCGTCCCTCTCAATAGTCACTCCATGATTCGCGTGGGACGTCTATGGTACACCTGACCTCTGATCTTTCTGCTATCTCTGATTGAAGCAGAAAAAACCTTGCTGCTTTCAATGCCTCAAAAACTCAGTTCGTACATCTATCTCCTCGTCACAATCTATCTCTGTACATTCAACAACGCACAACTCAATTCTTCCTCTTCTCTTAACATTCTTGGCATTTCCTTTTCTCATGATCTTTCCTGGAAAGATCACACATTCTTTTTCCAAAACAGCTTCTCAGAGGTTAGGTGTGCTGTACCGCCTCCTCAGTTTCTTCCTTTGCCCCCCAACCCAGTTGCTGGCTCTGTACAGGTGTCTTGTTTGCCCCTGTATGGAGTATACTTCACACACATGTATGGGATGGCTCAACCCACATAGCCGTACTTGACTGGGTGAAATCGAAGGCTTTCCATCTCATTAATTCCCCGCCTCTTACTGACTGTCTTCAATCCCTCTCTCTTTGCCGCAATGTTACCTCGCTCTCTCTTTACTATCGCTATTATAATGGACAGTCTAGGGTGGATCGATTTTACATTTTTTTCGATTTCCATATTCTAATAGAGACAAAAACTTGCGCATGCATGAGAAAATAGCCTCTGCAAAATCTTAGCTTAATAGGTAATCATCTTCTGCCCCCGGCAGAGCGATGAAAATCATATTTTAGTAGTCAAAAACGTATTTTTAAACCCTAGCCTAGAGTCATAAAATTTTGCGTGTGTGTTATTTCATGCCTAAGCAACGATATAAATGCTATGTGAAATATATAAATGCATTATTTAAGACAAAGAGCCGATCTGAAAATATGTATAATATACATATTTTCAGATCCGCTCTTTGTCTTAAATAATGCATTTATATATTTCACATAGCATTTGTATCGTTGCTTAGGCATGAAATAACACACACGCAAAATTTTATGACTCTAGGCTAGGGTTTAAAAATACGTTTTTGACTACTAAAATATGATTTTCATCGCTCTGCCGGGGGCAGAAGATGATTACCTATTAAGCTAAGATTTTGCAGAGGCTATTTTCTCATGCATGCGCAAGTTTTTGTCTCTATTAGAATATGGAAATCGAACAAAATGTAAAATCGATCCACCCTAATGGACACTGCTCTTCTGAACTCTCTAATTGCATGCCTACCTCCTTTAAGGAGTGCACGCAGCACCAGACTTTCGACACTTTCTCATTCCTATTCTGTCCAACTCTCTAACGGAAGGGTTAATCTGTATTTTCAGTCTTTCATCTTCTCAACCGGTGAACTCTGGAATAACCTTCCTCAATCCATCTTTCCCCCTGCCTATGACTCCCAATCTTTCAAACGCAGAGTGTCTAGGGATCTCGAAAACCCTGGACTTAATTTTCGCTCTCTTCTTCTTTTATGCTGGTGGACCGTTTTTGCGTTAAAATAGTGGAAGTGAGGGGAACTCGTTGTCATTAATTATCACTGGGGAACAAATTTCAACTTTTTGTCTATTGAATTAGATTTGACAGTTAGTTCTAGGTAATTTGGGTGCGCTGAGCACGAATTTTTACTCGGTTTTGCTCTATCAGGTCCTGATTTTGCTCAACACCCCTCCTCTTTCGTCGTATTCATAAAAAGGTTTTTTTCTCAATACTCGCTAAGTCTTTTTGCAGTTACACATTATGCAACTAGGTTTTTATCTAGGTATTTGTACCTATTGTTATGGTATTGTTGTATTATGTATATTTTTATATGTAACACCCTAAAAATATTTTTAATTTTGTCATTTTTAACCCATTTTAATATTAGTAAATTAAGCTAAAAATATCATAGAATTCTAAAATTTTCTCGAGCGTTCCTGTTCTCTGTAGAGTATTCTAGAGAGACAACTAAAAATATAAAAGCGACTCGTTTCCAGAGTTAATCAGTCAATTCAATCAGTCAGTCAGTTGAGTTAGTTAATTAAGTTTGGGCATTAACATAATTTTGAATTGGCATATGATTTAGTGAGTAATTTTGTCATCGTGATTTAATATAGTTGATTTAATTAGACGTAATTTATATTGTACCTACTCATCCGTGTTTCTAGTTTAATTTCATAGATTGTAAGTACCTATTTCATAATAAGTACCTATTTAAACTAATTTTTGTGTTTATATTTCAGATTTTCTTAAATTTATATGAATTAAGGGCTTTAAATACCTTTACAAATTGGCAGAACAATCAAGCAATATGTCATCAAGCACTAGAAAGTTCAAATGCAAAAACAACCCTGATTCCTTCTGTTATATATGTGGAAATTTTACACTTCCACATCAACGAGCAAATATAACTGACTTCGTAAAAAGAGCTTACTTAGCTTATTTTGGCATAAAACTGGGGGACCAAGATAAATCGTGGGCTCCACATAAAGCCTGCACTATATGCATTGAAAGACTGCGACATTGGACGAAGGGTTCGGATTCAAAAATACCTTTTGTAGTTCCGATGGTAAGTTTATGATTTCATAAAACTATGTAATTTAATCACTAGTATACTGTAACTTACCTAAATGTAATTGTAACTTAGGTACATAAACAAAAATTTACAGAAAATGTTTATAAGAATCTCAAATATTGCATAAGGTTGAAACACATAGAAATGTTAAATGTTTGGGTGATAACTTTTGATAAAATTCATAAAAACAAGTCTCTCGTCGCTTTTGTTAACGCTTTACAATTTTTTTCCATATCAGGTGTGGCGAGAGCCTACTAACCACGAGACCGATTGCTACCTTTGCTTTGTCAAGACTTCTGGCTTCACTAAGAAAAATAAACATTGTATCGAGTACCCAAATTTCGACACCGCGATACGACCTGTGCTACATTCAAATGAGATCCCCATTCCAAAATTTAAGGGTCTGCCAACTCAAGAATTAGTTGAAGATGTTCCTGAAAATATTGTTATGCACTTTGAGGAGTCAGACACCGATTTTGACCCCAGCGTATTTGAAAGTCAAAACGATCCGCAAAAGTTTAACCAGGCCCAGTTGAATGATCTTGTAAGGGATCTAAATTTGCCAAAAAAGGCTGCGGAAATTTTAGCTTCAAGACTTAAAGAGAAAAACTTGCTTACTTCAAACACATACATTTCATTTTACAGAAAAAGAGAAGAAGAACTTGTTAAATATTTTAGAACAGAGGATAGTTTAGTATATTGCTGCGACATAGTTGGTTTGTTAAAGAAGATAGGGGTTGAGTCTTACGATGCAAATGATTGGCGCTTGTTTTTAGACAGTTCGAAAAGAAGTCTTAAGTGTGTGTGTTGCATAATGGCAATCTATACGGCTCGATACCGATTGGGCACTCAACAAAATTAAAAGAAAAGTATGAACATATAGAAAAGGTTTTAAATCTTATCAAATATAGGGAGCACGAGTGGATCATATGTGTTGACTTAAAAATGGTTAATTTTCTGCTAGGACAACAAGGAGGGTATACTAAATATCCCTGCTTCCTTTGCTTATGGGACAGCAGAGCCAAGGAAGAACATTATTTCAAACAAATCTGGCCAGCACGAACATCACTTACTGTCGGAGAAAAAAACGTAATTAATCCACCTTTAGTGAGCAGAGATAAAATCATATTTCCTCCTCTGCATATAAAACTAGGCCTCATTAAACAATATGTAAAAGTTTTAGATACGAACGGCGAGTGTTTCAAATACATAACTTCAAAATTTCCAAGTTTAAGTTATGAAAAAATCAAGGCGGGAATTTTCGACGGTCCACAAATAAGAACAATGATTAAAAACAGCAATTTTCCTAATGTCATGAATGAACGCGAAAAAAATGGCTGGTTCTCATTCGTGGACTTGATAGAAAACTTTTTAGGCAATTATAGGGCAGATAACTACGAAGAAATCGTAAAAAAACTTTTAAGGGACTACAAAGAGTTAGGTTGCAATATGAGCATAAAAATGAATTTTTTGAATAGCCATCTTGACCAATTTCCAAGTAATTTAGGTGATGTAAGTGACGAACAAGGGGAGAGATTCCACCAAGATATCAAAATTATGGAGGAACGGTACCAAGGCCGCTGGGATTCCCACATGATGGCTGATTACTGCTGGTGCTTGAAAAGAGACCTGCCATCAACAAGCAAATACGCTAGAAAGTCTTACAAAAGAAAATTTTTGCCACAGTGAAAGCTTCATATCTGTTTGTTTTTTTATTTTAAGTCATTTCTATCGTTATAATGTAATTTTACTGTAGTTTGAACTGCTTGTATTCATGAAACTTGAAAAAAAAATTTAACACATGACTTAATTTTTTAGTCCTAATTTGAAAAATCTGGAAAATGGCACATAGGCTGTCGACAAGAATCAGGACCTGATAGAGCCAAACCGAGTTGAAATTCGTATTCAGCGCACCCAAATTACCTAGAATCAAGTGTCAGATATCATTCAATAAAATACGTGTTGCCCAGTGTTATATGCATATATAATTAATGAGGAAATTACTGATCTAAGATGATCCCAAAGGAATAGATCTAATGATGTCAGATCAATAAAAGAAGATTTAATGAAGTAACTATCCATAGATACAGACTTTTACGTGGAAGAAAATATTTGGTATGGAATTCGAACATTAATTCAACAAAACAAATATCATATGAGTAAATACGTTTGTTACACCCTGTATATAAAACTGCATGACAACATTTTTTAGCACTGGAGGCATTACATTAACGCCACAGGGTTGCGAAAGTTCTTGAGATGTATAATAAGTTTTTCCATCACTCGTGCAAGAATTTTCACCGAGGCACACATTCAGTTGTAGCCCAGTTTGTGGAAACACACAAACCTCGATATATTTTGTCGTTACAAATCGACATTATTTACAGCATGTCGAAGCTTTGTCCATGGATTAGATTTCACCTGGCGAACGAGAGCTTTCTGTGTTCTTTGTATAACCAATGCTGCCTGTTTTGACCGATAACATTGCCCAACAAAAAAAAAAATATTTTGCTGGTGATTTAATTGTAAGACCTGTTTCTGGATAATATTTATGTGCTGATTTAAAAAATCACCTTAGATTTTGTCCATCACATCAGGTTTTCGTGCAATGTGCAATGCAATATGCCTATTTTGGGTGATCCATGAAGGGCACTTATCAAAATTGATGATTTTTGAGACCTGTTAACAGCTGTTTTGCTGTTAAAATTTTATCTGTGGAATATGCAAATCTGTGCATTAAATCTAAAGGTCATGTACAACATATTAAAATCTTGGGTATCTGTGATTTCCCCAGGTGTGAGCGTGACGTCATGATCATGGATTCATTTTTTGCTTATTTAAACACTTTTAATCACTTTATGTGTCAATATTACCATTGTATATTAAAGTTCACTCCCTGCACAATTGTTTACTTTTCCATGCTGATTCTGAGTATGTAAAAACTTATTTTTTGAAAAGAAAAAAAATTGGGCATAACCCTGCCAAAATGCGATATCTCCGTATTTGATTGCTCGAAAACCTGACGTGATAGGCAAAAACTAAGTTGATTTTTTAAATCAGCACACCAAAATTACCTAAAAACAGGTGTTAGAATTAAATCATCAAAATTGGTGTTGGGCAGTGTAATGATAGTTAGTTTATTGTTTTAGGGTGATGTTACACATTGTCGCCTTTTTAAACCCAAAATTATGAATTATCCGTTTCTTCCTTTCACCAGAGTCTCATTGTCTAATTATGCGACCCAATGATGTAAATGGTGATATACAGTAACACAAGCACCAACTGCACTAGTCATTTTTAATGATTCATTAACAGTTCGATTCCTACTGAAAATGGAAGCTGGTTATCTCCATCAATTTAAAGTGGTTTTATTGATGCCGCTCTCACCCAATCTTTAGAGTGGATGACGGTTCAGAAACACTTTAAGCTATGTGAATCAACCACCTTTAGCCATTACCAACTTTTTAACTAGTCAGGAAACCATGCTATTATAACCACTTTATTCACAAGGTTTTCTCAATAAGTTCGTTGAAATGGGTACCTTTGTTCAACCAGTTTAAAGCGGTATTCACTCAACTACTTTCATGAGATTGATTATTATTATTAGTATAAGAAGACAATACACTGAAAACCTCAGCTCGTTTCTCTAGTCCATTTATAAACAAATATTTCTTACAATACCATGCCATTCGTACAAACTAAATACTATCGTGATTGCATTAATACATACATGTATATGTTATAACTAATATGCTTATACAATATTACCTATCTATAAAAAAGTTGTTTTTTCACTATCGAAACTAAAAAACCACAATATTAATTAAGTTAATATACAAAAAGCGATCAAGCTACAGTTTCACTTCTAAAGTTTTATGAATTTTATATAATTTATGGAAAGCGGTCAAGTTGTAAATGCACTTGAAAAGTTTTAAAAGAACTCTGCGAATTATTTTATAAAAGATAATCTCAGCCGAATTATATTACATTAGTACATCAGACTTTTACTTGGTTACATTTGCGCTATATAATTTTCATAATAGAAGAGTAACTAAATTACTTTTACATTTATACATATACATATATAATGTATATTATTCAACCAACCAGGCGGAGTGATAATGATATAACCACTTTTTCAGTAAAAACCTAGTAATACCTAGAAAAACCTGGTTGAACTGATTAATATGATCAGCTTTGGCTGAATTTCAACCACTTCTCATTTTCAGTGCGGAACATATTCTGCTGTTATACTTAATAGGGAAGTGCACAGAAAATCGAGTCTTCAAATCATTTTTCTGGGTGTTCATGTTATATATATATATATATATAATATTATATATTATATATATATATATATATAGCATCCATCGGTTTCCATCCACAAAAGCTTTTATATTCCATTTAAAGTATATTTAGTTTAAATTTCTTTTCCAGTTCCTCTCTAATGAATCCCTTCTGATTTGCATAATGACCTTTTCGCACATTCAACATAAGAAAAAATGTAAACAAAGTGGTGAGGAAATAACATCACCATTATGGAGATCGCAACAATTTTAATCAATATATTGTGTGTGTTGTGTGTGTGTGTGTGTGTATATATATATATATATATATATATATAAAATCCAAATTTGTGTCTATTTTTAATACTGATTATAAATTTTATTGAATTCGGATCCAACCATCTTCCTCACATAACAGCTCCATAAATTCCTATTTTAAGCTGTGTTTATAAATTTTAGGCGTAATAAATGTATGAACACAAAATGATGAATGGACGCAGTAATACTCGTAAATGTAGAATTCCCATCCAAGGAAAATAGAAGAGCGTAAAAAGAAAAGTGTCAGAAAATTGAATTTGAAACAGTAAAAGCTCAGACTAATTTTATTTTCAAATTCAATGGATTGCGTTGAAAATTGGAAATCTTAATTGTAAAAGAAGCCAACTACGGGACTTCACACGCGAACTTGATTTAATAAGGGAGAGAAATTTAGCATACTCAGGTGTACTCGGCATACTAAAAGAGATCTCGATAAAGTGATTATTTTCTTCTTGGAAATGGCCACACTATCATTACTAGTTATTACTTCTTTTTTATATCCACATTTTTGTTAAAAGCATGCCCACAACACCATCCTCCACGTACGGAAAAGGCTGACCTTCGTTTCGGATTTCATGAAGTGGAAATTTTCAGTATGAATCTCGTTTTCTTTTTGACGTACAAAAATTTTTCTTTTCCTTGGTTACACACACACACACCACACACACACACGTAGCATCTCTGCTACGAAGTACTAACATTTTTAAATCCATATATCTATAAAACTAATTAAATAAACTTAACTTAATCTAACCTCAGTGCCATCGAACCGAGAAAGGCGTGATGTTTCGAAGGTAGTTGAGGGCTCGGAGGGTGGTTTCTGTTAAGTCATTACATAGTGAGGTGAACTTAACCGAACCTAAACTAACTTAACCTTGCGTAACTTAATCTAATCAGGGCCAACATATCTTTTTTCCAATAGTAAAACTGTTTCTAGAATGTTTTAAAAAATTGTTTTGATGTTCCAAGGTACCGAAAGTGTTACCTCACAAAAAAATAACCCCACTTTATCTGTGAATTATTGGACTCGACCTCACATATGTTCACACACACAAAGACCCATACATACAGGGTGTCTGAAAAGTTACTCCCTATTTTTAAATTCTTATTGCTCCTAAACGAAAAGGGTTATGAAAACATTTCTTTAACTGAAGTGAAGCTTATTTATTACCGTTTACTTTATTACAAAATTGAAAATCTTTAATCCAAAGTTAAAGTTCGACGTAGGCTCTAGCACTGTCCACATACTTCTTTAACCTGAGTGGGAAAATGCTGGAGAATTGCTCTCCATGCAAGATGGGGGCTCCACCACATTTTGCATTAACTGTTCGTGCCTGGTTAGATAACCACTTCTCCGGACGGTGGTTAGGTCGTCGAGGGCCAACGGAATGGCCTGCTCGAAGTCCAGATTTAACTTCATGCGACTTCTTTTTGTGGGGCTGGGTCAAAGAAGAAGTGTAGAAATCAAAACCAAGGACCATTGGTGAACTTGAAAACAAAATTCGTGTTCTTGGTAATGTACCACTGAACAGTTTTCACAATTTTCGAATTATTTTATGCTCGTATTAGTTAAGTAACTTAATTGGCCTTTTAAACGATATGATAATATATATATATATATATATATATATATCTAGTGTTCTACGACAGTTATACTGTTTATTAATATACGATTGAAGGAAACGGGAGGTGGGCATCATGTGACGGTCATACCTGTACCTGATTGGCTAACCGCAATTGCAAGTATGAACGCAACGAAACCTGTTCTTCTGGCTGGAGGCTGGCTGAGGCCTATTTCCCAACTTATAATCCAGCTAGTAAACCTAACTTATGTTTTCTATTTATACATTATGAATTCTATTATTTTATATTCATTAATAAACCCCGATTTCACAATCTCAACACTGTTACGGCTTTTGGGAATGATTAAACAATTTTGATCTTCTGCCAGTAAAGCTGTTCCCATCCAGAGTTAAAGCTGTTCTTCTTTTCTCTATTTGTGTTTAGAGGTTTATAGGGTTTATTACGAGCTTAGAGACCGTTTTTGGTATATCTGTCCTTTATCCTCTCCGAGGAATACAGATTTAGCTCGTGTAATCTCTTCCAGTAATTAATGTCTTTTCATCTACATAGTTTGGCTTTAAAGCTCCTTGGTATTTCTTCTAAGTCTTAAATTTCTTCATTTTAATATGGGTACACAGAAATTAAACAGTATTTCAGTTTTGAGATTGTTAAGAATTTTCGCAAAGAAATCCTTTTTAAATTTATTAATATCTGTTTTATTATTTTGGCTTCATTTATTATTTTAGGTGTCTTAAATTTCGTATCATCAATCATCCTCACTCCCAAATTCTTTGCTTTTTATTTTTAATTTTCTGTCCATATTGGGCATAGCACTCTATCTTTCTTAGTTCCTCATTTCTTCCTTACCTCAACAATTGAAATCGATCATTTTTAAATGTCTTCTGGACATTTATGCATTTTATCGGCGTTCGTTTGCAGGAACTTCTCATTATCTGGATTTTTTGTCAGTCTGTTAAGTTTGTTTTCTGTAAAGGATGTTAATGCACTATTGCTTGCCATTTCTTTAGCTGTTGTATATCAGTTGACATTATTATAAATAACAGTGTCGCAAGCAATGGCGTATTAAGGATTTTTGGGCCCTGGGGCCAAAATATTCTTGGGGTCCCTCAACAAGACAAATCTTCGAGTCATGTAAATTAATAAAACCATTTATTTCTAAATCAAATAATGCAAGTTTTACACAAATATCAAGCTGCTACAATTACACCAAACCAATTACACAACTACAAGTCCACTACTAATCTACCAAAGTTGGTCACAAAATCATCCACCACCAGTATACAAAAGTTTTTTGAGCTGCTTCATATCACTAAATTTCCCAATCACAAGCTCAGTATTTAAATTCTGAAAAATATTATTTTCTATGCATAACAATGACAGACTTTGCAATTTCTTTTAGGTTAGCATTTGACGTTTAACATTTTTAATCATGCTCAAATGAGAAAAAGAACACTCCGCAGTTGCATTTAACATCATCAAACACAAATAAATGCGATAAGCAATGAAAGCATTTGGGAAACAGCCCTCAATTTGTGAATTTCCTGTAGTACTCCTAATGGGCGGTGTCAGCTAAAGCGTTTTGTTTGACAAACAGTACAAAATGCTGAAACTCAAATGGGAAGTTGTCCTCAGAATCATTTGGGTAATGGACTAGCCAGATTTTTGTTGCTTTTGATGCTTCCTCTGAAGTTGAGAGATATTGTTGAACATTCCAAATTTATCATTGATATCATTATAAACATCGGCCCCTAAAGCAGCTGGGCCCTGGGGCCTGGCCCTCCATGGCCCCCCCCCTTTAATACGCCACTGGTCGCAAGTAGTTTCTTGTGGTACTGAACTACAAACTTCGAATACTGATAATATAATCTATCTTTGGACTGAAAGAACTTACTTCCTTTTTTCTAAGAAAGTTATATATATATATATATATATATATATATATCCAATTTATCCATTTTCCATCTTTTCCTGTTATAGCATCTATTTCAGTTTATGCGCTGTTGCTCCATGCATGGTCACAACAAATTTTTTCTAAAATCTGTATATATTGTAGCATAGTTCGGATTGTTTTGGGATGCACCAAAAATAATGTTACAGTGATTTACTTATCTACGATAAGTACAAGATTCCTCATGTGAATCCATGTTGATTCTTACTGAATCGATTATGCGCCCCCAAATATTTCTATTTTCCCTAACTATCCATTCTAACATTTTAGCAAGATGTGATGTCAGCAGTAACACAAGTTTATAGTCCTTTGCGTGTGAATTGTCTCTTCCTTTATACGGAGAAACAAGTTATTTCTCTACAAGATGTCCGGTATATCCTTTCGTTCAAAAATCTCCTTTGTGTAAATCTTTCCTCTCAACTTTTTATGAGTATAATAGCGTTCCATTTCTCCGGACCTGCATTAAATGTACTTTCATTTGTTCTCTCTCGAGCTATATCGCTGGCGTGAAATCAAAGTCTGTAATATTCTCTTTCTATACTTCTTCAAAGAAAAAGTTGTAACAAATACTGATTTGTTTTTTGGTAACACTGAAAACTGATTTGTACTGTAGTTTTCATATTTCAGTTTATTAGTTGTATATTATTTTATTCCCTCCGAAGTCGTGTAGTTTTTAATTTCGATTTGTGTAAAATTATAAAAATAATCTGGATTTTCCTTCGTTGTTTCTGTGGAATCTTTTTCCTTCTTTGTTTGCTTTTCTATTAACATTTTTGTCACAATCAATAACTTCAAAAATTTCAGATCACGTTCTTAGTAATGTAGTAAGGTTGTTTCTACACTTATTTAGTTTCGTAACTACTTTACTTCTTTTGAAAGAAAGTTTTTTTTATAATAGTTTTTCTCTTTTCTCTGTTTTTCTGGCGCATCTTTTTCCATTGTTCTACCGTATGTTGTTTTATCCTCTAAAAGGTGCATTATCTCTTTCGCTGGTTTGTTCTTGAGGAAAGTTTCCCAATCTAGAGAGCCCATGTCTTATTTTATGCTAACCTAGTCTATGGTCTTAGCGTTCAAAATAAAGTGTTCAGATTTACTTAACTCTTTAAATTTTGGCTTGTCATTTGATCCGCTCGTCACATGAGTGCTGTAATACTGCTTCCCGTCGATCAGCAAAGTTAAGTGACGTTGGGTCTGAATAATAGTTGGATGGAAAACAGGTCTCCGTGTCAGATTATCTAGCGACCCGTGGTTCGGATCCCACGTGAAGTCGTATGCCCCCTTCACCATATAACCTTAGATGTTGCAAAAGAGATTGAACAACCCCATAAACCATACCTTAAGGTATTATGGAACATTTGAGTTTGGAGTAGTTAGTTAGTTACCATATACAACTACTCATAGCACGTTTAGATTTTTAATTTGTATTATCAGCAGTTCTACATACCTATATATATATACACAAAGTATATACATTAGGGTTATGACTTTCAGGTTTGATGGGAAGAAGTTCAGGTCAGAGTGCACGAAATATATTTTCAAAGACATGTTATACCCCATGGCTTGGTAAGCACTAAGCATTTGCTCCACCAGAGAAACATAATTTTCTAATTTAACTGCCGAGGAAATTCGTAGTCACTTCTTTAAAAGCTTTCCATGATGTTCTTTCAACCTCATTCAAAGACTCATCAAATGCAGTGTCTTTCATCGCTTCTCTGATCTGTGGGCCCACAAAAATGCTTTCTTTGATGTTTGCTGAGTTGATTCTAGGGAACTGCTGTTTTAGATATAGAAATCCAGGTCCGTCTTTATTCATGGCTTTTACAAAATTTTTCATCAAACCGAGTTTGATATGGATAGGCGGTAAGAAAACCTTAGCTGGATCTACTAGTGTTGATAGGCAACATTTTTCTGTCTTGGAACCAAATTTTGTCGAAGTGGCCACTCTTTCTGTGTATAATGACTCCCCTTTCTCGGTTGTCCCACTCGCAGAGGAAACAAGAGAAATTTGTGTATCCTAACTGTAAGCAGAGGAGAAGTGCAATCACTTTCAGATCACAACACATATGCCAGCAGTGTTTATCATAGTCAGTATGTTTCAAAAGTATCTGCATATTGTCATATGATTCCTTCATATGAACTTTATGTGCAATCGGAACCAAAGGATAGATATTATCGTTGTGCAATAGTACAACTTTCAAACTCAACTTTGATGAATCGACAAAAAGCCTCCACCCCTTAGGATTGTGTGCTCGACCAAGTGCCTCCATGAGAGCGTTCACATCATTACAATACACTAAATCACTTTCCATAGAGAAAAACGATGTGAAGTGTGTCTGACACTTACGAAATGATATGTTTACAGTCTTTTTAAGATATTCCAACCCTTTAATCTAGAACTTAAGAGCTTAGCCTGATTTTTAGATAGATTCAACTCTCTGACAAGATCATTTAATTTTGATTGAGAAATTAAATGAGGTTCATTTAAATATAAATAAATATAAATGTAAATATGAATAATAATACGCACAATAATTTTTTGCAAAATAAATGACCAACATTAAATCTTGTATTATGATGCAAACTAAGGAATGCTATCTCGATCTCAAAGGGTTTTAAATTGCAAATCCCTCAACAACTGTGGGTGATAGAAAAAATCTGGGAGCAAGTGTAGTTTACTTCCCCCTGTAGTGCCAAGTGTAGTTTACGTTCCCCTACATTATCCTAGTGTAGTTTGCGTTCCCCAACTTTGTCCGCGTATACCTAATCAAATAAAACGTTCAAACTAGCGAAAATATTAAGACTTAACGTAACCAATCGTCAATTTGTATATATATATATATATATGAAAATTATTTCACGAAGGTAACACGTGAAAAATATTTATGATGAATAAAACCACGAAGGAAAGGAAACACAAAATGGTGCTCAAGCGCTTTCGTCTAATGACATCCTCAGGAACACTGAAGTATATAAAAAGGTTAAGCCTATATATAGGTTACAGAAAGAAAAAGAAAAAATAAATAACATACATACACACAAACACACATATATATATATATATACATATACATACATATCTATATATACAAATACATACATACATACATACATACATACATATATATACAATAAACAGAGAAGTAAAAATAATAAAAAATTAAAAATTAAACAATGTGATTCCTTTTACATAGGTCAGACGGGAAAGGATTTGCACACACGTATAAAACAGCATCAATATTCCGTTAGAACAGGACAGTTGTCCAGTGCCCTTTTTGTCCATTTGTCAGAGTTAGCCCACTGTATTGATTGGAATAATGCTTCAGTTTTATTCCATTCAAGCAACATTGTTAATAGAAATATTCTTGAGTCTGCCATTATCCAACTTTCAAATAACTTCAACATAAGCAAAGGTCTTTTTCAACTCGATCCTGTTATGTTGAATTCCTTTCAAGCAGATTTAGATAAGAAGTGTAAAACATTAAATCTTTGGTAAACTTGTCTTCTACTTTATTAACTTTTAATTTGCATTTTATTTTTTTTATATATATCGAAACCTGACCATAGGCAGCAATATGTTAAAACCCGGACAGAGTTCTAGTATAAATTTGTATTTTTATAATCCATTTGATCTTGTGCTAAAAATCGATTAACTTTTAATTTGCATGTTATTTTTTTTTTTTTATTTTTTTTTTTTATATCGAAACCTGACCATAGGCAGCATTGTGCTAAAACCCGGCAGAGTTCCAGTATAAATTTGTATTTTTATAATCCATTTGATCTTGTGCTAAAAATCGATATTTTTCCTTACAATCTGTACGCCTCATTGGTAATCCTTTAAGGTTTTAATTTTTAATTTTTTATTATTTTTACTTCTCTGTTTATTGTATATATATATGTATGTATGTATGTATGTATGTATGTATTTGTATATATAGATATGTATGTATATGTATATATATATATATATGTGTGTTTGTGTGTATGTATGTTATTTATTTTTTATTTTTCTTTCTGTAACCTATATATAGGCTTAACCTTTTTATATACTTCAGTGTTCCTGAGGATGTCATTAGACGAAAGCGCTTGAGCACCATTTTGTGTTTCCTTTCCTTCGTGGTTTTATTCATCATATATATATGTATATTACACTCTTCTCTTTTGGGTTTGTTCCCGTGCAACAGAAAAATACTCCCGGAAGTTGACCTGAAGAAGTCTTCTCTATGTATTACTTCTCCAAGCACTCGTGGTAGAGTGCGCCGACGAATTTAAGGGTCCGATGGGGAAAAGAAAATGCTTGGCAAAGTTTTACTTAAATCAGAATGCCTTAATATTTGAAATAAAATTAAATGGAAGTCAAGTCGTTGTTTGTTCGACTTTAAATCAAAGTTACTTATTAGACTCAGCTAGATATGTGTCCCAAAGACTTCTTAAGCAATGAGTTGTTTAATCTAATGTTGTCTGTTTGCTTCTCCTCCTGAAGGGAGATAATAACGGATTGGACTTCCAGTCCCAATCCGGAGATGGAAGTCTAATCCGGAGATCAGCGTCTAACCTCCGCGCGCAAAAATCTACCGAAATCTGGATTAATTTCTCTATACGGATTCGGACCGTTGCCCCGATCCGGAGATCTGCGTCTAACAGCCGAATGCAAAAATCTGAGTTAAGGGTGTGGGTGCTTGTTTTTTATATTAGAAGAACCGGAACCTACGTCATTCGTACAAAGAGCGTGGGAAGGGTGAATATGTATGACGTCACCAGCACGAGGTGCCTTTGCGTCAACTTGTGTGTGAATTTCGTTTGAAAGGATATACCAAATGCATGATATATAGTCACGAGAATTACTAAATGCAGGATGTATGGTCATGAAAATATTCGCAACCCTTAATTTTGCCCGGCGCATCCGGAAGGCCAATCCTTTTTCTGCTAATAATTGCATCTAAGCTCACGAAGTACGTTAATTAGGAAAAATTAAATAATTTCTTGTCTGCATAGGGCGCAGCCGTGAAGCGGCTTCAAGTTTTTTATAGCTTCGGGCTTTGTATGGTTTTAACGAAATAAAGTAAATTGGAAATGAAAGAGGGGAATATAACAGCTATATATATATATATTGACGATTGGTTAAGGTAAGCCGTAATATTTTCTTTAGTGTTAACGTTTTATTTGATGGATTCATTTAAAAAATATCTCCTAAAGATCCTAATGTAGTTTACGTTCCCCGACTTTGATCTAGTGTAGTTTGTGACCCCTCTTGCGTCAAGGAGACGTAAACTACACTTGCTCCAAAACCTGTTTTCATTTACGTAATCAGCTTTAAAAAGGACGTAAGAATCACCCACATTTATCAAAAGGTAAAAAACTTTGTTGAACAGTGTAATCACTTAAAACAATAAGTTCGAGAACACAGAGGAATTATTTCGAAGTCAGTGAAAATTACTCGAAGAGAATCTGCCTTTTCTCTACAAGCGACTCTTAACTCACTACCTCAAATATTTATACATCACCAGCAAACCTAAGCTGATTTCCGGAGACCTGCACCCTTGCCCAAGAAGCGTGTCAAAGAAGTCTGAGAAATATAGTTCTTTAGGCCTTTGAAGATGGGATCTTTTACTCTACTCGACGATCCGGTTTATTCTAGTTTGCGTGGTTTCTATAAAAACAATCTTATTTCGTAATCGAAAGACCCATTAAGGAAAAACAGGAATTAGCAGTTGAATACGACAAACATGGAATCTATAATAACAATTTCTACTTTTCTTTATATATTTTGTATTCCATGGGCAAGTTTAAGATGGGCATTATCTATAATCCATTCTCAAAAGAATTTAATCCAATTCTACGTAAAATATAAAATATAAAAAGCTCGATTTCTTATTTTGATTTCATCATTAAGATTCTTTTTCGTAAATTTAGTAAATTACGTCGATTAGCGTCTTTATTTTCTACTCATCCTATAACATATACATACTATATATATATATATATATAATATATATATATATATATATATATATATATATACATATATATTAGGGTGACTCATAATACAACTATTTTGAAAAGTGAACTACTCACCCCTATATTGTGTTAGACTTGGCTATAATAGTTTGGTAGTAAATATCAGCCAAATATATAAATATTTGAAGGTTCCTGTTCGAGCCTAGACATGTGGAATTTTTCCCAATTCCTCTCAATTTAGGGCCTTACTGATGTCATTTGCTTCTGTGTATTTTGGGTGATTTAAATCGAAATTAGACTGAAAACTTTGTTGTAATAGGGTATAACAATCTTTTTGTGCTCTTCAGATGTGAAGTTTTATTACCATTAATACAGACAAGAATGTTTCCTTTGAGTTGGATGAGTACTTTCGGTTTTTACTACCAGTGAATGTGGCCATACATCAACATTGACATGTATTTTATTTTCATGTACAAATATGAATCCGTGCCTGTAATTAAAACCAAGCACCTGATGAAAAATTAAACAATAGTTAAAATTAAAAGCACTAACACATTAATAACGAATCAGATCAGAAAACGAAAAGAATGAGATCAGTTGTAACAAATCAGTAATCTCTTTGATAACAAATTATATCCCTCGCATTTAAACAAAGTCGATGATTATCACCCTACATATAGTGATAAACTGTCAAACAGGTCCTTCTTTTGGTTTCCTCTTACATATTCATGATGTTCTGAGTAGAGGTGCAAAGAGTGCATCAGTACTCAAGTATTCTTGTACTCGAGTACGGGTTTTTGTTGTACTCGTTTTCAATGCAATGCGTTCATATGGTCTAATAAGCTCTAGTTCTGAGACGATCTGGTGAATATCCTGCTCCATACTTTCGTCTTTGGACAGGAGGTAGAGGTAGTCTTGGCAAAGTTTGATGCCACTTTCAGCTGGATCGTTTATACCTTCACTGTCCGCACGAAGTCACTTACTTTTCGATAGTCAGGTGAGTCCTCCCATTCAGCACTGTGCCGGTTTGCCCAGTCTATGCCAACATTGAGATTATGGAAAAGCAGGTGTGAATTCTCTCCAACCAAGTCACTTAGTGTCGTAGGACAGCTTTGGAAGCTTAGGTTTCCCAGGAGGAAAGACAGAAGGCTTTGTGGTGTCTGTCAGTCGTAATGCGACTTCCTCTTTCTCTTCTTTGCTCAGCTTGTCAGAGAACAGCGAAAATATCACAAGTTCCTCTGTCAGATACCATGTATGCCTTTCGATTACTAAGAGAACCCTTTCTGCAACTTCAGTGTGTATCTCCCTCATCTTGCAAACATCATGGAAGAAAGTCAGGTCATTGGTTGGAGCATCTGCTTCATTAGTTGCTTGCAGCCAATATTTGCAGTACAGGCAGGCAACAAAGGTACAGAATACCTCCAACTTTAATATAAAGGCCTCCGAATACATCATTTGCTCACTCCAGGCCAGCATCTTTGGGGTATATATGGTGTGTGTCATGAATCTGGCATGGTGGTAGGCTCATGGACGGCGCCATCGGCTTCCGCTTGGCGGAGTGTGACAGAGGATCATCAGGTTTACTTCCGTTGAGGGCTTTTCCAGAGCTTCCTGAAGAGCCTGAATGGTTTCCTTCCGTTTTTCTAAAAGAAAGGGTGTATCAATGATGAATGTGCGAATGGACTGCGTCCTGTCTACCTGAGATCAGCTCTGTTGAAAATCTTTGAAATCTAGGTTGTCCTTTGACTTTTTACCACTGACCACCAAGTTCCAAGCTTCCACCAACATTACCTTCACAATATGATGTCGACATGCCAACCACAGTAGTTTCTTTTCGATATGCATCTCCAATGCAGCAGCGGCTCCATTATGGATGCCAGTGTTGCTGGCACATGTATCAAACAGCACTGCCACTACTTGCTCTGTTAAACCCCACCCATCTTTGGATAGTGTATCTATGAGCTTTTCTGCCATGACTACACCCTCTCCTCTTACCAACTTAGCTGTCGCCAGCAGTTTACCCTCTACGCAGGTGCGGTGTCCTGAGACTAAAATGGCAAGTCTGTCTGACTTCCCACCACTCAAATCTCCCATCATCTTTTCATCCCAATAAACAGCCAGAGGAACTCCTTCACCTTCCTTTGCAAATACCTCTCGTATTATTGCTGCTTTAGCCTTCCACCCCTTTAGGCGATTTCGACGGGTAATTTCGACGCTAAGAATCACATCGTCTGTTGTGGCGTCACTCGCTTTCAATAAGGCAGCTGTGAAGGTTGTTCTTGCAGTTTTTGATATCCTCAAACGAGTTGAAGCTTGCTGAATTGTTGGGAGGGTGGAAAGGTTATCGTCACTGTTTTTGGGCGAGATGACCGTGGATCGACAAAGTCGTCATCAGCAATACACTCACCCTCATGATCTTCGCTTACTCCTTTCAGTGACTGGCCATTTATTTCTTCGCTCGTGACTTTCTCAATTCTACGCTTTTCATTCTCCTCTCTTTTTTTTACTTCAAGCATCCTCTTTTCCTTTCTTTTGAATCTTTCTTCAAACACCTTGTCCCTTGATCCCATTCATCGTTTTCTGGCCTTGTTTTAAGCCTACTCATTTGTGCGAGAAGACCGAATCTTATCCTCAAAGTCTGATGGTGAGATGTCGAAGAGATCTCTCAGACGCTGTTGAAAAGCCTCCCGATCTCGGACTGCTGCAGGATATGATGCCGACTTGTTCTTGTACAAGCGTTGCCATTCATCATGGAGTTTCAACAGTTGGGTCCTGAAAACGTAAAGATCAGGTCTCTAAGTTAATTGAAATATAGAACGTCATATACGAACGTTGCAAAATTATTATTTTTCATTTTATGACTCAAAAAGTATGAGATACGTACTGAACTGCAGATGAATGGTGACTTCATGGGAATATTTCTCCGATTCCAAAATTCCTCCACAACACGTAGAGTACGTGTAGCCACAATTCCAAGAAAACTTCCCCTTGTTGCATGCTTATCCAAATGTTTCATGTATGATTTAGGTTCACCGAGATGTTTTTTCATGTGCAAAAAATGCCTGTAAACTTCACCGGTAGTTGGGAGAGATGAACCAGAAATACTTTCAAGAGGGTGCCCAACAAGCCATATCTCGGTGTCTTTCCTCAATGCAATTTGTTTTTTAAATACTTTTGGAGGCCGCCTTTCCTCTTCATGTTTATAATCATCAATGATAACCATAACATCTGTAAGAACAAAACATACAGTTTAAAGAATTTCGTCACAAATTGTCACAAAAATAAAATAAAATGGAAAACTTTACGCTCGAACAGGATATTTGGCTGAAATTTTACTACCAAACTATTATAGCCAAGTTTAACACACTATAAGGGTGCGTAGTTCACTTTTCAAAAAAAGTTGTATCATGGGTCACACTAAAATATATATATATATATATATATATATATATATATATATATATATATATATATATATATATATATATATTATATATACGAGGGTGGGCAGAAAAGTAATGCCTCCACTCAATTAAATTTTAAACGGGTTGAAGGATTTTATCGAAACAAAAGCAGATATGTGCCTTAGAGTGTGTTTTTCAAAACGATACATTTACTCTTCTATAAAATCACCCTCTACCTCAATACATTTACACCAACGATAAATGAGTTTTCGAAATCCATCCCGGTAAAGTTCGGAGCTTTGACTACGAAACCAAAATTTCACAGCGCCCTTAACTTCTTCATCACACTCGTAGCGATTTCCACGATGTTCTTTAAGTTTAGGAAAGAGGTGAAAATCGTTTGGTGCTAAATCAGGGCTATATCATAGATGCGGCAAGACGGTGAATTACAGATCCACAATTGCTTCTCGCGTTTGAACACTGGTTTGAGGTCGTGTATTGTCATGGTGGACAATGACTGCGTTTTTGTGTGTGCGGACCTTCCTAATCCGTTTTTTCAACTTCTTCAGAGTTTCAGTATAACGTGTGGAGTTGATCGCTGTCCCTCTTTCCATAAAGTCTCTGCGAACAACACCAATGATATCCCAAAAAACAGTCATCATCACTTTTCCAGCCGATTTTTGAACTTTGAATTGTTTGGGTTGCGGTGAATTTTTGTGCTGATATTCCATGGATTGCCATTTATTTTCAGGGTCATATTTCTGTCACAATGCTGTGCAGAAATTTATCTTCTTCATTTTCGAAGCGCTGCAGATTTTCTTGCGGTGCATCGTCTTGTTGTTGTTGTTGTTGTTGGTTAGCCGATCAGCCCACCCTGATCGAGCAAGCCGGCGGCACGCAGGTAACCGATCGCCCTCTCCGGAGTGGACCAGAGGTTCAGCGCATTAGTGATGTTGTGTTGTGTTCTATGTTGTGCTAGAGTGGTACAGTTTGTCATTATGTGTTCAATTGTTTGTGGTGTGTCCTGGCACAGATGGCAGGTGTCGTCTGTGGAGTTGTCTAGTCTGTGTTTGTATGTCTGTAAGTTGGGGTGATGTCCACATCGGAATCGTGCTAAGTTAACGCGATCCGATCTGCTGAGGCTGGTCTGTGACCTGTCAATGGGTGGCGGCTTCGCACCTAGGACCGCATTCGGACCGAGTCGTGTCAGTGCTTTGTGGGTTAGGTGTGTGTGTATGTGTTTTCTGTACTGTGTGATGTCTGTGGGGCGTGGTATAGAATGGAGTATTTGGTTATAATGTCTCTCTGGTGTTACCTTAATGGTGCGAGGTGTTGGTGCATGATTGTACATGTAGTGGCAAGGATGTTGTGGATTAGTTGTCGCTGCTGCCATGAATTGTGTTCTCCTCATGTCTAAATGTTCCCTAACTTTCAGTATTTTTGTTTCTGTGTGCTGGTGTTCTATTGGTGTTGTTTGAGTACATCCTGTAATGATACGAAGTGCGTTGTTTTGTATTGTCTGTAAGGTGTTTATGTGTATGTCTGAGATAATGGGTGCCCACCATGGGCTAGCATAGTCCATAACTGAGCGAATATATTGTTTGTAAAGGGTGTCAGGAAATGATTGCCCCCCCCTGTACAGAAGAAACTGAAAGGAATAGAAAAAACAGACAAAACCACGCGAAAGAGCGTTTAATTTTGAATAAAAAACACTTGTTTTAATATCGGGTGTTGCCCCCATTTGCAGCTCTGACGGCCATTAATCGACGGGGGTATGATCCCAGAAGTGTCTCAAAGAGATCGGTATCATGACTCATTTCTTCAAGGACTTCGTTGATCTTTGCAGTCATAATTTCTGCTGAATACCGATTCTGAATGGGTTGTTCCAGCATTAAGGACTCCACCCGATCCTTCATGATGGATCCGACATGTTCACAGACATTAAGATCGGGAGAGTTGCCAGGCCATTCATTATTTCCGAAAAAATCAATGTTATTGTCCTTAAGTAGTTGTTGAGTCGCAAGTGCTTTCATACAGGGGGCTTTGTCGTGAAGAAAGGTTGCCTGTTCAACATCCAAAACACACTCGGGGTCTTTCAAAAAAGGAATTACATGTTGGGCTAAAATTACATTTCGAAAATAAGGCCCATCCCAACTGGTTCCTCTTGGTTTGATAACCCAGATGAGCTTCCGAATAGAGAACATAATGAAAACACCCACACATGCTGGATTTTTTACTATTTCTCGATACTTCTGGTCGTCTGGGACTTCATCAGGAGTTGTTGCCCAAACCCGATCATTCTGAAAATTTGGTTTTCTGGAGACATAAACGAAGAATTCATCGCTGACAACCAAGTGAAGGAAATCGCCTTCCGTCCATTCCTCAAGATAATCACAAAACCATAGCCAATCTTCAATATTAAGATCACTCTTCCGTGGCTTAGCTATTTCATGCCAAGCACTCAAGCCTTGGCGAACTCGAAATTGATGCAGAAGTTGCCGATTGACTATCTTACCACGACGGATAAGTATCTCTCTCGCTACCTCAGAGCAGCTCTTCTTTCGGCGCCGTGATGCAGCAAGCACAATGTCTTTCGATTCTTGAGATAATTTCTCCGGTCTTCCTCCTCGAAATTCTGTTTCACAATCTTCAGGATTCTTATTCCAATTCCTTTTGACAAAGTCTTCTGATCTTTTTAATCTCTCAGCCACCCAGTGTCGAGTTATGAAAGTTGCACCAGCTTCCTTTGCTTCACGAAATGTGACAGCTCGAATGCGGTCAAGAACTCGCTTTTTCTCTGAATCGTTCAAAATAGATGATGCCATGGTTTCTGTGGGGAAAAAAATGGTAAGAATTAAAATCACAGGAATAGAATATAATGGTTTTTATTCAGATTTTAACGCTCTTTCAAGTGGTCTCGCCGGTTTTTATCTATCTCTTCTAGTTTTTGCTCTACAGGGGGGGGGCAATCATTTCCTGACACCCCGTATATGAGTGATGTTGTTTCCTGCTGGTGTCCAAAGTTTGTGCCTGTTAGTACCCAAAGCGTGTTAAGTCTTGACGTACATTTGTTTTTAGTGTCCTGAATGTGGTTTGCAAAAGATAATGATGTGTTGTATGTGACCCCAAGTATTTTGGTCCTGTGAGTGTGTGGAATGTTGGTGTTGTTTAGTGTAATCTGTGGAGTTATCTGGTGTTCTTTTGTGTTGCTTGTTAGCAAGGTGATGGTTGATTTTGTGGACGCTACTTTCAGTCTATTGTGTGTGAGCCAGTCTTGTATACTGTTTATGTATGTTTGTAGGTTATTTGTAGTGGTGTCGATGTTGTTGTGGGTGGATGTTAAAGTGATATCATCTGCA
>JAJOZX010002822.1:135000-240000 GCA_023014485.1 Bathynomus jamesi | reverse complement strand
ACCAGAACGCGTTCCTGACTACTGTATTTCCAAAGTTTTCTCAGCCCGGGAGAGGGGCACCCTTTCCCGCACCTTCTCCCGCTCGACGGCTTCGCCGTCTCGTCGACGGCTACACCGTTGGGTTGAGCCCCCCCTTTCCTTAATTTCTGTACACGCCCCTGATATTGTAGTAATAAAAACTATATACCCATCTACATAAACTTTGTGTATATACTGTATTTTTAAGTAAAGAATTGAAATAAATTGAAAAAAACTGAATTGAACTTCTAAATTTGTAAATTTAGAAGGTATATGGAGAAAAAGCCTTCTCCATAGTAAAATGAGTAAAGTAAAAAAAATAATTAAATGTTTCTTGTATAGCTTTCAGTTATCATAACAAAATAAAGAGACAAAATATATGATACATATTAATGAAGAAAAACCTTTTAATTAACTTCAAAAACTTTCAAACTAATTACTTAATTGCTTAACTGTGAAAAATAACTCGAGACATAATACGTACTGTACGGTGTATCACGCTACAGGAGCATTAAAAATTTTTGTAATTAAGAAGAATAAGACCCGCTCATTCCATTTAATTACAATGATTAATTGGTTTAAAGTTTGCATTATTTTTTTCAGGAACTTCTTCATCGATATACTGTATACGAAGTCTTTTTTGGAATTAATTTTTCATTCGTAGTAAATAATGTAATAGTTTTACAAAGATTTAAGGGGAAATCGGTATGTAAAGTTCATTGGTGTATATTAAGACTGAGATTTTCATATTCGTATACTGTCAACTCCATTTAGCCTTGTAATTGATATTAAGTGAAATAACTTGTCCCTACACCCCTTCATTATCAAAACCCATCTCCCCCGATTAAATGTGTATATATATACTGAAGTCATTTTTGCATTCTTCTCATAATTTGTGATACTTGTATTGTATACTGTTTCTTAATGCTGCGTGAAAATAGTCAATTTTTCTACATCCTTAAAATGCATTTGAAAGGTCAAACGAGTTACTTTCTGAAATTGGGTTGTTTAGTAGGAAAAGGTTTGTCACACTAGTATGAACAGTGCTATCCATAAAAAATGGGATACTGCTTTTACGTTACCGTGTAATGGAAATTTAAGATATATATTATATCTAGGACTGAAATAAAGTATTCTACGGAAGTATTTTTATTCAAATACTCTGTGTGACCCCCATCTGCCTTTAAAACCTCTTCAATTCGTCTTGGCATCGATTCCGCCAGTGATTTATAAATGTTGGTAACTTCTAGAACACTCAGCCAGCACTCACGAAGGTGTATTATAAGCGCTTCCTTAAGTGAAATGTCTTCGTTTTGCATTCGTCTCTTCAAAATCAACCAAAGATTTTCAACTGGATTCAGATGTGATGAATTTCCGACCAATCTAATACTTCAGTGCCGTTTCCCTCAAAAAACTTTTTCACAACATTTGTCGTGCGAGAGGCAACAACTTTTCTTTCAACGCTGCTCTATATTTTTGGTTATTCATCATTCTTTTCACCAAAACAAATTTCCTGCTCTATGGATTCCAAAGTAGGACCAAATCATAACCTTCCCAGGATGCTTCCTGGCGCAATATCTAATCTTTTGGCACCCTTCTTTATCATTACGAAAGGTGTCCGAACCCCAGAAACCAGAAAATGAGACTCATCGCTGAAAACCACCTACGAAAAATGAACTCGAATTCTAACATACCTCGGGAAAACATAAAAACAACATTCAAGATAATGACCGTTACACTTCTAAACAAGCAAAGCTATTTATATCTGTAATATTTCTTAATTTGTAAATTGGTTGTCTAAGATCTTACAATAGCAAAGAGTTAGTAGATATGCATGACTTTTCTCGACATGTTACCCGTTTCCACTCGTCTGCAGTGAAGATTTGTACTTTCGTGCTGATTGCAACCTCTGCACACATCTTTGCTGTTAGCAACGGCCTTTTAAATGGTCGACTGTAGCCCATGTCACGTTCCTTAAACTTTCTACTCAATGTTCTTGCAGAAATTTTCACCCTACAGCTTTCCAACTCTCTTTGAATGTCATATGACGACTTCCTTGGGTCTTTCTAACACATTCTTAGGAGTTTTGAGCCGTCTCTTACAGAAATTATCTTCTTTCTCCTGTTTTCCCACACATCCTATTCAAGACAGTGCTATTGCATTTGTATTGTTGTATTATTCGATGCACAGCTGATTTTGATATATGATATTTTACGTCGTCAGATATCTGTCCAAGTGATTTGGATGTATGTTCAAGCAAAACAATCACTTCAGCAGCATTTTTGTAGTTGTTCTTGGTTATTTTCACATATTGCTCTGGATACCCAATAACTCACGAATGTGAAACGTTGCATATACAGTATATTAGTAAATACAACTGAATTTACGTGACCTATATTTCGGTTCGTTGGTTGTTCAAGTCGGCATCAAATTAGAAAAGATATTTGTACATATTACCTTCAAGATGCGAGATATTTATATTTTTACGTACATTATATAATGCACTATTTTTGGATCACCTGAAGATCAGGGCCCCCAGCCTTCGTTAGTTAGCCTTATAAGGCTAACTAACGAAAATATTACGACTTAACCAAACAAATCGTCAAGGGCGTACAGTTGACCTAACGATGGGTTAGGTTAAGTCGTGATATTTTCGTTAGTTAGCCTTATAAGGCTAAATAACGAAGGCTGGGGGCCCTGATCTTCAGGTGATCCACATTTTTTTCCTGGACAGTACTGTAGATATAAGATAGTTTCTTTTAAAGTCTTTTTTTTTTTTAAAAAGGAGCAAGTGTAGTTTACGTCCCCCTGTGGTGCCTAGTGTAGTTTACGTTCCCCTCCATTATCCTATTGTAGTTTACGTTCCCATACATTATCGTAGTGTAGTTTGCATTCCCCAACTTTGTACGCGTATACCTAATCAAATGAAACGTTAACTAACGAAAATATTATGACTTAACCTAACCAATCGTCAATTTGTAAACGTTAAAACTAACGAAAATATTACGACTTAACCTAACCAATCGTCAATATATATATATATACTGTATATATATACAGTATAACCTTACCTTACAACCTTACAAAGGTTCCGCGCGATGATTTCTCATTTCGCGAAGGTCAAGCTTGTCGCCCCTCCTCTCGAGTTGGCCTGGTGAAGTAGTGAGTTGGATTCTTGCGCTCTCCACCTCACATAGCCAGGTACGCCCGGCTCATCGGGGATTGTTCTGAGCCAGGCGTCTAGTCTTCTTTTGAAGATTTCCACTGCAACTCCCTTCGTGTATCTTAGGTCTTTGGGCAACTGATTAAACAGTTTTGGTCCTCTCACTATAAAACTATTTTCTTTCAGGGTTAAGGATGTTCCCTGTCTCGCCTTCAATTTGGGAATACGACACAGTCTACCGCTTCTACTTTCCACCGTTGTTTGGGGAGTTATGGGATTCAGAGTAAGATTAGGGACTAGTTTCTCCAATATTTTCCAAGTGTAAATAATGGTGTATCTCTCTCTCTTCTCCTTTCCAGTGAATGTAGGTCTAGTTCTGGTAACCTTTCCCAGTAATTTAGTTCTTTGCACCCATTGATCTTGGCTGTGAAGCTTCTTTGGATCCCCTCCAGCTGTCTAATGTCTTCTTTTTTATATGGGGATGTTAGGACCGAGCAGTATTCCAATTTGGGTATTATCAGGGTTTTCAGTAGAGGAATCATTACATTCCTATCCCTTCGTTTAAAGGTTCTCAATATCTGACCCGTTATTCTCTTTGCTCTGTTTACTGCTATCTTATTTTGTGTTTCAAATTTCGCATCATCTGTCATTACAACCCCTAAATCTTTTGCTCTGGAATTTCTCTGAATTTCCTGTCCATTTGGGGTATAATATTCCATGGATTTTAGGTCTTCTCTTTTTCCGTACCGTAATACCTGAAATTTCTCGGTGTTAAACTTCATATTGTTGTCTTCAGTCCACTTGTAGATTTTGTTTATGTCGGTTTGTAGAGATCCTATGCCTTCTGGGTTTCTTATTTTTCTACTGATCTTTGTGTCATCCGCAAAGGATGTTACTGTGCTGTCTCTGGTAACGTCCTCATCTATGTCAGTTAGCATGATTATGAAGAGTAGTGGAGCTAATACTGTTCCTTGTGGTATATATATATATATATTATATATATATATATATATAAAATTTTATATATATATATATATATGGTTAACCCTTTAAGCCCTGAATTTTTTGTAGGGTTAAGTTATGAATGCTTGTATTTGAAAAGTTAGCAATTTGTACCTTCAGTCCTTAAAGGGTTAAGTCGTAATATTTTCGTTAGTTTTAACATTTTATTTGATGGATTCATTTAAAAAATGTCTCCTAAAGATCCTAGTGTAGTTTACGTTCCTCAACTTTGACCTAGTGTATTTGTGTCCCCTTTTGCGTCAGGGGGACGTAAACTACACTTGCTCCATAAAAAATTCGGATCACCTGAAGATCAGGGCCCCCAGCCTTCTTTAGTTAGCCTTATAAGGCTAACTAAAGAAAATATCACGACCTAACCTAACCAATCGTGAGGTCAACTGTACGCCCTTGACGATTGGTTAGGTTAAGTCGTGATATTTTCGTTAGTTAGCCTTATAAGGCTAACTAACGAAGGCTGGGGGCCCTGATCTTCAGGTGATCCAAATTTTGCAGCAACGTTTTTAAACGAGGAATCAAGTGTTTTTTAACTAAAATACACCAATACATTGCAAAATACATTTGCATCCCACTATATATTCTATGTGGTGGTAGATATACTTATTTACATAAATGTGTATTTTATCCGTACATTGTTTTAAAAAATTCACTTTTAACAGAAAATTTTAGTGTTTGCTAGAATAATTTATATAAAACTAAGACCAATGCGCGCTGAAATGCATTAGATAAATAATTTATATAAATGAAATTTAAATAAGTTCTATATAAAATAAAAATTCTTAAATTATGTACCTACATTGCGGGTTTCATCCACTGGAAATGTTAAACTCGTGCTTCAAGCAATCTCCGTATATTAGGTGAAATGTCGTTAAATCATAAGATAGATTATGCATAAGTAAAATGATACATTATCTAAATTAAGTCAAAAGATGATCGAGTTACGCATAAGTTATTATTATTATTAGTAGTATTGGGCTCTTTTCCGTTCTACCCCAGCAACAAAATATGAAATTATATATTATTTTCTACTGTAGTTTTACTTGCTGAATTCAATAATATATATCTTATTTTGGAGAAATTAATAACAAAAGAGTTATAGTCCGTTTATTTTATTTAAAAGTAGAGATTGCATTTAAGATTTCAATAAAAATGTCCTTTCCATTTTGTCTTCTCCTCCACAGAAATTCACATAAATAAGAATCTATCATATTTCTAGATGTTCCCCAATGTCTCTTGTTCCTTTGTTTAGCTAAATCAACTGTACGCCCTTGACGATTGGTTAGGTTAGGTCGTGATATTTTAGTTAGTTAGGCTGGGGTAGAACGTTATTTCCTTAACTATGTTTATGAAATAGCATTTATCTTCCATAACAATATCTACAAAAGAGAGAAAAAAATTAATAATTATAACCATAACTAATTAAAGCACGAATACTTTCTCCAAAATAAAATATATATTATTGAATTCAGCAAGTAAAACTACACTAGAAATTGTTGCTCGGGTAGAACGGAAAAGATCCGTAGTATTGTTATTATTATTATTATTATTATTATTATTATTATTTCAAAACATATTAGTCTAATTCTGCATTCGTAATCTAAAGAGTATGATGATTGTACATACTATTAAACAGTACATTGTATAAATCCTATTGAATGCGTAAATATATTTATTACCGACGGAAAATAAAATAGTCTCTCTTTCCACAAGGCACCTCCAGAGACTCTGCAAATTTCTTCCGAGGATGAGCTCGAAATAATGACTTACCACGTACAGTCCTTGATCATTTCGAGATACGCTGTCACCACCATCATCTGCAAGATCAGAAATCCAACGAACGAGCAGAAGGAAGCCTTGTTTAGCATTCTTTTGCCAGTCAACGCTTTCATATCTAATCTCACCATGTAAGTAGAATGAACATTCATTTTGTGTAACTGTTTAAGTTATCGTCAACCTCGTTTTCTCTCCATAGAAATTCACACCCATTACACTCATACCTACACGCACAGAGCTACGTCGTGGCCAATGTCGAACCACTGCTTCCCGTCGATCAGCGAAGTTAAGCGACACTGGCTCTGGAGAGTAGTTGGATGGAGATCGTCTTCTTCGCCCAGTTGATGTAGCGACTCATGGTCCGGATCCCACGTAAATCTGTGGGTCCCCTCCATCATATGACCTTTGATGTTGCGAAGAACGCTATCAAACAAACAACCCACAAACACCTCTCTCTCTCTCTCTCTCTCTCTCTCTAAATATATATATATATACTGTATATATATATATATACTGTATATGGAAATAGCTTGACAAACAGATATATATATATTAAAAATAAAGCAGAGAATCAGAAATAAAGGTTCTTAATATTTTATTTTCATTTTAATATATAAATATATAATGAAAGTTTAAATATTAGTTTAAATATTGGACCATTAAATTTAAAATAAAACAATTACAAAGGCTTACCTTATAATATAAAATTCTTTAAAAGTAATTCGCTAATAATAAATAATCGAGATTACAAAATACACAATAAAATATGAACTAAAATCAAATACAACTTAAGTACAACTTAAAAAATGTCTCTAACGCAATAAATCTACAATAATTCCAAAATACTGTATGTTATCCTTTTTTTTACTTCAGCTTTTGTCATAATAAAGGTCAGTGTGAGGGTGTATATATATATATATATATATATATATATATATATATATATATATATATATATATATATATATGGGAGAGAAAGAGAACAATTTTTACATATTTTTCAAAGGATAGAAAGAATAAATTGTCAAAATAAAAATGCCTGTTTCATTTATAAATTTTAATCCCATTTCCAGTGAACCTTGATTCTATATTCCCTAGGTTTGCTTTACTACTGAATACAATATACTGTAAGTCTGAATTAAATTTTTGTTGAAAATATGTTGATACTGCGCAAAAATAAATAAATAAATACTATCTGGATAATACTAAAATAGAATTTGGTTTGTTACTGCTGCTTTGTCTTCCCAAGCCCCCGCAGAGAGATAGCGTTGTTCAGAAGCTATAAAGCAAAATGAAATCAAGAGATAAAGTGGTTTCCGCGGCTAAAAATTCAACGCAAAGACAGCGTGAATGATACATAGAAAATCCATGAGGGATCTCCTCAAATCGTAAAAATGAAATAAAATGCATCGAATTGAAGGGGACAGTGGTATAACATCATTCCAAATGTTAAATGCAGGACAGGAGATCTTGAGAACAAAGTTGAAAAATCTACAGTATCTCATATGAGAATAAAAACCCACTCTAATAGACAGAGTTTATTTCCACGACAGTTTCGACGCCCACTGGCATCCTCCTCGGGTGGATACAGAAACACAAATGAAACAAAACAAGAGGGAAAAACAGTTCAGGGATCGACCGTTAAGAAATTCGCACCTAGGTTGGATTCCATTCTCTCGAGACAGGAGGGGCATTTTCATTAAGTACATTCGCACAAATTTTAAAACTATCATTGTAATTCGTACATTCATTATTTTTCATATCATGATGAAGGGGTTAAAAGCTCAATTATTTCTTCCATGTTTCTAAGAGCACTCAGGATTTGTAGCCCACATTTGCTGGATCCGGAAAATTCAAAGATTTGGAACATTTTTAAGGATTTAAAATATCCTGAGTGGTTTATCAGAAAGGCGTATTTTAAAGCCAGAAAATCTTTTTATGCCCCTCGGGAACCTTCAGTTAACCAAAAACAATATGTGAGTTTGCCTTACATTGCCGGCTTAGAAAGAGTAAAACCGTTGACGAAAGAATTTAAGTTTGCTTTGGCGTTCAAATATTCGTCTACCGTGAAAAGTAAATTGGTTAGGAATAACGTTGCAAAAGAGGAACAAGCCTGTGTCTACAGCATTCCCTGTAAAAGTTGTGATTTAGTATACGTGGGAGAAACTGGAAGAAATATTGAAACCCGTATCAAAGAACACAAATATGCCTTCAGAAGTTGTAATACTAATAATGCCATTTTTTATCACGCTAGCCAAAATAATCATGCTATAGATTGGGAATCAAGTAAGGTACTTTATAAATGTAATAATTATGTCAAAAGAAAAATAATAGAATCTGTGTGTATAGAAAAAGTAGATAATTTTAATTTGTGCGAAGGTACTTATAAGTTAGACCCTTTAATGAGATTCTTGGTCAATAAATCCCTTACGGAGTCGTGGGAACGTGTTCGAACCTAAGTGTGAATTTCTTAAATGTCTCTGGATTGGAATGTTTCCTTACTCGCTTTTAGTAAATGTAATAATGGAAGTAATTAATGTGGAAATAAATATATGCAGTAATTATGTCAAAACATTAGGATCTGTATGTATAGAACAAGAAGATATTTTTAATTTGTGGAAATGTAGTTATAAGCTGACCCTGTAATAAAATGCCCTTCTGGTTTCGGGAGAACGATATCTAACCTAGGTGCGAATTTCTCAATGGTCTCTGGATTATTTCCTAATCGCCTTTTTTCATTCGTTTTTCGGTTTAAAATTTCTGTATAATAAACAACAATGTAATAACCAATGTAATAATAAATTTATAATTTCTGTAATTAATAATTATGCAATATTAAATGTAATAAATTTATTATAAATGTAATAATAATGTAAAAATAATAGAATCTGTATGTTTAGAACAGGAAGATAGTTTTAAAATTTGTGCGAATGTACTTAATGAAAATGCCCCTCCTGTCTCGAGAGAATGGAATCCAACCTAGGTGCGAATTTCTTAACGGTCGATCCCTGAACTGTTTTTCCCTCTTGTTTTGTTTCATTTGTGTTTCTGTATCCACCCGAGGAGGATGCCAGTGGGCGTCGAAACTGTCGTGGAAATAAACTCTGTCTATTAGAGTGGGTTTTTATTCTCATATTTTGACCTTCACGTAAAAAAAGTGAAGTTTTTTGCATTTACTACAGTATCTCCTTTTTCACATTTCAAAAACATATTTTCTTCTTGCTTCAGTAGGATTATTTTCTTTTAATGCTCTCACCATATTAGTTGATATCTCAATTATGTTGTGGTCTGAGATAGTAGTTGGGGTTATTTTTATATCAGAAATCAAGTTCGTGTTGTTTGTGAATGCCAGATCCAGGCAGTTATTTTTTTCTGATGTTTTCTGTTATCTCTCGTGTTAACATAAATTTGTTTGTTAGAATCATCAACATTTTTGTTTGTTCCTGGTCTTCTCTTGTGTCCCCCTCGTCCTGGTGTATATATACTGCATATTCTTTTCCACCTTTTTGTATTTTATAAATACAAAATTAAAATATTGGGGGGATGTAGAGCTTAAGAACTTTATTAGGTTTCTGATATCAGCAATGTCATCTAGGAATTTTGCAGTTGGAGTGTTCGGAGGTCTGTAGATGCCTATAAGTACCATATTTAGTTTTTCTATTTTTACTGTTAAAAGTTTCACGAAGCTGGTTCATTTACTTATTATCGTCTCTGTCATATGATTTTCACGTACATATATAGCACAACCACCCTTACGTCTCGTTCTTCTATCAGCTCTTAGTAAGTTGTAACCATCGTTATGTATTTCTTTCTTATCTATGCAATATTCGCATTTTTCAGTCTCTTTGGCAATCTTTAAGATGTGTTTCTATGAGTCATGCGATGTCAGCCCTTGTTTCGTCTTTAAATCATTTCAGGTATGAAACTTTGTTTAGCGAGTGGTTCGGTTCTACGCCTTGAATATTAACCAGGAAAATATTTATGTTCTTAGTTTTGCGTTGCCCCGCGTGCATTTCAAATTCGTTATCCTTCAGTATCGCGTGTTTTGTAGCCCTATGGTCCTCCAAGAAAGATCCGTTTCCGCTTACCTGTTTTGGTAGCTTCTTGTCAGGAAGCGGTTCGGTTCGCGAGTTCCCAGCTGTGTCGACTGCATGTGCTGTATGACACTTAGCAGCCGTATTTTGTCTGCGATATTGAAAAAATTTTGTTTGCGATTTGTGTACATAGGTTTCTTTTCGTTTTACCTATTGTCCTTTATGTTTGTTGGGAGGTGATGGTAGTAGCATCTTTCTTTCGTATTTGCAGTTGCATGTCTTGCTTAATTCTTGCAAATGGCAGGGTGGCAGAATTTGCAGCTGTCACCGAATTTACAGTGACCATTATTACAGTAGAATTTGCCATAGTGGGGTGTTCATATTATCCACTGTTCTCCCTTATATAAATCTTCAATTTACCTTTTACATAATATCTACATACAGTTCCTTCCCTATTTTCACTTGGATCCTTTGGTTGTGATGGTTGTTTCAGCTTCTTATTTGGAGATAACTTCAGTCTGTTTTCGTGGTTGTCCTTGCTTGTGTTTTGCTATTTATGCTAGTGTCCTCTGTTTGAACTTTTTGTGTTAATTTTTGTGCCTCTGTTCCATTCATAATCTCGCCTTCTTTGTGTGTCGGTACTCTTTTTATTTTTACTTCACTTTTCTTCATTTCCTCTTCTGTTCTTCTCTGCTCATCATTCACTGTTTCCTCCTCAGCTTTTTCCTCAGTCTATTTCTGTTTTATAGACCGCAAATGAGTTTATTTCGGTCATACAACGTTTTCGAAAGTATTTCACTCCATTCAGTTGCTTTGCACCTGTTATGAGAGAGATTTCTTCGTCTTTCCATTTCAGGCAGTTGAAGTTGAAAAGGAGTTGGTAGAGATCACATCTAGTTGCTTTTACATCATCTGCTGCATTGTTGTAGAAACCACAGTGTTGTAGAAATTGATTAACCATTTCCATTTTACTTATAGAAAGTAAAATTGGTAAGCGAAATCTTTCAAAAAGATAGTGGGAGGGATTTTGACTCAAATTGAGTGAAGGAAAGTTTTCTTCGTTACGCCTGGGGATGGGGATGTGGCGCGTTATATACTGTATTCTCACTGAGTGGTGCCCGGGAGCAGGGACGGACTGGGACTCAAAAGCGGCCCTGGACTTTCACCCAGACCGGCTCACAAAATACGCGCTCGTGCGCCCTCCCCCCTCCCCAACACCACCACCACCATTAGGGCCACAAAATAGGGAAAATACCGCCACCCAAACTCAATTATTGAACATTTATTTTTATTATATTGACACACACTGTTAATATAGTAGAGCCGCTATTATAGACAACACAGTAAAACAGAAAATAGAGACGCCAGAAATTGACATAGTCATACACTATGTCATTAATTATATGGAAAGCAAAAAGCCTATCCCCCAAAGAGAAAAATATGCCTTACTCTAATGTGTCAGCAGTTTTCTCAGCAGCTCACTCCTCTCTGCAACTCTGTACAGGGTAAGCAGGAACTTGTACCCAAGGCCTATGATGTGGTAAGCATCTGACAACAAGTTGTACCTCCGGATTATCTGGTAACAACATACTGTACAGTCTTTACAAGAGGAACACCTTTTATTCCTCATCTCCACTTCGTCTTCCTTTCCATCAGCCTCAGGTCCGTCCTCAGGTATCTCACTGACTATTCTGATGGTGTATTCCTCCAGTGCTGATGTTTTCAGCCTCTCCCACTGTGCAGCCAGACTCTTCAGCTCACACTGCAAGTTCTTAACTGTTGCCCTGCTCTCAAACTTCAGCAAGCATTTGCTGAGCTCTTGAACGGCTGAATGGGGTAAACCACTGGCACCGGCCCTTACATGTCAGAAGTTTCTGGAGTCCAGAAGGGCTAAGTCGGCATAAAGAGTGCCATGGGTGAGGAAACGGCGATGGAGGCTCTCAGTGACTGTGTCCATTATTTGATTGTGGACTTCAACTTTGTAGGCCCTCTCTGCATCTGTGAACGTCTCATCATGAGCCATCTCACCAGGCATGATTTTCTTTTTTCTTGGCCTTTTCTGTGGCAGGGTGGCCTCCACATCCAGCTCTGTCTTCTCTTCCTGCTCCTGCAGTTTGTCATTCGCCCACTGAACAAATGTGTCTGCAGCTTGCTTGATGGCGTCGAAATCTCTTGCCATCCCTTTGAGACTATCTTGTGTTCCAACAACCATTCTGTGGGCAAAGAGAGTGTCAATGCCACTCGTCCGCAAGTATTTGGAGGGCGGAACCGTGTGCTCAAATATGCGAAGAAATATTTGAGTGGTGAGTATGGTCTCGTATTTGAGTAGTGCTTCAATGAATGCTCTTGCCTTGACAGCACCTGAACCAAGTACTCTCCAGTGGATGCGGCCTCACAGTTCACAACCGCAACGAGTCTCTCATGTGTGATATTTGTGACATATCTGATAATGACTGCACACTGATCATGAGAGGTTATGTCCTGGGTTGTGTCGATCTGGACTGAGAACATTCCAGCTTCCTCAATTTCACTAGAGATGGATTCTTGGATAATGTCCCGAATTGTAATGATTGTATTTTTAGAGAGAAAAGTGATGAGAGAACCTCTGCCTCTTGCCCCAGACTGATGCAGTTTCTTGCTTTTCTCTATGCAATCAGTTAGATGTTCTTTCAAGCAGACATCATATTTTCCAAGTAGAATGATAAGTTCAAAAAAATTGCCATGATCGACACTGGCGTCATCTACTGTATAAGCTGCCTCCGACTGCATCCCCCTGTAGCTAAGCCTTCTCTTGCCAATGACTTTAACTACATCTACTATACGCTCCATCACCTGGCGTCTCTTGCGGACCTGCTCTCTATGGGCTGAAATCTGACTGCCACTCAGCAAACCCTCTGTCTACTTTAGAGACCTTTAGAAAGTATGCTTCAGCGGAATTTCTGCGCGTGCTACTCTTTTCGTGTTCCATTACACGTTGATGGATATGCTTCCAATCTTTCATTCCAGTGATGAAAATACTGCTGTCAGTGGGCTCACCAAATACCATACAACCTGAACAATGCAAAGTGTGATTTCCTTCATTGTACGTAAGCCACTTCCTATTGGTGCTTGGTACCATCTTTGCAAAAGAAAATTCTCTGCATCACAGGGTTTCTTGATTTCTGCTGTGGGTAGAAACTAAAAAAACAATTGGTGGTCATCTGATTTGGGTCGCTTAAAATAGTCAAAGGTTGGGCTGGCAGCCTTGTTTTCCGTGACTCTTTCTTCTGCTGCAGGTGAACTGGGCCGATCATCAACCTGCACATGAAAGAATAAATAAACTAATTAATAAAATAACAAAATAATTAATAATATAATATATTTATTTTTTATTTATTTATAATGTTTATTTTATTAATTTTATATTAATAAAATTAATTATTATTATTATTACTAAATGTCTGCGAAGTGTATTCGCAGAAACATGATATTCTTTTTAATGTTACAAAAACTAAGGTTATGCAATTTCATCCTAAAAGCTGTAATCAGCCAGCTGATATAAGGTTTAAAATGAATGGTGAAATAATTGAGGAAGTGCAAGAGTTTAAGTATTTGGGTCAAACTATTACCAGCTCCTTGAGTGATGACTCGGATATAAGAAAACAATCTCGAAGCCTGTGTGCTAAAGCGAATATGACCATAAGGAACTTTCGTTTCTGTACAAGTGAAGCTAAAGACACACTCTTTCGTACTTTCTGCAGTAATATATACTGTCAGCAACTCTGGGTGAATTATAAAAAAGGTTCTGGCAGAACCCTAAATTTGCTGTACAACAGGTCTTTTAGACTCTTACATAAATTACCCCCGAGATGCTCAGCTTCGCAAATGTTTGCTACCCGCAATGTCCCGAGCTTCCCGGAGGTAACAAGACGTGCTCAACACAGTCTAATTCAAAGAATTAAAAAATCAACCAACCCGATCATCCAAGCTATCCATGAGTCCTGCCATTTACCCTCTAAGCTATGGACTTCTTGGTACGAAAACGTCTGTCTGTAGCTCCACTTAACTTCGACAGTGCAGTATTATTTCTAATCAATTGTATATATTTCTATCCTTAGTATATGAACTGTCATTGTATTAATAATATTTGTCATATGGACTATAGTCTGCCAATAAACCTTTTCATTTTCATTTTCATTTTCATTATTATGTCAGATTTTTCAGCTGATTTTTTGTCATTTTAATAAAAAATTTACTGATTTAAAAATGATTAAATTTATTGCTAATATATAAAAATTTTATATAATAATTTATTAAATTTATTTTATTTTGTTTTATTATTTAAAAATATTAGTGACTTTGTTATAGACAATTAGACAAGCTATGCACTCTTACTTTCTCAAATCAATCATCAAATGCTACAGATTCAAAGAAAAAAAATACATATAGCTCCAACTTATCACACTATCAAATACATTGATTGGCCCACTGAAAAATCAAATGTTGAAGATGTATAAGCATTATTTTTTAACTGAGATACATAATAAAAATATTCCAAATAACACTATCCAGCCTGGATTTAAGCAGTTATCATGAAAATCCAAATCTAGCTGTGGATAGTAAAATAGTAAATCTGGTGCATCCCTAGTCAGATTTGAACAAAGCATGTCAAATACTACTAGAAAGATGTATTTTGGAGTTTGTATTGAGCTTTTATTTGCTAGTAAGTTATTAACTTACTAGCAAATATACCTTACTCTGCTAGTTATATTAGCAAATATAACTAGCAAAGTAGCAATAGCAAATATAACAGCAAAAATAAATAGTTTGGAAGCCATTAGCATTACCAGGAATATTATACGGATCAAGTATAGTGGATTATGATGAAAGGAGATAGGAAAATTCCAATGAATAGAAATCGGTATATAAAACCATACTTACCGGTTCAGATGCAAAAATTTTCCGTGCACTAGACTCGCACTCAGCTATGCTGTCCTCTTCCACAATTTCACCTGCATGGGATTCTGCAGGAGCAGCAGCAGCACCTGCACTGACTTTACTTGTGCTACCTAGCTCGGCATGGGTATGGCCGGCAGCACTACTACTACTACTACTACTACTACTACTACTATACTAAACAAGTCAGTTAATTTTCGACATTCGGCTGCATCAGCTTCAAGAGATTTTCCTTTCTTATCTCTTAATTTTTCGGCACCACCTTTGCGTTTTTGACTGGGTTCACTTGGCATTTTGAAACTGTCCCTATTCATTGCGATATTTCAGTTGTTTATTTCATCGAAAAACACAACACTATTTGGACACTGTTAAGTTTTATATCAGTGATTAGCTAAACAATATATTGAAGTAAAACTGTAAAAGATACATTAGTTGATAAACATAGCTTGTCAACAGCAATATCTGAACTAACATCTAAGCATAGCAGACCGAGCAACACCACCAGTCCACACGTATAAATACCATTCGGATCATTCTTTTTGCCAACTTATTATTTGTTTACATCAATGGGGAAAATGGGCTGCGGCGGCTGCGCAGACTGAGGAATGGGGTGATGGAAGATCATTTACTTTTCTTTTTTTGTATATTTTTCGTGTTACCGTTACTGGCCCACATATCGACCGGCCACCGGGAATTCTCCCGGTGCTCCAGATTGCCAGTCTGCTATTGCCCGGGAGTGTCGCCGCGGGGGATAGCTGGGGGATAGTCATAGGAATTGTTTCAGCCTACAGATGGGCAGGTAGTTTTCTTCAAGTGAAACACTAGATATTCACTCAGATTCTGGCACTGCTTAAAATTTATTAACTGCGAGATTTTTACGATAATACCACTTTTATTTGGACTTTGATCCAAACACGTGTTACCGTCACACTGGGCAGAAGGACGTACAGTAAGTTTAATATAAATTTTTAAACTAACTCTTTTCCCGGCTGTGTGTGTTATCAAAGTATGGAATGAAAGTAGACAATTACTCTATTTTTACGTATTCTTTCTCTTTAGTTCAGTACAGTCCATCCTTTCTTAAAATTTAAGATATAAAATTGCAAAACAGATATATATGTTAACCCCTCCGTCTATGGCCTTGGGCGGTTCGAAGTTGACGGGGGTTCTGGTTAGGTGGCAGCAACGGATTTGTTACTTTGGAGTAGCTGGTACCGTGTAGGGAATCGCAGTAGTTTATCTTATACTACTCTCCGATTTCTTCTTGTAGGGGATCGGAGGAGTCTATGAAGCTTACTAAATTCTCTTAGGGTTCCCCGATTCTTCTTGTAGCGTATCGGGAAATTAGTTTTCTCTATTTTAAGACTAAGTTCTCTGAAGAAAGCAAGGCTCGAAGGAGAAGACAAAGATATTCTCTGACTGTAATTTACTGCTAAAATGTTACAGGTAATGCTCAGCTCTAAGTCAGATCAGTCAGAATCAGAATCAGAATGAACATTTGAAAACTTTTTCAACTTTATATATTCAAATTTTTGGTGACATCATTATTATTTAATGTTGACCTGTTTTGTTTTTTATTCTCAATAGGCTGCATTATTTTGCAAAATATTTGAAGATAAGGTAAATATTTTAGCTGTAACAATGTCTAGACAGATAAGCAAGATAGTTGAAGATGAAGCCATATTTTTATTTTAAACCGCATATTGACACACCTGATGTTATCATACAGTAATCTGCTGAGTTAACCAAAAATTAAAATTGAAATATACATTTTATTATGGATTAAAATTAAACATGCATATGAGCCAAAATTAAATGCTTAAAAGTTAAAATCAAGTGTTAAGCAAGACATGACTTCTTCTTTTAAACGAAGAGAGAATGTATAAAGAAAATGAACATTGCAGAATTTAATGCGATTACATCATTAAACTAAATCTAAAAAAATGATTAAGTAATTTAAAAAAGAAATAATTCATCAATTATTCAGCAAGAAAATAAAAAAAATTATCCGAACTTGCGTTTTATATCAGGTTAGCGTTACGCGAGTTTGGACTTTATATGTAAAAATGAATATAAAAGTTATTCATTATTCATTTTTACAAAAATGAATATAAGAATTATTTATTAGTCACTGTTACATACTGCATATATGCGCTTCGATGGTATAGTGCTTAGGATCATTGACTACCAATTCAACGGCCTGGGTTTGATTCCAGGAGAAGGCAGCCGCTGTGCAGCTCATCCATTCGATGGTAGAATGGTGGGTACAATAAAATCCCTCCAAAAATGAGACGGGATACTGTGAAGGGGTCAAACACAGGTCAATCCTGAACATTTGTTCAACCCCTTTCTGATGGCTGATGTAATGTTGCATTATGACCGATATATGAACGAAGGAAAATAAAAACCAAGAACAAAATTAAACTCTAAAAATATATTTGTAAAGCAGGAAATACATTTTAGGGGAAAAAAAACTTTATCAATATCGAAAAAAAGGCTTACATTATAAATTTAACAAAACCACATCAAACATTTCCAAATTAAAATCTTGGAAACTCTTATAAGATTACAATAACAATTCACTCAAACTGGCACAGAGCTCATTGCCGCCCATTGCTCTAACGCCTGTATTTTATTATTCAGCATCATTGGAATTCGAGCCCCGACCGTCAGTGTCTTAAATTCGCTTATAGAAAAACGGTGTTACCCACTGAGCTACGGACGCTAGCAAACTTCTAACATGCTTAAGTGTATTAATTCAAATTGAAAATATAAATCAGTGAACTTACTTATATTTTAAATGTATTTTTCACTGGAGAATTAATCTCTCTGACTGCATTAAACATTTCGTAATGGCAGATAACTAATTATAATACAGGACATCATTAACCTAATTTAAATGGGAGAAAGTCCCTTAGAAAATGTTTCAGACGCAAACACATTGTGTTTACCGTAATATGTTATAACAAAACATGTTTAGAAATGTTTTACAGTCTTGTTTGTTAAATACAATTTAATTTGTGGACTGGTATAACTGCATTAACTCTGACTCCTAACGATAAAACTTTGAACTGCCTGTCATAACACAAAATAATGAAGCTTGAAATAATATGCGTCAAAACTACTTTGTGAATATGCATTATATGGTATGATTTTCTCTGTAAACAAAAAAAAATGTAAAAAGGAAAAAGAGAAGCTCAGTCAGCAAAGTTCAGTAAACAGAGTAAAGCCCAGTGAAAAGAAAAGCTGGACAGTCAAATTATGATAAAATACAGTAAATATAAAAATATTCCAAAAATATCTACTTTGTGTTAAAATTATTCTAACATTTATTTTAGTAGTAAAAAGTTTTCTTTTACAAAAAATGTATTTAGACATAAACACGTTTTTAAATAAGTTTCACATTAAAACACTTTTTACACTACACGAATTATAACTAAATGATATCCTAAAGCACTCCTTTGCGTTTCATTGCAAACAGAACAGCCTTTTTTTTTTCTACTTTCTTTCCTATTAGACTTCAGAAGGAGTTCAATCATCACACAGAGTAGCTCAAGATTTGCTCCAATTTAGTTTTAGAAGTAATAATTGTACAAAAAGATAAAATATTCCATAACGTCCTCATGCGCCGAAGATTCGAAGACTGCATCTCCAAACTCATACGCAGAGAAAATATAGAAAATATATTTTCATCCGTGTTGGAAATCTAATGCAGGTTGAATCCCAAACTCCAATAAATTTGCGTCTTCTTCTATACACAGTACCATGAATAAATTTACAATAAGGTCCAGTATTCACTAGAAGAAAATTATGAATGTTTCATTTTGAAGTATCGTATATCATTCATTTATATATATATATATATATATATATATAATATATATATATATATCGGGTGGGCAAAAAAAAAGGGAGACCTCGAACTTTGGCTGTAAAATCCAAAGTTATGGTCAGATTTCAATATTTTTTTCACACCCCACAACTAAGTAAATTTCCTATACGGAGAATTTGTGACCAATATATAGTCTCGAACTTATTTATTTCAGTGTTCCTGAGGATGTCATTAGACGAAAACGCTTGAGCACCATTCTCTTTCCTTTTTCCCTCGTGGTTATTTTCATCATAACTATTATTCACGTGTTACTTTCGTGAAATAATTTTCATATATATATATATATATATATATATATATATATATGTGATGTAAAGAAACGACGCTTGTTAGAAGAGTGTCCGCACAAGAGGAGAGGAGAAAACGAGCATTGAAAAATGAGGCACCTCCCGGGAATCGAACCCGGGATTCCTGGGAGGTGCCTCATTTTTCATTGCTCGTTTCATTTCTCCTCTTGTGCGGACACTCTTCTAACAAGCGTCGTTTCTTTACATCATATATACTGTGTGTCGTTTGCAGTTAAAATGTATATACGTATATACTGCATGAGAAGGTGCCCCCTCAAAGGGTATTTGATTCCGCTCGTAGGTACCTGGGAGAATTACGAGGTTTGATTCGTGGAGGTTCTTGGTGTAATGGTTAGCATATCTGACCGGCAATCGGATGATCCCGGGTTCGATTCCCGGGAGATGCCTCATTTTTCATTGCTCGTTTTTTCCTCTCCTCTTGTGCGGACACTCTTCTAACAAGCGTCGTTTCTTTACATCATATATACTGTGTGTTGTTTGCGGTTAATATATATATATAATATATATATATATATATATACTGTATATACATCGAATTCAAAATAAAAGCGGTATTACAGTAAAAATTTTGCAGTTAATCAGTTTTAAGCGTTGCCAATATTTGAGTGAATTCATAATGCACAGTGGTATTTCTCTTTAAGTAGTAAAAATCGCGATGTATAAAAGAAAGTGAGTGAAAACGAAGCGAATTAATCTATATAGCATTTTACGAGTGTTTCTTTGTGAAAGAAAGGCTGAATTTCCTACAAATACCTCCCAGTTATCCCCCGCGGTCACACTGGTGAGACCAATCAGTGAGAAGTGTACAGCGTGCCACATCCCCCATCCCCTGAAGTAACGGAGAATACTTTCCCTCACTCAGTTTGAGTCAACCCCCACCCAATACCTCCCATAATACTCATAATACCCTTTTTGAGTCAGTTTTGTGCACCAGCGGCTGGCTACCTTCTATTAGTAACATGGCAGTGATAAATAAATTCCTGCAACTATGTGGTTTCTGTAACAATGCAACAGATGAGGCAAAGGCGATGATGTGCGATCTCTGTCAATCGCCTTTTTATTACAAATGCCTAAAATGGGAAGATGAAGAAATCTCTCTCATAACGAACGCAAAGCAATTTAATGGGGTAAAGTTTTTCTGCGAAAACTGCATGACCGAAATAAACTCTTTTACGGTATTTAAAGCAGAAAGAAACTATGAAGAGAACATAACAAAGGAGAGTTTGAATAAAGAACAGAGAAAAACAAGAAAAGAAGAAAAGCGAAATAGAAATAAATCAAATACAGTCACACAACGAGGTCGAAAACATACAGGCAACAGATAGTATAAAGGCAACGAAGGACATTAGCACAAACAGCACAAGTAGGAAAGATAAGCGTGCATTCAAGAAAACAGAGTGAAACTATCCCCAAATAAGGAGCAAAAAACAAAGGTCCCGAGTAAATATGGGGAAGGAATTATATACAGATATTATGTAAAAGATAATTGCAGATATAAGAAAGGACAATGTATACATGAACATCCCCAATATGCACTTTCTTCTACAATAATGGTCATTGTAAATTCGGAGACATGCAGATTCTACCACCCGGACATTTGCACGACATACGCAAAATATGAAACCTGCAAATATGGGAAAAAATGTTACTATCAACATATCTCCTGACGAACCCAAGGGACAAAGGACAAAGTTCAAAGAACAATAGGAAAAACATGAATAAACATATGTACACAAAAAGCAAACAAAATTTTTTCAACATCGCAGACAAAATACGGCTGCTAAGTGTCATACGGCATATGTAGTCGACGCAGCTGGGAACCCCGAGCCAAACCGCTTCCTGACAAGAAGCTACTAGAACAGGGAGGCGGAAACGGATCTCTCTCGAAGGACCATAGGGCAACTAAACAAGCAATACCGAAGGAAAACGGACTTGAAATGAACAAGGGGCAACGCAAAACAAAGAACACAAATATTGTCCTGGCTAATATTCAAGGAATAAAACCAAACACTCAATCAACAAAGTTTCGTACTTGAAAGGATTTATGGACGAAACAAGGGCGGACATCGCATGCCTCACAGAAACTGCCAAGGAAATTGTGAAAACTGCGAACATTGTAATGACAAGAAAGAGACAAATATAGAGGGTTTCAACTTACTCAGAGCTGATAGAACAGCGAGACGTAAAGGTGGCTGTTCTATATATGTACATGAAGGTCATATGACAGAGACGGTAATAAGTAAATCAAACAGCTTTGTCGAACTCCTCGCAGTGAAAAATGAAAAACTAAACGTGATACTGATAGTCATTTATAGACCTCCAAACACTCCAACCGAAAAATTCTCGGATGCCACTGATGATATCACAAATCTAATAAAGGCCGTAAACCCTAATAAAGGCCATAAACCCTCCATCTGCGAAGACTTTAATTTCCCATTTCTAAAATACAAAAAGGTGGGTAGGAATATATACATTTAGACCAAGACAAGGGGGCACAAGAGAAGACCAGAAGCAAGCAAACACGTTGATGGCTCTCACAAACGAGTTTATGCTGACACAGGAGATAACAGAAAACACCAGAAAAAATAACTGCCTAGATCTGGTATTTACGAATAACAAATTTTATTGCTGATATTAAAATAACCCCAACTATTATCTCAGGCCACACCATAATCGAGATATCAACAAATATGGCGACAATATTAAAAGACAATGCACATACTGAAGAAAGAAACAAATTGGGAACTTTTAACTTAAACTCCAAGACCATAAATTGGGAAGAAATCAGATCACACATGGCCCAAATAGAGTGGAGAACAATTTTAGAGAATAAGACAAATGAAGAAATGCGAACAACCTTGGAAGAAAAGACGTGCTCCGAAAGCACAGCCAAAAGGAAAGAGGAACTTGTTAGAGAGGCAAAAGAGAAGAATATTCAGCAAAAGAAAGAGAGTAGCGGCGAAGTTAGCTAATTGCGGAGACAACAATGCCAGGAAAGTAAATCAAGAAAAACTGCAGGGTATCGATAGAGAAATACAAACACTGATTGAGGGCCATACAGAGAGGGAAGAGGAAAAGGTGGTAGAAGCAATAAAGGAAAATCCAAAATACTTCTATAGCTATGAGAAAAAGAAAACAAAAACGCGCGCCACTATCGGACCCTTAAGAAAATGAAATAACAAACTAACGGACGATCTAAAAGAAATATCTGAAACATTAAGAACCCAGTATGAATCAGTCTTCAGTCCCCCAAAAAGTAGCAAAGAAATACTGGACATAGATACATTCTTTGAAGAGAAATTGCAAGGAGATTGTATGACAGACTTCAATTTTAGCCCAGAAGATGTAGCGAGAGCTATAAGACAAATGAAATCACATTCAGCTGCAGGTCCGGACAAATGGAACGCCTTACTGATTAAAAACTGTAAAAAAAATAGCTACACCCTTATATTGGATATGGAGAAGATCCCAAGACACTGGGGAAATACTGAGCATCTTAAAAAGAGCGAACATTGTCCCTATATATAAAGGAGGGGATAAATCTCAAGCAAAGAACTATAGACCAGTGTCATTAACGTCCCACCTCACCAAAGTATTTGAAAGACTGGTTAGAGAGAAAATCTATGGCTTCTTGGAGACACTGGAAAGATTCAACGAAAATCAGCACGGATTTCGATCAGGAAGATCATGCCTATCACAACTTATAGACAGTGGTGGGCACCGTTAACCAAAAAGTTAACTTCGTTAACCGCTAATCCGTTAACCAAAAAGTTAACTTCGTTAACCGTTAATCCGTTAATTCGTTAAACATGCAACGGAAGTTACCGATAAACCGTTAACGTTAACTTTTATTATAAAAAAAATGAAAAACACAATATATATATAAAATTTAATTTTCCCTCTTCTTCTCGTTCTCCATTTTGTCCATGAGATGCATGTTGCCCTTCATGAAAATTAGCATATCAAAGTTTTCATCAGACAGGGATGATCTCTTGGCCCTCAGGATGTCCTTGCCCATAGAGAACAAACGCTCCACTGCAGCACTGGAGGGGATGGCTGTGTTGAACTTGATGAACAAGTCCACCAACACTTGCTCACCCAAGAAGGCAGCATCTGTCAGCAAGTCCTTGGAGTTGGTCTCCAGCCAGGTCTTGACCAAGTTCTGGGCCTTGCCATTGAGTGACCTGTGGCTTCTGCTGCTCTCTTTTGTCTGGATGACAGCACTGAGGAAGTCATCCTCCTCCTCCTCCTCGTTGTTGCTGCCTCCACTGTTGCTGCCCACTTCGTTGGACTGCTGCTTCATGGCCTCCTCGACTGTACCCTCCATGCTTTTCCTCACCCTGGCGACCTTGGTGTTGTCATACTTGTCCAGCCAGATGAGGCGAAACCTGGGATGGAAGGCAGCAGCCAGCTGGCATTCGTCATCCTCCAGGAGGGGCCCAAACCTTTTGTCGATGCCTATTATCTCATAAAGAAACTAATTCACATTGGGACTTGAAAGTACCGGCAGGATCAACCGGGTAGAAAAATTATGGAGATTTTAAAGATGTGGTACCTAGAAGTACCGCCAGGACATAAAGGGTTAAGGTGAAAACGCTCCCATTGTAAGACATCAATTGACTTAATTTATGTCATCAAAGTGACATGAGAATTGAAATCTTACCTGATCAGTTTTATGGTTCTTGAAATGTATCAAGGAGACTACTAATAAGGTACTCACAGACATATTATAAATATACATGACTTACTTGACAACGATTATTTTTAAATATTCACTAGCACAAACATGTTGCGCAAGAGACAGACTGCAAATGAAACGAATGTAGTTATTTGTTGTAATTGTTACATATATATTATTGAAAGTGCCTTAAAATGCTCGTGATATTTCTTGAAAGAAGTTGAAACATTCAACTCAAATGGCAAATCTTTCCGCCTGATTTTACAGTCGACCATGTTTTGCTCAAACCAATGCCATACATAACTACCATATTTGGTAAGACACAAATTGTGGCGACGGAAACAAATATATCGCCTGATTTTGCACTGCGGAAATGGAAATTCGTTCATCACTATTAACAGTGGCGGATTAATTGCGCACCTGCACAGCACTGAAAATAATATAAACTTTTAAACGGTTATTTATGAAATTTTGGGTTAACGGACTTGAGTTAACGGAAGTTAAATGTAACGGAAGTTAATTAGTCCGATAATGATTTTCAAAGTTAACTTAAAAGTTAAATCGTTAACGAAAAAGTTAACTTCGTTAATTAACGATTAACGGATTAACGGTTTGTGCCCAGCTTTGCTTATAGAGCACTATAACAATATCCTAGTTGCACTTGACGGCAATGAAAACTACGATGTAATATATACAGATTTTTCTAGAGCTTTCGACAAAGATCATGGTATAATAACACATAAAATAAAACATATGAAAATATCAGGCAAAGTGGGATGTCGTAAAAATTCAAGGTATATCAGAAGTACGCAGCTCAGTAGGCTACCACAAGGAAAAGTGTTGGCCCCACTCCTATTCATTATATTCATTATCATGCTAATAGATATAGACAGTGGAGTAAACAGCAACAGTATAATAACATCATTTGCAGACGATACAAAGATCAGCAGAAAAATCAGCGATGCAAATGAGGTGGAGGCCTTGCAGAGGAACACGAACAAAATATACAAATGGTCAGAAGACAACATGACATTTAACACCGATAAATTTCAGCTCTTAAGATATAGTAGAAATGAGGAACTTAAACAGACTGCATATTATGCTCCAGATAGACAGGAAAATTCAGAGAAGCACGAAAGAGATCGATTTGGGGGTTATAATGACAGATGACGCAAAATAAATTCGCGACACAAAATCAGATAGCGAGAAACAAAGCAAAAAGAGTCGCGGGACAGGTACTAAAGAACGTTCAAAAGAAGGGAGAAGACAGTAATGATTCCCCTGTTGAAAACACTGATCATACCAAAACTTCAATGCTGCTCAGTCTCTACGTCCTCATATAAAAAGGATGAAACTAATAAACTAGAAGAAACTCAGAGACATTTCACAGCTAAGATTGATGGCTGCAAAGAACTCAACTACTGGGAAAGACTACGTAAACTAAATCTGTATTCCTTGGAAAGAAGAAGAAGAGAGAGGTACACCATAATCTACATATGGAAAATGATCGAAAAACTGGTTCCAAACCTCAAACTAAACCCAATTACCATCCAAACACTACTGGAAAATAGGAAAGGCAGAGTATGTAGTGTTCCCAAATTAAAGGCTCAACGAAGCACCTCTTCAGCACTGAAGGAAAATAGCTTGGTTGTCAGGGGGACACGACTTTTTAACCAGCTTCCAAAAGACCTCAGAAACTTTACAGGGGTTAAAGTTGAAGTCTTCAAAAGAAGAGTAGATGCCTGGTTCAGAACGGTACCAGATGAGGCGGGTGTATCTGGCTATGTGCGGTGGAGAGCGCAAGAAAGCAACTCGCTCCTCCACCAAGCCAGGCCTAGAGGCGGGGCCACCAGCTTAACCTTTGTGTGAAGAGAGAGACTAAGAAACGAACCGTCAATGAGGTTATTGAGGTTTTATATATATATATATTATATATATATATATATATATATATAATATTATATATTTATTATATATATATAACGGGTGTGCCATAAAAAAGGGTACATATTTAAATGGCTATAAAATCAACATTTGTCATTTAATTTTAATGAAACTTCTACACAATAAAACATATGTATTTATCTATACGCAAACAAGTTTTCAGACTAAAATATCAAATCATTCAAATTCTATCAACATTTAACTAAAGAGTATGATTTTTCTACTTAACATGCAAAAATTATTAAACCTTTTTAATATTTTTTTTTTATAAAAATAATTTTTAACGTAAAATTTACCTGAAATTATTAAAAAAATTGATCGAAATGCTTTCCTTCCATTTCAATAACTTTTTTTTTTCCTTGGCCGGAATATGGGAGAACTTAGCAGAGCGAGTCTACAGGACAAGGATAAAAGATGTTGCTCATTTACACGAGATCATTATTCAAAAATGGGAAGAGCTTCCACAGGAACAAGTAAATCGAGCCATAGATGAATCTCGGCCAAACAAAAAAAGTTACTGAAGTGGAAGGAAAGCATTTCGAACAATTTTTTTAATAATTTCAGGTAAATTTATTTTACGTTAAAAATTATTTTTATAAAAAAATTAAAAAGGTTTAATAATTTTTGCATGTTAAGTAGAAAAATCATACTCTTTCGTTAAATGTTGATCGAATTTGAATTATTTGATATTTTAGTCTGAAAACTTGTTTGCATATAGATAAATACATACGTTTTATTGTGTAGAAGTTTTATTAAAATTAAATGACAAATGTTGATTTTATAGCCTTTTTAATATGTACCCTTTTTTTATGGCACACCCGTTTTATTTATATATATACAGGGCGTCCCAAAAAAATGTATACACACTTTAACAGCTGATAGCTCAATTGATGTTTCTTTCTTTCCAAGTTAAACCCATTAGAATTAATAATGGCAGTCAGACTAAGCTTTGAACAAAGGAAATTCATTCTAAAATGCTACTGGAAGTGTGAAAACGCAGTTGAAGTGCAAAGACAGTTTAGGAGGGAGTTTCAAACAGATCCACCAACGCGACTTACCATCACTCGAATTAGAGATAAGTTTGAAGCCGATGGAACTATTCAGAATATCCACAAGAAGCGTTCCGGAAGACCACGGACATCGACAAGCCCCACAAAGCAAGAAAGAGTACTGGAAACGTATCACCAAAGTCCAAGAAAATCTGTGCGGCAAGCGAGTCGTGAGGTAGGAATTTCAGAATCGTCTGTCCAACGCATTTTGAAGCGCTGTCAATGGAAAAGTTACATTCCAAGATTAGTCCATGCTATTAATGAAGATGATCCGGACCGAAGAGTGGAGTATTGCGAGTGGTACTTGGCACGATGTGGATGTGGATTGGACGAAGGGGTTTCGTAGAATACCCTCCGCGTTCACCAGACCTCACACCACTAGACTTTTTTTATGGGGATACTTAAAAGACAAAGTCTACGCTATAAAACCTGCAACAGTCGCTGAATTGAGAGCAGCCATTGAACGAGAATGCACACAAATACCAAACGAAATGTTTCGTGATGTTTGCGATTCCATTGCTTCGCGTTATCAGCAGTGCCTGGACCAGAACGGACGTCAGTTTGAAAACAGGCGTTGACAAAACAATTAAATAATGTCTGTAGATTCTATTACATTTTGAAAATGAAATGTATTTTAATAAACACTGCCTTTATAAGTATTTAAAGTGTGTATACATTTTTTTGGGACGCCCTGTATATATATATATATATATATATATATATATATATATATATATATAATATATGGAAATTATTTCACAAAAGTAACACGTGAAAAATATTTATGATGAATAAAACCACGAACGAAAGGAAACACAGAATGGTGCTCAAGCGCTTTCGTCTAATTCGGCATCGATGTATCTATCGAAAAAAAAAAACAATTTGTCCTACGTACACTTTTACTCGGGACATGACACCCCCACTAAGAAGGCCATTTTTTCTTCAATGTTTCTCCGCGCCCTTAGGATCGCCAGTCCGGAATACATCGATGCCGAATTAGAAAAAATCAACGGTATTGGAAGTGATCTGTGTTATCCATCTGCGTTTATGGAATCTTGTCTCAACAAGGCAAAACGAACTTTCTATCGGGGCAATAATAACACTCGTACTTTGTCAAAAAATATTTTAGTACTTCCATTTTTCCCGGGCTTTTTAGGCATTGCTAATGTACTTAAACTTTTGGATATTAATGTAGTATTTTCATATAACAATATTGTGAAAAATATCATAGTAAAAAATAGCCCTACCAATAATTCAGGCATTATCTATAAAATTGGGTGTAAACAATGTGATTCCTTTTACATAGGTCAGACGGGAAAGGATTTGCACACACTTATAAAACAGCATCAATATTCCGTTAGAACAGGACAGTCGTCCAGTGCCCTTTTTGTCCATTTGTCAGAGTTATCCCACTGTATTGATTGGAATAATGCTTCAGTTTTATTTCACTCTAGCAACATTGTTAATAGAAATATTCTTGAGTCTGCCATTATCCAACTTACAAATAACTTCAACATAAGCAAAGGTCTTTTTGAACTCGATCCTGTTGTTTTGAATTCCTTCAGAAAAGATTTAGATAAGAAGGGTAGAACGCTAAATCTTTGGTAAACTTGTATGCCACTCTAATAACTTTTATTTTTCAATTTATTTTTATATACAAGATGGGTAGAGTGATAAAACCCGGGCAGATTTCCAGTATAAATTTGTATATTTTTTTTTATAACATTGGTTGGAAACAATTAATTTAATCTTGTGCTAAAAATCGGTAGTTTGATCTTGTGCTAAAAATCGATAGTGTTTCCTTACAAAGTTGTATGCCCCTCCCACAATCTTTTAATTTTTTGATAATTTTTTATTTTTTTTTAAATTTCATTTCTCCGTTTATTGTATATAATATAATATATTATATATATATATTATAATTATGCGGGTTGCTTCTACAGAGCTTCAATTTAATATTTAGTAGAAATCCAATGACAAGGAGAAATGTAAATGCCATGAAAAGTCTTCTTTATTGCGCAACGTTTCGAGCAATACGCTCATCTTCAGGCTGTTTAATAACAATGTGAAATTAAAATCAATATTGAATGAAAAACAAACAGAAATTTCTATAACCTATTCGTAAAGACAAATTTTAAAAGACTGAGAAAAGAGGGTTAAGTTCTAAGTTATACAGATTTACATATCAAAATTAAGAAGTTATTTTTAAATACATGTAGTAAATGTGAAATTAATACACTGGAAAAATTACCAATAGTACACTGGAACAATGGAGCTATCTACCTTACACAGCAGTATCCGAGGCCGACTAATTTGAGCAGAGGAGACGGGAATGAAAGATGGCGAGGGAGATAGGGGAAGGAGGGATTATAAGGAATTGGGGAAGGAGGAGGGATCATAGCAGATTGAGAGGGACGGACGATGAGTCAACATTCAGACTAGGGGACAATGCTTTAATGAAAAGGGATTCTAAAATTCTTAGTGAGTTGGGACAAGTATTACAACCAAGAATTTTAAAATTGTCTAAAGTGACATCAATTTTGCATTTGATGCTATGTTCACGTATGCTGGAGGCTTCCTTAGTTTTTAAAATTTTACCTGTTCGGCCACTTATTCCCATATGCGAATAAAATCTAGCCCTGAGAGAGCGAACAGTGCTGCCGATGTAATTCCCAAGGAGACACCTAGGGCAGGTAAATAAATATACAACACCGCTACGCAACAAGTCAGGGGTTCGATCCTTCGCTGAGAAAAAGCTACCTAAAGACGTTTTATTAATAAATATGATGCGGAAATCAGTATGATAAAAAAATTTCCTTAACAGCGAAGGATCGAACCCCTGACTCGTTGCGTAGCGGTGTTGTATATTTATTTACCTGCCCTAGGTGTCTCCTTGGGAATTACATCGGCAGCACTGTTCGCTCTCTCAGGGCTAGATTTTATTCGCATATGGGAATAAGTGGCCGAACAGGTAAAATTTTAAAAACTAAGGAAGCCTCCAGCATACGTGAACATAGCATCAAATGCAAAATTGATGTCACTTTAGACAATTTTAAAATTCTTGGTTGTAATACTTGTCCCAACTCACTAAGAATTTTAGAATCCCTTTTCATTAAAGCATTGTCCCCTAGTCTGAATGTTGACTCATCGTCCGTCCCTCTCAATCTGCTATGATCCCTCCTCCTTCCCCAATTCCTTATAATCCCTCCTTCCCCTATCTCCCTCGCCATCTTTCATTCCCGTCTCCTCTGCTCAAATTAGTCGGCCTCGGATACTGCTGTGTAAGGTAGATAGCTCCATTGTTCCAGTGTACTATTGGTAATTTTTCCAGTGTATTAATTTCACATTTACTACATGTATTTAAAAATAACTTCTTAATTTTGATATGTAAATCTGTATAACTTAGAACTTAACCCTCTTTTCTCAGTCTTTTAAAATTTGTCTTTACGAATAGGTTATAGAAATTTCTGTTTGTTTTTCATTCAATATTGATTTTAATTTCACATTGTTATTAAACAGCCTGAAGATGAGCGTATTGCTCGAAACGTTGCGCAATAAAGAAGACTTTTCATGGCATTTACATTTCTCCTTGTCATTGGATTTCTACTAAATATATATATATATATATATATATTTTTTTTCTGTAACCTATATATAGGCTGTAACTCTCTATGTAGTTCAGTGTTCCTGAGGATGTCATTAGACGAAAGCGCTTGAGCACCATTCTGTGTTTCCTTTCCTTCGTGGTTTTATTCATCATATATATATATATATATATATATATATAAAGAGAGAGAGAGAGAGAGAGAGAGACATATATATATATATATATATATATATATATATATATATATATATGCATGCAAAAGTATATAAATCATGTTTTCTACAGAATTTTTTTATTATAATCCAATTTCTAACATCAAGAAACTGAGTTATGATGAAGCAGTGTAACAACATTAAGACCAGAATTAGATTACACTGCCCAACACCAATTTTGCTGATTTAATTCTAACACCTGTTTTTAGGTAACTTTGGTGTGCTGATTTCAAAAATCACCTTAGTTTTTGCCTATCACGTCAGGTTTTCGAGCAATCAAATACGGATATTTTGGAGATATCGCATTTTGGCAGGGTTATGCCCAATTTCTTTTCTTTTCAAAAAATAAGTTTTTACATACTCAGAATCAGCATGGAAAAGTAAACAATTGTGCAGGGAGTGAACTTTAATATACAATGGTAATATTGACACAAAGTGATTAAAAGTGTTTAAATAAGCAAAAAATGAATCCATATTAAAGCAAGCACGGGACTAGTTTTCATAACATTGTCTTTTTCTTGTTTTCTTACTTTTCAGTGATGATAAATTTTCTCTTATAGGACTTCCTAGAATGAGAGATGTCAAGACAATCTCTTTGCAGGCTCCAGCAGTAGTCAGCCATCATATGGGTATCCCATCTTCCTTGGTATCGTTCTTCCATCACTTTGATATCTTGGTGGAACCTTTCACCTTGCTCTTCACTAACATCACCAAGATTTTCTGGAAATTTATCCAGATGACTGTTGAGATAGTGAACTTTAATGCTCATGTTGCAACCCAACTGCTGAAAGTTTACAAGTAACGTCACTAGCGGAACCGGCTGCTCTCACTCCGCCAGTGGGAAATCTCTCTCAGATCATGACGTCACGCTCACACCTGGGGAAATCACAGATACCCAAGATTTTAATATGTTGTACATGACCTTTAGATTTAATGCACAGATTTGCGTATTCCACAGATAAAATTTTAACAGCGAAACAGCTGTTAACAGGTCTCAAAAATCACCAATTTTGATAAGCGCCCTTCATGGATCACCCAAAATAGGCATATTGCATTGCACGAAAACCTGATGTGATGGAGAAAATCTAATGTGATTTTTTAAATCAGCACATCAATATTATCCAGAAACAGGTCTTAGAATTAAATCAGCAGCAAAAACATTTTTTTTTTGTTGGGCAGTGTTATTAATTGAAAATATATTATGAATGATTTCTTTATTTTTTCATCCATTTATATTAATAATAATTCAGTCAAGAAAGCCAGAAACTGGCTCAGCGCTCAGGGCAACTGGTGCGGCCCCATTGCCTTAACACCCGGATTAGTTTCTCGCAACCGGAAAGCACGTTTGAACCGAAGTTGGATTTATCCTAGTGGTTTGTTTGGCTCTCTTCGGGACTTCCCACTCCCGGTTGTCTGATCATTTCATTACTTATATAAATAAACAAAAGAACCACGAATTCAACTTCCCGAAAGAAAAAAGGACGAAATTACTCCAATCATAAACCGAATAATAAACAGACACTGGAAACTTGAAATGACAGCTGGAAATGAAAAACATTTACCTTCCTCGGAAAAGAACGATATATCGAGGGACTTCTCCATTCTTTACTATGTTGGTGCTTCTTCACAACTCTTACATTTGCAATTTACATTGCATTTACATTAACAATCAGTAATAATGAGATATGGAATCTGAGATTTCCGTTTTTTGACAAACACTTTTCCGTATTTCAATTTCTTTTAAATTCTTAATTTTTTTCCATTATTATATTCTTATGATTTTTATCACTCGCACACTTTTAATGTTTTTCTCATATCTGCAATTTTATTTTAGTTTTATTATTGTACATATTTTGGATGCTAATCATTTTGATCCTTTGACATTAGAATAATCTTTGCAATTTTTGCCAACAATTTTCATTTTTATACCAAATCTTGTTATTGGCATTTGTGTAAGGCAGATATGTCTGTGGGCTGATGCCAAAAATTGTACACACACACACACACACACACACACGCACGCACACACACATACATATACTGTATATACACCTTTCAACCTTTCAAATGTTCCGTATATTATATATATTAAAAGTTTTACCAAATTTTATTCTGGGTTTGTTTTATGGGGGAGGCTATTCTACCTTATGAAGCAGTCTTCTTTAAATTTTATTCCGTTTGAGTTTACAAGTAGTGTTTTTCCGGGTTGAGTTTACAGATATGTTAAAAATATTATTCGAAACAAAATACAGACTCGTATACGGACGGTTTGCGGTTGTGAATACTTGTGGTTTTTCGTCCAGTTTTTGTAGAGCAAATCTGAGGTGGCACGAGTATGACTGATTGATACAGGTAAATTTGTGCTGCTTTAGGGAGAAAACACAAACTTGCGGTACATCTTCCTCCTGAAGAATCATGCACTAGAACTGATAATAACTGGAGGTGTCTGCAATACAAACTAACGAAAATTGCAATAAATTGAATAGGAGATGGATGTTCTTTTGACTAGTAGACTATTAGAGAGCATCGTTGCTTTCAGTGCTGATGAACCATGTACGGAAGCCTCCTCATTATTTTGACCCCTATTTGCTTGATAATGCTGCTGCGAGCTGCTCGTACCCTGAAATGAGCGTACGGGCGGAATGATGCTCTGTGTTGAAAGATGTTTAACTCATCATACTTCCACTTAAACTATGACTGCATCGATGAATAATAAATATATATATATATATTATATATACCGTATAAAACCTTTGGTTAGCTTCCCCCCCCGAATTGTTCATTCTGACGAAGGTCAAGCATTTCACTTCACCTTAGACCTACAGTTTAATGTGGAATCCGAACCACGCCCCACCAGCAGCCCAGCGTCTTAACCACTAGGTCACCCAGGGTACCCATTTATCTACCAACCACTTTCTTTATTTTATGGAAGGATGAACAGCTGGGTTTTGCTGCGCGCCGGCTGCCGTCACCGGGTCTCGAACCTGGGTCCGATGGATTCGTAGTCAGCGACGCTAACCACTACACCACCGAGGCGCATATATATATATATATTATATATATATATATATATATATATATAAAACCTCAGTTTTTGATGTGCCCATATAAAAAGGAAGAAACAATAAACTAGAAGAAACTCAGAGACATTTCACAGCCAAGATTGATGGCTGCAAAGAACTGAACTACTGGGAAAGACTACGTAAACTAAATCTGTTCTCCCTGGAAAGAAGAGAGAGGTACACCATAATCTACATATGGAAAATGATCGAAAAACTGGTATTAAACCTCAAACTAAACCCAATTACCATTCAAACAACACTGGAAAATAAGAAGGCAGGATGCGTAGTGTTCCCAAATTAAAGGCCCGACAAAGGACGTCCTCAACACTGAAGGAAACACTTTGGTTGTCAGGGGGCCAAGACTTTTTAACCACCTTCCAAAGAACCTCAGAAACGTTACAGGGATCAAAGTTGAAGTCTTCAAGAGAAGACTAGATGCCTGGCTCAGGACGGTATACGATGAGCCGGGTGTACCTGGCTATGTACGGTGGAGAGCGCAAGAAAGCAACTCGATCCTCCACCAAGACAGACCTAGAGGCGGGGCCACCAGCTTGACCTTCGTGTGAAGAGAGACCAACGCACGGAACAGCAACGAAGTTAACGAGGTATATATATATATATATATATATACATATATATACATATATATATATACACACCTTGGTAACCTTAGTTTTGCGTCCGACCGACTTTTTCATTTTGACGAAAGTCAAACTTGTTGCCGTTGCCCCATCTTAGACTTCCAGCAAAACGACCCAGAATCGAACCCACGACCTCTCGATCAGCAGACCAGGGTCTTAACCACTAAGCAACCCAGAGTACCCATTTATCTACCAACCAATTTTTTTTTTGGTATGGAAGGATGAGCAGCTGGGTGAGCAGCGATGCTAACCACTACACCACCGATAATAATTATTGGTTTTGTTTAACCTCCTTCGCAACATCTATGGTCATATGACGGAAGGGACCTACAGCTTTACGTCGGATCCGAATCACGGGTCGCTACATAGTCTGGACGCAGCGGATGGTCTCCCATCCAACTTCTACCCAGACCCAATGTCGCTTAACTTAGCTGATCAACGGGAAGCGGTGTTACGACATTGGCTACGACGTAGCCCACTTCACCACCGAAGCGCATAATATATACACACACACACACACACACACACACACACACACACACACACACACACACACATATATATATATATATATATATATATATATATATATATAGGTGTCACTTATTTTTCAACTTTTAAGTTTCCGTGCTCTGACCCCATCAAAGTATGCCATATGATGTAAAAACACTGTGTAAGTTTTATTGAGATATTTTAATATTTAGAGGTCGCTCAACGGCTTCGAAGTATTGGATACGAGATTCTCAGAAAGGGTGAATATAAACAATTTCCAAATGTATTTAAACAATTTATTATGTTCCTACATTAGCAGGAAGTGCACAAGACATCATAATATTAAGATAAAGTACATTAACATCAGACAGTAGCGTAATTATTATGATTAATCATTATTTCCACTGAAGGTATGCTTTTGTCCCCATGTACAATGCTTGCGATGGTCTTCAACAATCTGGAGAAGAAACGGGAGTTGTTCTTCATCTTTGGTTAGGTATCCATAAAAATCCTGGATGAGAGTAACTCCACGTTCAGCGAAGTCATTTGTTACAGTTAGAGTTTTTACAGTCTCTTTCGCAGTCTGGTAATGGGTATCCTCTTCCCATTGCTCAGCAGTTTTCTCCAAAAATTCATCTGGGAGGTTGTTTCGTGAACAATGATTTTGTGTTTTTTGTAACAAAGTTTTCCAAGCTTTTTTCTTTCACAGTATCCAGGTCAACAACCACACGCTTTGGAGGGTTCTCTTGTTCATCAACACTAGTCCTAGATATGACCATGCGATTTTTTATATCAGGGAGGACATCGTCATCGAAAAAAGCAAGACTCACCAGCTCTTCAGACAAATACCATAAATGAGCTGCCATCTTCTGTGAAGTTACCATGGCAATGCGTGGATGGATGTTTGAATACTTTATTAGTGACTGTAGGAGATGAAGGTCATTTTGGGGAGCACTAATGGCGCAAGGGCACGTGGACCAAGCTTTCACATAGATGCATACAATAAAAATGCAAAAGTCGCTGTCCTCTTTCCTCATGGTTTGTTAACTTAAATTGTGATCTGAACATCCAAATCTTTAAGGAATAGATTGCCTTTGACATCCATCGTGCCTGATGCATCGCTCCGGGAGCATGAAAAACTACAGCACGACTAGAGACAGCACCAAGAAACAGACATGCCAGTTCAAGTAGCTCCTTATAGTCATCTCGCGGGATTTTTGTAGTCATTGCAGATTTAGAGAAGCTAATGAGACCTTCTTTTACATCAGCGACAGCAGAAGTGGCAATTTCATCAGTGGTGGAGTCTTCATACCGCTTTGGATCAATGTCGTCCCACTTTCCTTGATATCTCTTAAAAAGTTTGACATCTGTAGTTAATGTGGGGCCCATGCATTCTTCAAAAGCTGCTGCAGCCAAAGGTTCGATGATGTGATGTCTGCAGGCCAGATGAAGTAGGTCACGTTTCAGCATCTGTTGTAAAATAATGCAAGTCCCAGCCATTAGACCAGTATTGGAGCTAGTTGTATCGAAGGATATAGCTTGGACCTTTTCTTCAATATCTCACTTACGGAGAGCTTCAATGACAGCTGCAGCTTGTGCTTTCCCAGTTCCAGATATGAGCTTTGGAACGCCAAGAAGCTGATGTACTCCCTGACCTGTTACTATGACAGGAAGACGATCAATATTTTTCTTTCCAGTAATTTCCGGTATTAATTTACCATCCCAGTGTACAGTAAGAGGTACATTCGGCTAAAAGTTTTTCATGATGGTCATAGAGAGTGCCTCCCTTTGCTTCTTTCGTTCACGTCGGATGGTCTCTCGATTCACAGCAAGGTCAGGGATACCATGGCTGAGACTTTTCGCAGTCTCCGCAATAATCATAGTAGCAGCACGATCAGATACTTTACAGCGATCTAGAACTGCTGTGAGACCAGGCGTGATGACTTCTTTTCTTCCCTGCTTGAAAGGGGGTTTCTGCCTACTTGTTCCAGAAACAGCTTCAGGTTCTGATTCCTCTTCCTCATACGTCGATGAACTGCTGCTTTCTAGTGTAACAGAATCTAACAATGAATCCTTGCTTTATTCTGCCTTTCGCTTTCGACTTTGTCCGCTCAACACACGTTTCTCCTTCTTTGCCTCCTTCTGATGTAGCACAATATCAACAGAAGACATTGTTCCACGACGGCCTTTTTCACGCTGAGCAATGAGAAACTGCTTATCTTCCTCCATTTTGATTATGTCGAGGGCATTTGCATGAGCGATATCAAAGAGGTCGTGAAAACAGTCCTTGAACATGCTCTCATTCTTAGCCTGTACTTCTGTCTTGCGGGATGCATTTTTCTTCAATGCTTTCCATCGTGAGAAGAGTTTTTCCAGTTTTCTGATTGTGTCCTGTTTGTGTTGAGTTGGAATTCGGGCACGATTCCAAAACTCCTCAATTTTTTCAGTTGTCATTGACGAAGCCTCTCTTATCGTCTTCTTTTTTATATGTAAATGAAGGAAAAAGGACAGAGCCTGAAGATTTGATGGCAATTTACCACCTCTAATATCATTCTCACACTTGTCAATCAAGTAAACTTTAGATTTCTTTCGAGTCTCCATCATTAGATAATGGATGTATTTTGCTATATAAATTTACACCTGAAAATAAAAAATAAGTGTTATAGTTATTATGCAATAAAAAACACTAATACACACATATCCTACTATTAAGACTAAAATAACACACTAATGCAAACACATCCTACCATTAAGGCGATTGAAATGATACTGGGGTGAGGCATAGAAAGGAAGCGCATTTCAATTTAGGAAAAGTAACGACGCGTTCGTTATCAAAGTTTTAATGGCCTTGAGCGACCTCTAAATATTATTTTCTCATGAAACTTCATAATCAGCGTTTTTACATGTAATGTCACATTTCTAGAGGGTCAGACCGAAACTTCTTCATGGTTCAATTCTTATCATACAATTAAGCGACATCCTAATATATATATATATATATATATATATATATATATATATATATACAGTGGCGGATCCAGAGAGGGGCTGAAGGGGCTCTATCCCCCCTCCCAATTGATAGAGATGTTTCCCGAATCGCAACCTAAGTGGAAAAAAATTCATATTTTGGGTGAATCACATTTCCAAGTTGGAGAATCAAGGAGACTCGCCGCTATCGCACTAGATTAAGCTCTCACAGGAAAAGCTTCTGCCAGCTCTGGCGACGCTCTTTCGAATATTCGGAACGCTTCCTGTTTCAAACGCCACCACTGAGAGATCATTTTCCAAGCTTAAACTGCTAAAAACCTACTTTCGGGCAACAATGGGAGAAGAAAGACTTTCCGGCCTGGCCCTTAATGTCAATTCATCAGGACATGGCTATAATACCAGAAAAATTTATCGAGATCTTTGCTGATAAGAAAGATCGTCTGATCCTCTTAAAGTAAAAGAAGACCTTTGACGGTTTTAGTAAAGATCCATTGGCACATCCACTCATTTGTTTATAAAGTATGTTTCAAACCAGAATAATATAATTTACAGTAATTTTCTTTTTTTTATGAAATAATCATAGATTTATAGAGATTTCAAGCTAAATATTTGTATTTGTGGATGTATTTTTCGATGAATTTTCTGTGTCCTGTGATAGGTTGGACAGTGGTCTAGAAAGTGGCTGTACATCTAATATACTATTTCAGAAATGAAGTCTTATATATATATATAGATATATATATGTAACAGTTTTTTTACGCACACCTACAGGTCGCTACAATTGGTGTAGAAGAATGTGGTTTTCACCATTCGATGCGTCTTTTTATTGTGCAGTGCCCATGCTAAAAAAAAATTCCCTAACATAATTCCTTCCCCCCTTTTAGGGGTACAGTTCTTTCCATGCCTGTACACGCATTTTTTTAATTTTTCATTTTTAATCATAATTTTGGCACAAAATAAGTCAATATTTACTAAACATTTAATATCATTCGATTCACAAAAGATTTATTTATCGATTGAATTTAAAAAAAGTATATATTTTTAAAATTCATAAAGAACTTTTTGCAAAAAACTAAAAACAAACATGCATTTTTAAAATTCAATGATTTTTATACAAAATATTTTGATATTTTTAAAATTCAATGATTTTTATACAAAATATTTTGATATTTTTAAAATTCAATGATTTTTATACAAAATATTTTGATATTTGTTGTAATTTTAACATTTTTCGATTCACAAAAGATTTCTTTATCGATTCAATACAAAAAATTACATAATTAAAACGGGCAATTTAAATAAACACGAGTTAAAAGTTAAACGAGCCACACTCGAAATTATTTACCGTGACTTTTGTGCGTTTCATTACTGTAGCTTTTGTACAAATAATTTTACGTATACACAAACAATTTGATAGGATATTGATTTATCATTCTATTTTTTAGTTGTCATAGAAATACGTTAATTAATTTATCTGATTAGATGCGCTTTTATAGTTGAAGATCATTTTTAGAAAATTATTTATTTTCCCCACTTTAAAATATTACAAAATTTCTATTAGGTATCCTAATATCATTATGCCTTTCGCTGTAAGTAAGAAAACAGCATTTAAATAATTAATTTTAAAACATTAAATGACGTCATCAAGATCATTACGAAACCTATGGTAAAATTATTGAATACCCGGTTAGGTTCATTGAATGCCAGGTTAGGTCATCTGTATGCCCTTGACGATTGGTTAGGTTAAGTCGTGATATTTTCGTTGGCTTTAACGAAAATATCATGACTTAACCTAACCAATCGTCAAGGGTATACAATTAACCTAACCGGGCATTCAATTAACGTACCCGGGCATTCAATTAATCTAATCGGGCATTCAGTTGACCTAACCGGCCATTTAATTAACCTAATCGGGCATCATTACTATTATAATTTAGCAAAAATGTGTCTGCCTGTCTGTCCGCAGAAAAAACTTTTACGTTTCTGAACCGATTTCGACCAAACTTCGTATGGTGGATGGGGTGATGAGTAATGAACGAAAATATATGTGTGACCAACCCCCCCCACCACCACCACCACCACCACCAATTACTGGGCCCGACGGCCCCCAGCACCGCGATAAAACTATAGAAAAGAATGCAGCAATGAAAATCTTGAGCTTCACATTGTGTCAATATTTGTGAAGCTTAAGATTTTCATCACTATAGTTTTATTGACCAAATAATTTAACCCCCAGTAATTAGGGTCCTGCGACCCCCCAATTACTGTCGGTTCAATTATTTGGTCAATAAAACTATAGAAAAGAACGCAGTCATGAAAATCTTGAGCTTCACATCCGAGTTCATCGTATCAAGATTTGTGAAGTTTTAGATTTTCATGGCTGCGCTCTTTTCTGTAGTTTTATTGACCGAATAATTGGTTCGCCAGTAATTGGAGGGCCACAGGCACCCCAATTACTGAGGCCCAAGGTGAGAGGAATGGGAACGATATCCAGATAAAGGGCTATTGATGTTCAAAATAAAATACGCCGTAGGCCCACAATTCGGTTTGGGTCGAAGGTCCAAGCACCGCAGATCTAGCAAAATCGGCGCGTAGCGCCGATCTTTTGCTAGTTATTTCTATTGTGAAGGGTTTCTGGTTTGGACTGAGCGTTCCTAATAAACTGGTAATCATTAAACATTAATAACCAAGTGCTTTTATGGAAATGATTGCATAATATTTAAGCTTGGTTGAGAACTTCATCCGAACCCAACCAGCCTCCCACAAACAAATATCCTAGATCCGCCACTATATATATATAATGTCGAGTCTTAATTATCAGGTTCCGAATCATTATAAAGTTTGTTGGAATGTTCTTTTTATGTTACTGAGCAACTTTAGATAATTCTGAAAGTTGAAAAAGTGATATCCGTTTTTGTAGATCATTTACTTATAAACATTCTTTAAATAATATGTTTTCTTCTTATTATCTATAATTTGTGTACCAATAAAATTAAAGCTGGAACAGCATTTATGCAACTCTTTGTTACCAATTTATCGTACATTTCCACCAAATTGAGCAATGAGTTTTGTAAGTAAATTAATAAAATCATTGATAAAATTTTCATGACTCGTCAATGGGTGATTTTGCTTCCATTTTTAACAACTTTCAAATTTGTTATCAAACAATTATTACTTTTAACTCGTCCCAATTCGTAATATAACAACACTAAAAACGTACTGTAGCTTGCAATATTCTTATCTCAGTTTGTTTTCCGTTACGACCGTACAAATTACAATAAAAAATTATATCGTTTAGAAAAGTTGCGAATTTGGATATATTTCCAATTAAATAAGGACGAGTGTCAGCAGGTATAATTGCGCTTGTTCGATAACCGAACTGATCGAAAGTTTTAATTGTTTTCCTTAGTTTCGTAAATAAATTTATTAACTAAGAGTTAATACCGAAATACTGTTTAATAATAATAATAATAATAATAATGATGATGATGATAATTCTATATACAAAATGAAACCACTACTAATACCTAATGCCAAATCGACTAGTAACTCGGCGATACCTCCAGGACCCGCTTTTCCATTATAGGTGAAGAGCGCAAGCTAACGCGTCGTCGAGTTCCCAATCGTTCCAGTTTTAAAGCGCTACCCTTCCTAGCAAAAGTGGGCAGGACCGAGTTCCAAAAGGACCGAACTCCAGGAACCCGATCCTTTTTTAAGAACCGTGAGCGGGAAAGTCGGTCCTTCTCTCAGTGAGGACCGAAATGAGGAGCGACGGTCCATTTTAAAGCAATTCCGGACGGTCCGGTCCGGACGGTTTTTTAGTGATTTTAGTGTGTTTAGTGATTATTTGAAGTTCTAAAGAAGATGGATCGTTTCCTCCAGAAGACCCAGAAAGAGACTGAGACTGAACTGAAACTTGTTTCAACACCTGGAGGAGACGAAGAATCTACTGATGTTAGTGCTTCAACTTCAAGTCAAGCAACTGGAGCTTCTAGCGGAAGAACTGAACCCGGCAATCCCTGGCCGTACCTGGACAAATACTTTGAATACCTGGGCCCCAAGGGTGAGCAGAACCTGGAGTACAAGTGCTTGCTGTGCCTGCCGAACAAGAACATCCTCTCGACAAGCAACAAGAGCTCAAATTGGGCTGGGTGAGGCTGGTGGAGGACGACGTCATGTATGACGTCGAGGAGATCAAGGCCAAGGTGAAGAAGCAGATGATGTCTATGGTGGAGAGGATTCTGGCAAGAGCGGACTCAGGCAAGGACACCAGCAGCAGCGAGGGTGAGAATGACCAGGACAATGACGACTTCTTTGAGGCTCTCTACGAGGGCGGGGAGAAGACGAAGGAGACCGGGACCAAGTTGGTGGAGACATTTCTCAGCGAGAGGCCTGTGAAACCCTTCATCATCAACAAGGACTCGTTCCCCAGCCCGGCGTTGAAGGACTTGTTCATCAAGTTTAACACGCCTATCCCATCCAGTGCCGCCGTGGAGAGGCTCTTCTCTTTGGGGAAGGACGTCCTCAAGCCGAAAAGGTCAGGGCTCAGTGAGAGCCATTTTGAAATGCTAGTCTTCTTGAAGGGAAACTCAAGCATTTAACTTAATAACTCTTTTTCATCATTTATGTATTGTATTAATTATAATTTACGTTAATAAAATTAAAGATTTCGGTGTCTTTAATTTCATTTTTCATTTTAATCAAATTTTTCACTAATATTATATATAAGGACCGAGGACCGAGTCGTTCCTAGGTCCTATCTTCAGAAAGGACCGTGACCGGGACCGTCGGTCCTTTTTGTGGCCCGGGTGCCCACCTTTGCTTCCTAGGAAGAGTTAGCTACCTGATTACTGCAGAATTGGAATGTTTTGAGTCTTAAACTTTCCTTTTTTTTCTTTTTAAGCCGTTTAAATTTTGTCGTGTTCGATATTCAAGTTTGGTAAGAATACATTTATAAAGTATAAGTTTAAAAGACCGAGTGCTTGAATATTAATAATTAAGTTGGATCTTTGTACTCCGCGAGATGAGGTTCACGACTGAAAGACTGATGGGCATTAAGCAATTCGATACTACGCTTCTCACTTTTATATTGTGCAGTTGTCTTGCATTTGGAACCCGTAGCACCTCAACTTTTTTTATAAACATTTGGTGTGTTTTTTATTTGCTAGACGAGGTTATCGAAGGATCGATCAAGATTCTGTTATTCGTTTGTTTTGTGTGTGAAATAAATTTTCAATAATGGACCGCACACGGAGGAAAGAATTTTGCAGTAACTTTTTTCTTGGTCTGAAGAAAAAGAAATATTTGAGTAACACATTTTTTCTTCCTAAAATAAATATTTTTTATGACTTTTTCATTGTTTTAGTTCTAGAAGGTGTATGAGACCGCTCACATAGCCACGAGTGTGGCGTCTAGGTAATCCCACAATGAAAATTACATTTTAGGTTGAATTAAACAATTAATTGTTACTTTGAAAAATTTTAAAAATTTTAAATATTAACTTGCACACAATAAAAGACATCATTTCCAGAAAAACGAGTGGGATCACCTGAAGATCATGGCCCCCAGCCTTCTTTAGTTAGTCTTATAAGGTTAACTAATGAAAATATCACGACCTAACCTAACCAATCGTTAGGTCAACTGTACGCCTTTGACGATTGGTTAGGTTTGGTCGTGATATTTTCGTTAGTTAGCCTTATAAAGCTAACTAAAGAAGGCTGGGGGCCCTGATCTTCAGGTGATCCAACGAATGTACTACGGTTAAAATATACAGTACGAGTATATTTCGTAAAATTAAAATATTTTAGTTTGCTTACTACTTACTAAAAAATATACATTTGTTTAATAATATTAACCGAAAGTTTAATAAAAAAAAGGATAAATTAGAAAAGATATATGTTTAATATTTTAACCCCCACCCTCCCAAATTTGTTTATATTAAACATAAGTTACTGTATACTTACTTTGGAATTACTCATTTACCCCATACAGTCTAACAGAATTTCCTTAAGTTTTATTTTTATCATAAATTTTTTATCTAACTCTTTAATTCATCTCCCATATAATCACTTCTGCACATCATACATACAAAAATAAATATAATTTTCTTTTTAACTTTACCAGATTCCAACCGTTTATCCTTACATTGCAATTTTATTTAATATTTTTTCTTTGGTGAAAAATGCTATAGTGCACTTAGAAACTTCATATTTAGAAAAAATAAAATAAAAATATGCACTTTTTGAAGCGAAAACAAAAAGTTTTAAGAACTTTCTTAAATAAATTAATTTTGTATTACAAAATTATGTAACTAAAATGTAATGTAATTTTAAGTAAACAACCTTAATAAGAAATGTGTTTTACCGCCAAAGAAAACTTTTCTCTGTGCACCTAACCTTTCGGAGCAATATATCCCGACTTTTTAAACCGACGGTACCAGTGTTTCCAGTCAGAAGCCGGAACAAACATGACAGGAATCCCAAAGAAAGATTTTTTGAATGCAATTCCAATTTAGTTCCAGTATAGTGCGAATGTATGTATCTTTTATGAGGCAGATCATCGTTCTACAAAAGTTCTCAAATGCCCTCTTGAAGAGCACCGTTGTTGGGGCATATGCCATAAGAGAGTTGCACTTGCACGAAACCCTCATGCCCCCTCTCTCTCTCTCTTTCTCTCTCTCTCTCTCTTACTGGGAATACTATAGTCACTATAAACTTAGTTTAATATATTATCACACACCTCATATACATAACAATACATATGTATATATACACTCTAATGGGAGATCATAGGCTAGTTTGATGTCAGTGAACCTTCTGACTTAGTAGTTGAGAGCGAGCGCTTTTCTTCCTAAACACATCTTAACTTCAACCGTTCCTTCCGCGAGAGACTGACTTCATGTTAAAAATTTACGTACCAGAACGAACTGGTTATGTTATTGATATTTCTAAATAAGCAAAAAGAAATCTTGAAAAACTCATGACGTAGATTAATTAAGAATATATCTAGGAGCTTCATTATCTACATTCTACAATATACTAATATTTGTGGCAGTCGAACTGCCTGCGAACTTTCTTTCTTTCTTACGGCCGGCCAAACCACTGGCCAGATTTGAATGAGACTTGGGAGATAGGGGTAACTGAGGCCGGGGAAGAACATAGGATATGTGGTGTCGGGCTCCAAGGTCATTTGAGGCCGCTGGAGGCCTCTGTATTCCGGATTGGTTGAAAGATAGTGACCTCATAGACACGTCATAAAAGATAGTGAGATAAAATGGGAGGAGTTCTATCATAGACACGTCATAAAATGGGCGGAGCACTAGCATATATATATATATATATATATATATATATACACACACACAGGGTGTTTGAAAACTTTCTGTACAAATTGTAATGGGGGATAGGCAACACCAAGACAAACCCTTTTCGTCTATAAGTGTATGTCCGCTGACGTCACCATTCGGCGCGAGAGGGCGCCGCTGCAATTGGCTTAAAGGTGAAGTGGGCTAGACTCGCGCTTTCCGCGGGCATTCTTAAATCGGACGTAGTACGCGTAACATGGAGCGCTTCACGACTGCTGAGATGGCTGACATGCATATGGTGTATAGGGCTGCCAATGGAAACGGAAGAGCTGCTGTGAGGTTGTACCGACAGCGCTTCCCAAACAGACGTGTGCCAAACGACCAAACGTTTGCGCATTTGCATCGGCGACTGCGAGAAACTGGAACATTCCATGCAAACATGCATGACACTGGTCGGGAGATGAGGCCTCAGATGAGGCCTGTTTCACACGTGAGGGTGTGTTTAACATGCACAATTCTCACGTGTGGGCGCACGCAAATCCACATGCTACACGGGTGCATGCTCATCAAGAACGGTTCGCCGTCAATGTTTGGGCGGGTATCGTCCATGGCAAGTTGATTGGGCCGTATCTGCTGCCTGCCCGACTCGACGGGCGGGTTTATCGGATATTTCTTGAAGAAACGTTGCCGGAACTGCTGGAAGATGTTCCCGTGGCTATTCGTAGACGAATGTGGTTTCAACACGACGGGGCCCCAGCACACTCCAGCAACGATGTGCGGGATTATCTGAACGCCACTTTTGGGGACCGATGGATAGGCCTGGGTGGGCCCGTAGCCTGGCCACCGAGATCGCCCGATTTAACATGCCTCGATTTCTTCCTGTGGGGACACATGAAGAACCTCGTGTACGAGTCTCCCATTTACTCAGAAGAAGACCTCGTACCAAGAATCGCTGTCGGCGCTGGAACTGTTCCCGAAATGCCGGGAATCTTTCGACGTGTACGTCGGTCAATGTTTCGACGCTGTCGGGCATGCATTGATGCTACCGGTCGCAACTTTCAGCACCTTCTTTAAATAAACATGCCTTCTTTTAATAAACATGTTACGCGTACTACGTCCGATTTAAGAATGCCCGCGGCAAGCGCGAGTCTAGCCCACTTCACCTTTTAGCCAATGGCAGCGGCGCCCTCTCGCGCCGAATGGTGACGTCAGCGGACATACACTTATAGACGAAAAGGGTTTGTCTTGGTGTTGCCTATCCCCCATTACAATTTGTACAGAAAGTTTTCAAACACCCTGTATATATATATATATATACACACTGTATATACTGTGTATATGTATGTATATATGTATATATATATATATATATATATATATATATATATATATATATATATACATATATATATATATATATTATATATATATATATATACACACTGTGTGTGTGTGTGTGTATATCAAAACCTACAGTAAAATTATTGAATGCCCGATTACGTCAACTGTACGCCCTCGACGATTGGTTAGGTTAAGTAGTGGTATTTTTGTTAACACTAACGAAAATATCACGACTTAACCTAAGCAATCGTCAAGTGCGTACAATTAACCTAACCGGGCATTCAATTAACCTAATCGGGCATAAATATACAGGGTGTCCCAAAAGTCAGTTTACCGAGGAAAATGTTTTCTCCTGATAACACTGGCCAACAAAATGAAACTTTTTTTCTCATCACAAACATGATCACACTTTTCTTAATGCATGTTTCGCGCTGATTCCGAATCTGGTTTTATTGTTTTTCTAGCATGTATAGGTATATAGATACACTGGTTTTGATATTTTTAAGTTTTTGATATTGCTATAAGAAAATTTATGGATGTATAGATCACACTTAGGAATGCTAAACAACAAATACATCATATACCTTATTCACTGTACTTATAAATAAAGAATATATACATTATTTTATTAAAAGCGCTGTGAGTGTGATTTCCTTTTGTAAATTTGGCCTGGATTGTCACGATACAGCACTAGGGCGGGTCGTACTCAGATGACAACATGAATCTGAAGGAAATCCTACCATCAGGGGTGTCTAAATTATGTGTTTTTACATGGGGAATTCAAATATGAGCTTATTGTTTGGATAGGATAACTCTAACCTACATCATTTTGTATTTCTAAATTGCCAATTTTACCCTTTTGAACCCCTTTATAATATATTAAAAGATATAAGGTAAATCATTTATATTGACAAGGCCAAATCAACTTTACATATATTTATTAATAGGTGAACTGCATGTATATCACTGGATATAATTACAAAGATCATTCTCCTGACATCTTGAACTTTGCCAGGTTGCACAAATCCTGCTTTGACTCAGACTTGGACATCAGCTTCCTGCCCATCTCCTGAGCCCTGATCCCTCCATCCCTCTTTTCCTGTGAGAAGTACTTAGCAGAAGCCTCAGTCACCATTTTAACACCCCTCTCAATGCTCTGTGTGTGGCAAGGCCAGTTGCGCACCTCCATGGGGGTGTTGATGAAGTTTTTCACCTCTGAGGTGCTTAGAGAGCAGGTGAGAGGTGGCTCTGACACACCTTCTGACCAGCTGATCAAGTCACCGATGCTGGAAGCATCACAATTGATGTCAGGTGTCCTTCTGCTCCTAACAGAGGAGTCCCCCAGCTGAGTGTCCGGGTCCCCCTCTCCCCTGATGGCCAGGATTCTCTCCTCCCCTTCAATCCTCTCCTTCTGATCCTCAGAGCAGAGTAGTGTTTGGAGGATGACTTCACTGTGGGCATACCAAGCAGATCTTCTCACAGTTGGCATCACAATATCCAGCACCTCCTTTCTCTGGGACTTGAGGCAGTCCAGCTGAAAGAGGATGTGCCTAGGCCCTTCGATCCAGGAGTGCTTGACCTTCACGTTGAACCAACATGGGTAATACACTCCAATGATGAATTCCACAATGAATTGCAGAATCTTCAGGTTTTTTCCTTTAAGTCCGTGCTTTGACACCCAGAGTCTGAGAAGTCTGTTCGCTGTGGTGAGCCAGCGGCTGTAGTTTACTGGTCCTATCTCTAACAGAGCCAGCCCTGCAGGAAGTACTCCATCCCTGACTGCACAGACAATTTTATAGCCATAGTATTGATCAGTTGAGAGATCTTGAATGACCTTGTCAGGAAGCTTGATCAGTGGAGGGCCAACAGAGATTCGGGTGAAGTTTGGATTGATATCAAAGTCTGTAGCAGAATGAAGGAGCTTTCCTATTGGCCCGGATAATTTTTTGTCTGACAGAGTAGGGCCATCAAGGTCAACAATGAGATGGCGCAGGGAAGTTCAACAGTGTGCAGGTTGCACACCAACCAGACCAGCTTTCTCCCCAGGTGCAGCTCCAGCTTCCGCATTACTCCAGCTTTCACACCAGTGTTGACATTTGTTGAGTCTCCTCCAATGGCCAACAAGGTCTTATCATAACCCCTCTCTTTCAGCCAGGCAAACAGGACCTTATCAATCTTCTCCGCATGTGACTCCTCTTTAGTTGCTTTCTCTGGGGTAAAGTGGAACAGATAGTAGCTGCCAGGCTCACTAACAACACTATATAGTGTTCTTCCTTGATCTTTGCGGGAAAAGATTGGTCACTGCCCTCAGCTTCCATCATCACATTGGTCAGGTCAATCCACCCATCAAAGAGGATGCAAGAGATCCCCCCCTCCTCCCTGCACTTCTTCTCGAACTGTTCCCCCAGCTCTCTCATCAACTTCTCCTGTGCTCTCTTGACCATGCTCTTATCAATCACTTTACTTGTATTGTCTTCTGTGATGATTCCTGCGTCAATCAGAGCTGCTGTTGCTGTCGCTGCAGTTGGCCTCAGCCCTATGCCATACCTTACACTAGCAAGGGCAATGTTTTGAATCTCATCATAATCAACAATTTAATAATAATCAACTGCAAAATGATGTAGGTTAGGGTTATCAGAATTAAATATTTTCTTCAGAATTGTGTTCTATACACCAAAATATGTCATTTGAACACCCCTCTCCACTGATTTAAAAAAATGCATTGTATGACCCGCCCTAAAATTACAGCATCCAACAATGGTCCGCCATCATGCTTTCATTCCAATATCCTTGGTAGCGCTTCTCCATCATCTGAATATCTTGATGGAAGCGCTCTCCTTGCTCGTCACTCACTGCACCAAGGTTTTCAGGAAATCTTGTTGCTTCCAAGAAAGTTTTCACATATCCATTTGAACGCCAGCCAAGCCTTCAATTCCAGCGGACTTAGGACTTTTTCAAATTCAGTGTCATTCAAAACCTCCCTTATTTGTGGCCTAACAAAAATTCCTTCCTTCAATTTTGCTGCAGTAACCTTCGGAAATTTCCTTGAAAGGTATTGGAACCCTTCAGAATTGACTTTACCCATTGCTTTAACAAAATTCTTCATTAAACCAAGTTTAATGTGAAGAGGTGGCAGATAGATCTTTTAGGGATCCACTAAAGGGACAGACTGGACATTGCTTATCCCTGAGACATATGTATACCTAAGTGGCCAGCCACTTTTGGTGTAATGTTCTATAGTGGCGCGACTGTCCCACAGGCAAAGGAAACAACAAAATTTTGTGAATCCTGACTGCATACCCATAAGCATTCCTATAACTTTTAGATCTCAACAAACATTCCATTGATGACTGTCGTATTTGATTGCCTTAAGTAGTATATCCATATTGTCATATGTCTCTTTTAGATGGACGGAATGGGCAATGGGGATGGATGGCATTATATTACCATTATGCAAAAGAACTGCTTTCAGGCTTCTCTGCGACGAATCAATAAAGAGGCGCCACTCAGATGCCACATACGTCTGAGATATGGCTGTAAATAGTCCATTGATGTCATGGCAATAACAGAGAGGACCGTTTACTGAAAAGAATGCTGTTAATTCAAAATTCCGCTTTCGGTAGTAACTAATACGAACATTGTTCTCAAGTAAATTGTTCTCCTTTAGTCTTGAGGCGAGAAGCTCTGATTTCTCTTTAGACAGCGATAAGTCTCTAACAAGATCATTCAACTGTCCTTGGGTTAACTTTCTAGGCTCTAAATGTCTACCTTCAAAAGTGTACTCTGGTTCTGTAGATGGTCCGGAAACGCCAGTTGCACCTTCATCACTTTCCATATCATCTATGATAGAATCTAGCCTATCACTTGGGGGAATTGGAATGGGCAATGTTTCATCATGTTTTACTGGTCTACGTGCTGAATCCAAGTTTGGATACACAATCTGGTGTTTGTTCTTGGCAGAAAACCCCATTAAGTTCACACTACAAAAATAACAGTCTTCATGATGATCTCTCGCCTCCCTCCATATCATGGGTATGGCAAATGGCATTGAAGCTTTCTTTTTGTTAAGCCAATCACGTAATCCATTTGAACAGCCAGAACAGATTTGATGTGGCGCCCATGGTTTATCTTGGTCACCTAGATGGCAACCAAAGTATAGCTTGTATATTTTCTTAATGTCGGTTGTAATACTTCGTCGCTGTGTTTTAGTTGTCAACTGGCCGCATACGAAACAGAACTTGTCGGGGTCATTCTTACATTGTCGAGGCATGTTGACTGACCTGAGCAAACTATAAATTCAAAAAAAATGTACACCAACTTGACACAACAAGTTCTTGGACTGGACTGATCTTTTGACACACAAAGCACGGCGTTATTGCCTGAATCACAATGCTGCTAGACGTAAAAGCTCACACCTGAAATACATAAGATGTATAATTAAGATAATTGAAATAAATAAGATGAATAAACTAAAAAAACACAATAAAATAAACACAATCAAATGTTGAAATATTAGTATTTTGCCTATTTAAAATGGTTAAATCTGTGTAGTTATATATATGCCTTCATCATGAAAACTATACGTGCTAGAAAAAATCTGAATGCAGTTTTGGAATCAGCGTGAAAAATGCTATCCAGCCACCACAAAATTTACTCTGATGAAAAATCTTTGTTGACCAGTGTAATTATTCTAAACATTATGACAATTTTTTTTATAGCAAAAAGCCAGCATGTCTTCAGGACTTTAAAGACTACATTTGTGACGAATTCCAGCTCTTAAGCAATGATAAGGAACTATGCAAAGCAATTTGCCGGTCAACCATTGACAGATACAAGATGTGCATCGAACAACATGGACGACATTTTGAACAGTTATTGTAACCAGAACTATTCTCATGTTTTGTAAATATGTTTCAGAATTTTTTTTCTTTGTTTTCTTGTTTTGTAAATATATTTATGAAACAAGTTTTTTCTTTGTAGTAAACTGACCTTAGGAGAACATTTTCTTCGGTAAACTGACTTTTGGGACACTCGGTATATATAGCGTTCAACTTTCACCCGGCAACGCCGGGTTGCTCCATTAGTTTTCTTTATTTTATAACTTCGTTTAATGATAGTAGTTGGATACACCAAATAAATGTACTTATAATGTGACTGTAATGTACTTGTCATTTCTGGTTGGCAAGAGAGACAGAGAGAGAGAGAGTTACAAGGAGTTACAAGGACAAGAGGAAGCCTGAAAGACCTTTTGGTCCACTCGGGGAGGTTCCTGTTATTAAAATGTTCCTTTTTTAACTATTCTAACAACAGTAGAAAACTAGATAGAAAAAAAATAAGGCACTCTTCCCACCCTCCGCTCTCTCTCCGCCAGAGGCAGGTATGGAAAAAGGTTGAAGAAAATGGCTTGACCGTGGAAAAATAGGCAAGGAAATTTCATAAGAAAGAGGAGAATAGAAAAACTAGCTTTAACCCTTTACTGCCCAAAAGGACAAATTTGTAACCTTTCAAATACACGCATTCATAACTTAACCCTACAAAATATTTGGGCAGTAAAGGGTTAAAATTTTGCTATGCAAACATTGAAATCATGTGCGCCCGCAGGCAGGGGCAAGAGGGGCCATTTTCCCCCCTCTTGCAAGACATCAATATAGAATTTCTCGACTTGCTTTCAAGTACGAAATTTTACCAGCCATTCGCCAGGCAATTCTCATATTATTCACATTACCCGCGACTACATGCATAGTTGACTTAACCTAACCAATTATCAAGGGCGTACAGTTGATCTATTATTAATTATAACATTGTTTGTTTGTGGAATAGTATTTACTATTTACTAATAGATCAACTGTACGCTCTTGATAATTGGTTAGGTTAAGTCGTGATATTTTCGTTAGTTTTAACAAAAATATTCTCAAAAATAAATTACATGAAAAACGGTACACAAACTGGAAAAGGTCCAAATATTAAAATATAAAAATATAAAATAATTAATATTAAATAATTTAATAATAACTTGTACCAATGTTGAGTTAAATTTATAATTAAATATTAATATTATAAATAAATGATTATAATATATATTTTCAAAAAAATTTAAATGATAATTATAATTGTATAAATTCATTTTATAATTGATTAACCAACTTGCTTGTTTTTGCAGCAGAGCTTACGTACCCTCAGGAAACCCCTCGCGTACCCCGGTTTGACTACCACTGCTGTAGACTATAGAGAACGACTAATTCGGCAAATATCCCAAATCATGGCATGATACCTAAGTTATTTTGACGCAGGTCTAAATTATTTGCTCAAATGCAATTATTGATATTAAGTAATTGTTGGGAATTGTTTTCAATATTGTTGTTTGTGATACATATCCTACGTGAAGAATCTAATGACCAAATTCCTCAGTGAACCTCTCACGCGCTCGCATTTCGAGGAAGTCACGGTCGTCTCACTAATAGATAGTTTATCCATTGTTTTAAGTGGTAACCTATTAAACGAACTATGTTATACCTATTCCATCTTATGAAAGTCATTAGTCTAAAGCAAGACTGCTGGGCCGTGAATCAGAGAAATTTGCATTTGATTTGTTCATCGTAATTATTACGTAATATAGTATACTGTATATAGTAGTATATAAGAGTTTATTGGTAGCATATCATATGACAATTCCCATAAACATGTGATGACCTCGATGTTGCCAGTTTTTATTTTTTTCCTGAAACTATTACCTTTTCATAGTTTGTTTCAACAATGCATATACTGTATTATCTCCACGAGCGTAGACATTGCAAGAAAAGATTCTAACTAAGGATAAGTAAAGTTCTTTCATGGTCACAGTATATACTTTTATAGATGTCAAACATAAAAATATAATAAAATTCTATATTAACATAAATATATATTCGATACACATTTACGTCATGGCTTTAACATCAGTATAGCTTCCTCCAGCATCAATAATTTCTTGCAATCGTTGCGGCATAGAAGAAGCCAGATTGTAGGGAATGTTTGGTGTTCGTCGTAAGCTCTCCCAACTATTCCTCGTGTGAGCTAAAAGTGCTTCAAATGTTCTTTCATTGCGTTGCTCCCATTCGTTAATCATTATTGCCCAAAGGTTTTCAATCGGATTCAAAATCAGGAGAACGTGGTGGCAGAATTAGATTAATAATCTCTGGGTGATCTTCGTACCACGCTCTCACAACGTTACTCCTATGAATGTGACTGTTATCTTCCATTAAGTAAAATGGTTCCGGCGCTGGAACCAGATACGCACGAACACTTGGTAGCAGCACCTCTTCCAGTATCTGGCAATATTGCTGTCCAGTAAAGCGTCCATCTACTTGAGTCAATTCTCCGACACCATAGCCAGACATCCAGCCCCACACACCGAGATTGATGTGACCACTACGTTTGCTCGGGAAAACATTTCCTTCTTCATAGCGTTTTCCGCGCTGCCTCCAACAATGCAGGGAACAATGACTATCCGTTGAAAATGTTTTTTCGTCACAGTACACAACTTTTCTCCAGAATTCTTCCTCCTGCGGCAAGTATTGCAAGGCAAATCCCATCCGCGCCTCTTTATGCTCAATCGTCAATGCAGGTTTTATAGCTGGACGGCGAGAAAAATACCCTGCCTCATGAAGTCTGTTGTTCACTGTATTTGCGCTACAACGAAGGTTCAGGTCTCTGTAAATATGCGTCGCTGGAACAAACGGATGCTCTCTGGCATGATTAACAATCGCAGCATCTTCCTCTTGAGATGTTGAACGCGGAGGACCAGACCTCGGCAAAGTAGCGATTGAGTTTTCTGCTTCTTACCGATGAATCCACCGTTCCAAAGTGCTTCGATGAACATCTAGTCGTCTTGATATTTCTCTTATTGGCACATCATATTCATGCAATGTCACCATTGCTCCCCGCATTGCCTGGGTCGTCTCGTGGTGCACAGACGGCCTTTCCATCTTTGTGTAAATGGCTTATGTGAAGCGTGCTGGGACGATAAAAGAAATGAGGATACCATGCACCCCTTCTGAAATTGATTTCAGTTGTGAAGGGTACCAACCCTTCGAATGGTAATAATAATCAGCCAATTTCCTATTTTGTTGAACATATGCATAAAAAATTCGTCTTAAAAGCCAAGGATCCAAAGATTGTCAGCAATAGTTTATATCCCAACTGAATATAGTCAGCCATCAACAGTATAATCATATTTTATTTCCATAACTACTCATGACTACTCTGCCATAGTAAATAACCTAATTATGACTTAGGTAGTAGTGGTAATTCTGAGTGGCGGCCTTTAGCCACATACGTTAAACCTATCAGTGCGTCTAAGACCAGACTCTTCTGTTTCTGCCAATTCATTGTTAGTTTAAGGTATTTTGCTCTTTGTCTTTCTAGGTCTAGGGCATTAAAATAAATATTTGAGTTTGTGTTTAGCATTTCATATGAATTTCTCTCCTCTCCCTTAACCCATCCCCACGTTCATTTTAGCCCTCTCTCTCCCTTTCCTCCTCCCTTCGTAATTCCCCACCCAACCTCGTTTCCTTTGACATAGCAACGCTTACCTCCATCCTCATTGCACTTCCTTCATTGAACCTATTATCGCTTTTACTGTCCCTTCCTTCCATCCTTCAATGCCAGCGTTTTTAAACCTAGCACATAAATTATATAATATGGAATCTAACACCTTAGATCTCTACGCATTCATGTTACTTGAAGACGACTGTGTCTTAGGGGAATCTAAGTGTTGAGAGTGGGCTTGGGGGTAGTCTGTAGATTACTACAGATGACCTTGAACGCTCAAACAATTTAAAAATGATTATTTATTACGCACATCATATGGCATAATACACACATGAATTTAAGTATCTCTACCACTATAGGAATGGAATTGAATCTTACCAGAGTTAAAAAGTCGCAAAATATGTTAGATTAGTTTGTATTAAGAGGTCACTAAGAGAAAAGGATTTGGGGTAGAGCGGAAGGCAGAGAGTATATTTTCCCAGAGTTTCGGTTATTATTAACGTTATATGGATACATTGCCGATGTCCCTGCTGAAGACCTCTGATGGGATGCGGTGTGATCAGAGAGAGAGAGAGAGAGAGAGAGAGAGAGAGAGAGAGCTTTTAAATCACACCTTTTAAATGGTTTGTGGGTAAGGGCTTCACGTATGTTATTTTAGTCCAGGATAGTTTATGTGGAGGTGTTAACGTAACTTGCACTTGGGACTGTTAATTGTAAGACAACTACCATAGCTGGGACTGAGACACGTTATCCCCTGCATACTCTATATATATATCTATATACAGTATGTCTCTATATATAAATAGATAGAGTGATCAACACAAAGATAGATGTGGACGTCATTGATTGGGTTAGAGCAATTATGTGCACCAATCCGAACACACCTCCGCTGCCCTAAGGACCGCCCATTTTGTACTTAAGAGACTAGCTTGGGACGAGACAGAGGCGTGAGACTTCTTGTAAGCACTGTACATGTCCTTTATGGAGGATGAGAGGTTTTTGTGGGTGATCACTCCTTGTTGCTCTAGTTGTGTCATATAAAACATACGTATTATGGAAAAGTTCTAAAAGGTTTGTCAGACAAGATCTATTACGCCTGAATCTATGTTGAGACTCAAATATTAAAATGTTTGATTCGAGATGATACAGAATACGTTTTGTAATTATGGATTCCAACAGCTTGCCGACAATTGACGTTCAACTGATCGGGCGTTAATTACAATGATCTTGCCTATCACCCTTTTTTTTTTTTAGAGAGAGAGAGAGAGAGAGAGAGAGAGAGAGAGAGAGAGAGAGAGAGAGTTTTTCCGTTTTCTCGGAATAATTACTTTACACTGTAAAAATATGAACACTGTACACTTCAATACGCCATCTTTTTAAATTTCTTACTTGCTGGGCTAATCTATGGAGGGAATCTTTTGGCTATGTTAGTGTGTAAGATGTGGCTATGTTACACACTAACATAGCCAAAAGATTCCCTCCATAGATTAGCCCAGCAAAAGTAAGAAATTTAAAAAGATGGCGTATTGAAGTGTACAGTGTTCATATTTTTACAGTGTAAAGTAATTATTCCGAGAAAACGGAAAAACTCTCTCTCTCTCTCTCTCTCTCTCTCTCTCTCTAAAAAAAAGGGTGATAGGCAAGATCATTGTAATTAACGGATTTATATTAAAGTCATGCTGTATTTGCTTCCTTGGTCTTCCTTTTCATTATATTATATTATATATATATATATATATATAATGAAAAGGAAGACCAAGGAAGCAAATACAGCATGACTTTAATATAAATCCGACGTCTCCAGGGATGGTAAATTCTAAAATTCTAGAAAGTGAAAGATAAGTAAAATTTTAAAACAGTTACAAAATAAAACTTACATTAAAACACTCAGAGAAATAGGAAAGTTATGATTTAGAGAAGGCTTAAGCTTAAAAATATAAATCGATTCTAATAATCTAAGATTATTAATGTTCTTATATTTAATCTCTTAAAATTATCGGGTGAAAAAGGAAGGTCATTTCCAACCGAATGTGCACTTGTTATGGATTCCACTGGGTCACTGATGGGACGACTGGTGCAGTGATCGAATGGTACTTCCAATGTAAGACTCGCTCTTGCAATGTGAGCAATCAAATTTATAAACGCATGACGAGCACAAAATGGAAGGAAATCTATCCTTAAAAAGAAAATAAGATCCTATAGTTCAGCGGTTCTCAAACTTTTTCTTCTTCTGTACCCCTTGAATTCTTTCACGGAATTTTCTGGATTTTCGAGAGAGATAGAGGATTTTTACTTTCTTTACGACTGTGTGACTCGTGGCCATTTGTTAATCGTATATAAAATTAAAAGGGTTATATTTTCAGGACCCCTTCGCGTACCCCCTAATATTCCCTCGCGTACCCCAGTTTGAGAACCACTGCTATAGTAGAAGAATTTACAAAAACGAATTTAAAATTACAATAATTTGGGGAAAAAACTTCTTCAGGAGTGCGGATCGATCTTTCTCCATCTTGTCACTGACAAGACGGAAGTAAGGAAAAATAAAGTAACAATTGTCTTTGGGAACATTATAAACAGGTGTCTTTGGTCTATAAATATTGTCAAGAAATTTAAAAATATATTTATGAATTAATTTCTTCGTAAAACCATTAGAATTAAACAAGTTAATTGAATATTCAAATCCATTATGTAGACCAATATAGGATGAACATATATGATATGATCTGTAAATAAGAGCGAAAAGGTGTGTAAGTAAAAAAACTCGACCGAAACCTGTGAAAGTTGATTTACGAAGTACTGATGTAGAAAATGAACCATTCAGTTTCTCAATAGACAAATCCAAAAGAGGGAGGATGTTGTTATTTTCTGAGTCGATAGTAAATTTAATGTTAAAATAGTGTGCATTAAGATAATTTAAGAACATCTCAGCATGTGATGGTCATCGAAAGAGAGTGAAGGTATCATCCATATATCTTTGGTAAAAGAATGGGCGAAAATCAAGAGGACAGGTATGAAGGATCTGTTCTTCAAAATGACACATGAAAATATTTGTCAGAGTGGGACCCAAAGGGGAACCCATAGCAAAACCTTCAGTTTGTTCATAAAGTTGATTATTAACTATAAAATAGGAATTAAAAACCGACAATTCAAGGTGGTTCCTAAAATTTAACCTAGTAAAATCATGAACAGTCTCGCAAGAAGAAGAAGAAAGTTTATCAACAGAAAGGTCAATAGTTTCATGTAATGGTATATTGGTAATTAATGACTTAGCATCAGAGGTACACATAAAAACATTATTAGAATTTAAGCTATTAATCTCGTAAGCAAAAGAATAGGATTTTTGGAGCAAGTGTAGTTTACGTCCCCTTGACGTAAAAGGGGGCACAAACTACACTAAGTCAAAGTTGGGGAACGTAAACTACACTAGGATCTTTAGGAGACATTTTTTTAAATGAATCCATCAAATACAACGTTAAAAGGGATCACCTGAAGATCAGGGCCCCCAGCCTTCGTTAGTTAGCCTTATAAGGCTAACTAACGAAAATATCACGACTTAACCTTTTAACGCCGGAATTGTTTATAGGGTTAAGTTATGAATGCGTGTATTTGAAATGTTACCAATAAGGGAGCTATTGAAGAATAGTGACCCCAGCCTTCTTTAGTTAGGCTTATAAGGCTAACTAACGAAAATATCACGACCTATCCTAAACAATCGTTAGGTTAACTGTACGCCCTTGACAATTGGTTAGGTTAGGTCATGATATTTTCGTTAGTTAGCCTTATAAAGCTAACTAAAGAGGTCTGGGGTCCCTATTCTTCAATAGCTCCCCAATAAGTAGCGGTCGTCCTTTTAGGGTTAACCTAACCAATCGTCAAGGGCGTAGAGTTGACTTAACGATTGGTTAGGTTAAGTCGTGATATTTTCGTTAGTTAGCCTTATGAGGCTAACTAACGAAGGTGGGGGCCCTAATCTTCAGGTGATCCGCTAAAACTAACGAAAATATTACAACTTAACTTAATCAATCGTCAATATTTATATATATATATATTATATATATATATATTGACAGTTGGTTAAGTTGTAATATTTTCTTTAGTTTTAACGTTTTATTTGATCAGGTTTACGCGGACAAAGTTGGGGAACGCAAATTACACTAGGATAATGTAGGGGAACGTAAACTACACTAGGATAATGTAGGGAAACGTAAACTACACTAAGCACCACAGGGGGACGTAAACTACACTTGCATTTTTTTTTGAGTAATCGTTGGTAGTAAGTGGGGGACAAAATAGAAAATAGGAACGAGGAACTTAGCCAAAGGAAAGGTGAGATAATTATAGACCGCAAGAATAGATCGAATAACTCTAATTGGCACGTTCCTTTTATGGGTTTATGGAGGCCATAAAAAATACCAGGAGTAGAACCAGCAACAAAAAGGTTATTGTAGTCAATTTCATTTAGATGACCACCTGCTTTTAGATGACGTTCGCAAAATAACAGATAAAATGGATTCTTTAACTTGGCGAAATTTACCAGTATCGGAGAGGATAGTCAGGACTTTGTCTGTATAATCTTTTTGTTCACTATGACAACACTCCTTCCTTTATCAGGTTTACAAATAGCAATATTACAGTATTATTACTACCCAAAGAACGAAAAATACTAAAATCAGTTTTTTTGAAAATGGGAGAAAAATCGGTGCTGGTTAAGTATGCGGTCTACCTACGATTCGGCGGTCTACCTTTTAATTATAGCTTCCTAACTTGTTTACTAATTGTTTGTTTACATCCCATTGTCAATCGCCCTTGACGATTGGTTAGGTTTAGTCATGATATTTTCGTTAGTTTTAACGAAAATATCATGATTAAACCTAACCAATCGTAGGTAGACCGCACACTTAACCAGCACCGAAAAATCTTTATAGGTTTTAAAATTATATTCTAGTAATATTTAAATGCAACATTTCGATCACCTGAAGATCAGGGCCCCCAGCCTCAATTACCAAATTATATCTTCGTTAAGACTAACGAAAATATCACGACTTAACCTAACCAATCGTCAAGGGCGTACAGGTGACCTAACCGGGCATTCAATTTAATTTTTTATTATATTTGGTACTGTAAAGCAAAAAACAAGAATACATGTGGGCCCTGATCTTCAGGTGATCCCAACATTTTGGGATTAATTTCTTAAGGTTCTTAAAATTTTCAGTAGGCAAAATAGGGAACTTCTTCAATGTAAAAATCAATTTCCCAAAAACAAGAAAGTACTTACAAAAATTTTGCTTAAAAACAGGAAAAAGAGGAGAAAAAGACCGAAAAAGAAAAGAAGGGGAAATTCCTCGGTGCTACTGTAGTATGCGGTCTACCTACGATTGGTTAGGTTTAATCATGATATTTTCGTTAAAACTAACGAAAATATCATGACTAAACCTAACCAATCGTCAAGGGCGATTGACAATGGGATGTAAACAAACAATTAGTAAACAAGATAAGAAGCTATAATTAAAAGGTAGACCGCCGAATCGTAGGTAGACCGCATACTACAGTAGCACCAATTAGAAATATCCAATTTAGACAATTTTCGTTCGCTTTCTATTACTAATATTTACATAGTAATTATTAACATTTTTAGAACTGCACTGATCGAATGGTTAGCCAGAAAGCAGAAATCAAAGGAAGAAACATTATTTTTCAAACGAATCCTTAGGTATTCAACAGACTGCGTATGTTTGTCAATCTGTTTACTCTTGTCTCTTAATTCGATCTTTAAAAGTTCATCCGAGCAAATTTTACAAAAATTGGAATGATATAAATTACTTCTAAAAAGTTTAAATATAAAAACTTTGGGTAATTGTTGGATAATGGGATCACCTGAAGATCAGGGCCCCTAGCCTTCTTTAGTTAGCTTTAAAGGCTAACTAACGAAAATATAACGACCTAACCTAACCATTCGTCAAGGGCGTACAGTTAACTTAACAATTGGTTAGGTTAGGTCGTGATATTTTCGTTAGTTAGCATTATAAGGCTAACTAAAGAAGGCTGGGGCCCTAAACTTCAGGTGATCCGGATAATGTAATATATAATTAGATAATGTAATATAATATATAATGTATATAATATATATAATGCAATATATAATACAATATATAATTATATAGTACAAATTTAATTTGTAACATTATACTTATTAAAATAACAAATTTCCTAGAAATGTTATTTTTTCCACCAAGTATACGAGTACATATCTTTTATCGAGCAAAATTTTCTTGTCTTCAGACTTTTGAAGAGTACTGTATATATCTAGTCTTCGTGAATGTCAGTCTTTCATATATCTCGTCAATAGAGTTATGAAAGAATGATCGGTAAGGAGTCGTTATGGTTTTCTTTTCACTGAATGAATTTGTTTTCATCAATTTTATTGCAACGCAACCACATTTTGGGGCGAAACCCTTTCCAAATAATTCTGTTTCTTTAAAAGTCATGTGAACATTTTTGAAGTTCCTCGAATGAAAGCTAAATTCATAAATATTAATGAAAATTTTCTCTCCAACATAAATTGGTTTTGTTCAGCTTTAATTATTAAACAGCCTGTTTTGTGTTTGTGTCTTCAAAACTGATTTCTGAAAGAAAATGTTTAGGTTTGAAATTCCATCTGTGCGGAATGAGATTTTCATAAACGTATTCAGGGTTGGAAAAAGGTGAAGTTACATATTTGCATTCCTTGTTTCCATTTTGTCAGTTCTATTCTAATTCAGTGATTGTTTTACACAGCCTCTCCCCCACCACCACACACACACACACGTGCGCGCATCGCTGAATACGAATCCACCGGCCCCGGCACAAAGCAAACCCAGCTGTTCATCCTTCCATACACTATAAAAGAAAATTGGTTGGTAGATAAATGGGTAACCTGGGTGGCCTAGTGGTTTAGACGATGAGCTGCTGCTGATCGGGAGGTCGTGAGATCGAATCCAGACGAAGACTGTAATTTCTGACAAACTGTGTGGGTCGCGGTTCTATGATAATTTCATGTAAAGCTGTAGGTATAAGAAGCAACAAGCTTGACCTTCATCAGAATGAACAGTTCAGGCGGAAGCCAAACCAAGTTGACCAAGGTTATACATATTTATTATATGGGCGGCGTTTTTATAAGGTAGGCAGGGTAGGCTTTGCCTGGCCATTAATTTTGTCAAACTTTAGAAGCATAAATATATCAATATAAATTAGCGCAATTATACAAAATCTGTCGATCGCGCCCTCTTAATCCAATATCATATGATTTATTTTTTTCATATTAGCTATTACAACCTAAAACGCCCTGCCTACCTTGAGTGTATAATATAAATTCAACAGTATGGCGGATTTGATAATGCCATTTTCAATACAGAGTAAATGTACATATAGTCAGCGCGCGGACTTTCCTACTAAACGATACATTTTGCACGCTTACGCTCATTATGAAGCTATCCCGTATGAAGAAATATGAGAAACTACGATTTGGGGGGGGGGGGTTAAAGGAAGAAGATTGATAGACGAATGGTGTATGATGTCACAAGGGGATTTGGGGGGGGGGGGTTGCGCGAATATACAAATCACTTAATCACTTAGTCTTTAGTATGACAAGTTTGGCAACATGTGAGTGATAGACGATGTGATCTATGTACTTTCTTTTCAATATGTTACTAGTCTAGTGCCTTATTATAATGGAAATTAATGTCCACTATTTGTTAAAAAACAATTTTTTAAAATTGGAAAGAGAACTGCAAATTCAGATTAAAAACTCAGGTAGGCCTAAATTAAATAATTTCAAAATAATAACATCTGATAAACAAGGCAATAGAGCCTTCTCAAATGATTGGTTTAGCAAAAAAATATGGCTGACTGGATGCCCAATGAGACAGAAATTGTTCTGTTGGCCTTGTTTACTTTTTAATAGTGATTCTGGAAACGAGGTATGGAGTAAAGAAGGGTATCGAGATCTTAAAAATTTGAGCAAAGCATGTACAAAACACGAATCATCAAAACTGCATTTAAAATGTGTAATGAAATTAAGTTTGTTTGCCAAGTATATATATATATATATATATATATATATATATATATATATATATATATATATATATATATATATATATATATTCTGCTTACCCAATGCACCAGACCAAGAACCGCCCCTATATATATAAGAAAGAGAGAGAGAGGGACATACAGCACGTATGTAGTACAGCTTATGCTCATTGATTTTAATGTTTTTGGCTTGTTGAAAACATCCTACTTTGGTTCGGTTTCGTTTTCGAAAGAAAACACTGATCTGCGTTTGAAATTTTTTTTCCTGAGATCAAGGTTTTTTTAGTTGTTCTTTTATAATTTTTGCATGCTGAATTCAAAAATTTAACTCATTTTGCTCAATCAGGTCAGCTTTTTATGTTATCTCAATTTAAAAAAAATAGATAATTCGAAAATAATCGTTATGAAATTAGCAAGTTTATTTTTTTAAAACGGACTTAAATTGACAGAAAATGTACACAGTATATAAAAAATGGTACACGAGTACAGTTAATGTGGACGAAAGGGCTTTCTTAAAGACTTTCGTCTGTGTTCCACAGCTGGAACGTCTCTCTTGAGGCACCAGCAGTAGTCCGCGAGCATGTTCACATCCCAGCGGCCCTGGTACCTCTCTTCCATCACTCGACTATCCTGGTGGAAGCGCTCTCCTTGCTCCTCGCTGACATCACCGCAGTTGTCCGGAAAGTAGTCTAAAAGTCACTCTAAATGCGAGCTGAGAAAATGCATCTTTATGGACATACGTGCACCAAGAGCCTGGAGCTCCTGGACACGTTCGTACTCTGGACTTCGGTGGTTGCCCAGAAAATTCGTGACAATGGACTTGAATGCGAGCCAGGCATTGATCTCATTGTCCTCCAGACTTTCGTCGAATTGAGCATCTTTCATTAGCTCCCTGATCTGAGGGCCGTCAAAAATACCTGATTTCAGTTTGCCCTCACTGACGCGTGGAAATTTCTGATTCAGGAAAGCGAAAGCTCGGCTTTCTTTGTTGAGTGCTCTGACGAAATTCTTCATAAGTCCGAGCTTGATGTGCAGCGGCGGAAGTAGAATCATCTGCGGATTCACGAGAGCGTGTGACAGAACGTTGTGCGAACCTAGTTCCAGGCCACGTCTTGCTGGCCAGTCGCGTTGTACGTAGTGTTGCTTGTCTGCTCGGCTGTCCCACAGACAGAGAAAACAGGGGTATTTGGTGTAGCCGCCTTGTAGACCCAGCACTAGGGCTATAACCTATAAAATATATATATATATTTGTATTTTTTTTTGTAGACACGAACATACCTTTAGGTCTCCGCATATCATCCAATTGTGATGTTTGTACTTCAAAGCAGTTAGCAAAAGCTCCATGTTACTATAACTTTCAATCATCTGCATCGAGTGACCCACCAGAACAGACGCGACCTTGTTACCATTGTAGAGTAGTACTGCTTTCAAGCTTCTGCTTGAGGAGTCGATGAAGAGCCGCCATTCTGTAGGGTCATACGCTAAACCCATAGCTGCAATGAGGCCGTTGACGTTGTTAGAGTAAACCAGCGAAGCTTCTTCGTCCAACGTGAAATATTCTCGAAATTCTTCTTCGCGGCTGCGATACCAGAAGAATGTTGTTTCTGGAGCTAACAAACGATTTTTGCGAAGACGTGACCCTAGCAACTGAGCAGATTCTTTGGACAAGCACAAATCTCTTGTCAAATCGTTCAACTCAGCTTGGCTGAAGAGTTTGGGTTGACTTGTTTCGGCAGTAGGTTGGTATGTACCAGATATGTCACCGTCATCCATTTCTTCATCTGAGTCGGACGACGAATCAAAGTTGTCGGGCGGTGTTGGAATTGGAATTTCTGGTCCATGAGGCACTGGCTTTATGGCAGATGGCACGTCTGGATACTTTACGTGTTGCTTGTTTTTTCGATTTATGCCTAAAAGGAAACGGATAAAGACAGATAAAGATAAGATAAAGACATATCTCATATATTGTCAGGCATATTTTTGTAAGTATAAAATGAAATTCATACTAAATTCATACTAACTTACCTTGTAGGTTTGTCATACAGAAATAACAGTCAGTAGTATGATCTCTTCCTTCCCTCCACACCATTGGAACACCAAAAGGTAGACATGCAAAACTTATAAAAGAACAACTAAAAAAACCTTGACCTAAAAAATGACACAGACCAGTGAAATCTGAAGATTTTTGGAAATGCGACTCCATTTTAGTGAAATTTTTTAGCGAATCTATGACTTATTTATTACCTTATTTTCAAAATTATTATAATGTGATTATAAAGTGCAATATTTTCTGTTACATTAATGCTCTAACGTTCTTTGGAAACATTTTTTTTGGTGAAAAACTCATTATACGTATACAGAATGTGTACTTGAGTAATCACGAAAAGATGATTTGAATTTCGTTCATATAAAGTATAAGAATCAAATAAAGTCGCTTCATCTCCTTACTTCTCAAGGTAAAATAATATAATCAACTACAAAAATTAATGGAATGGTCAATTTTACACGTTGCAAGGTGAGTATTTTGGATACGAACAGAATGACACTCGTCGAAACCGTTTGTATATCGATAAAGATTCATTGTAGTTGTTATACCATATTACTCGAATTGCCGACAGTCCGGATTTAGCCAAGTGGCTCAGAATCTTGGGCATTTAATAACACATTATCGCAAGGTTTCGCGAGGCTCATAAATGAGAAATTAAACATCAACTAAGATGATCCATCAAAAGTTACAGATTGATCATATAATTTTTGCTCGCTGGGTGAGGAAAAATACGTGGATCTTTTAAACTATTTCTCCCCCAAGCTTCAGAGAGGGGGGACATAGTTTAAAAGGTCAATATCAGGGGAGATAATTTAACAGGTTTTACTAATCTTATTTACATAATAGAATTTTTAAGATATATATAATTATATGAGATACATATCTTGAAAATTCTATTATATTTTATCATATTTCCAGTTTATAGAGAACCATTATTTACATAGGATAAAATTTGAATGCCCGGTTACGGTTAGGTCAACTGTACACCCTTGACGATTGTTTAGGTTTAGTCGTGATATTTTCGTTAGTTTTAACGAAAATATCACGACTAAACCTAAACAATCGTCAAGGGCGTACAGTTGACCTAACCGGGCATTCAATTAACCTAACCGGGCATATATATGCCCGGTTAGGTTAATTGAATGCCAGGTTAGGTCAACTGAATAACCGGTTAGGTTCATTGAATGCCGGTTAGGTCAATTGTGCGCCCTTGACGATTGGTTAGGTTTAGTCGTGATATTTTCGTTAAAAACTAACGAAAATATCACGACTAAACCTAACCAATCGTCAAGGGCGTACAGTTGACCTAACTGGGCATTCAAATTTTATCGTATGTAAATTATGGTTCTCTATTTATTATATGTTTGTAATAAATAATAAATTTGTTGTTATTGTTTTTTTTTATATCTTATTTTGGTTAATATGCAGAGTTTAAACTTTGGGGGGGATATAGTTGAAAAGATCAACATTGGGGTGGTAATTGTTGAAAAGAGTATGTTGGGGGGGGGGGGGAATAGTTTAAAAGATCCAAATACGTGACAAAGAGTGTACATTGAAATAATGTGAAAACGTCACAACGAACAGGTCAGTGTTGTTTGCAGGAACTGGAATACATCCTAATTGTATGTCTGGCTTGGCGACAAATCCTGCTTACAGCCGCGTCTGTAAGGCAAAATTAAGATGGTAATAATTTAGTATGCTAGAAAAGCTGACATGGCTATCTTAATTTTGCTAATTACATATCCACTATAAATAATGTTTAATAAATGGCACAAATAATTTTAATAGACATCATAATTCAAATAATGACCCTTTTTTAAATAACTTACTAAAATCGGTACCCTATTTCATTTATTTAAGAATATACTTGAAAATTTTTCTTCCGGAGACAAGTGAATCGCGCTTTCTATTTTATTGTTATTTTTTTTAAACACTTAATCGTTTCATTTCCGATTGAGCCCGAAAGAGGAAGGTGGATAAGCTTTCGAAAGCTTGCTTCATTTTAATTTCTTTTATCTTTTGGGGATTATATATATATGTATATATATATAATAATAATTAGTGAGGAGGAACAGAAACGGGCACAGCGCTTATGCCAGACTAATGCGGCCCATTGTGTTAAGTCCTAGATTATTATGATGCTTCATAAAATTATTATGATGCACATTTATAACTATTAAAATATATTTTTTACCCATAAATTCATCTTTTAGATTTGGAGATAGTAAAATAGGTTGTACTGGAGATCATAAATGTAATATTTAACTGTCATAAGAAGATATGTGGATTACATTTTCTATTATATATTTATTTATTCGTTTATATATTCATATATTTACATACTTAAAAGTATATATTTATGTGTGTGTGTGTGTGTGTGTGTGTGTGTGTGTGTGTACCGCTCGCTCGGCTATGTTCATTATTGGAAAAGTGTTTGTCTTGGGAAGTGGCTTTAAAAAATGAAGAATGTCTGTAGTATTTCTTAATTAAAATGTTAGTCTGTGTTTTGTGACACACTGTTATATAATAAAGTAAGATATTATGTGTATTAAGTAATTACTTTCGTCTGTAGGGAAATTTCTGCCCATTCTGCTTACGGCTTCTCATTAAATTAAAAGCTTTAAATTTAAATTTAAAGGTTCGCATTACGTGAAAGAATCTCCCTTTTATTTTATTTTATTTTGGTTATTTTGATATAAATGCGTAACTCCTAATTGTATGTATTCTATCTTTCGTGATTGAATGAAAACTGAGAGGTTAATTGGCTTTAATCTGTCATGCTAATTTGCTATCAGTTTACACACAAAACTAGAAACAGTGTGGGAAATTTGTATTCTTCAGACTTTCCTCCCTGAAGTTAACATTCGGGGCTCTTCTTACAGTTTCTTCAAAGTAAATGTTGGGTTCAAAGAAATGGTGTACCGATTAATCAGCATCGGCCAAATTTAGCCGATTTTCTCACCGATTCTTTGAAATTTTAAAATTTTCATTACAAAACAATATATATATATATATATATATATATATATATATACATATATAATTGAACAGACAAAAAACACTATTTATAATAATTTATGGACCTTTTCCAGTTTGTGTACCGTTTCTCATATAATTTATTTTTGAGAATATTTTTGTTAAAACTAACGAAAATATCACGACTTAACCTAACCAATTATCAAGGGAGTACAGTTGATCCATTATTAATTATAACATTGTTTGTTTCTGGAATAGTATTTACTATTTACTAATAGATCAACTGCACGCTCTTGATAATTGGTTAGGTTAAGGCGTGATATTTTCGTTGGTTTTAACAAAAATACTCTCAAAAATAAATTATATGAAAAACGGTACACAAACTGGAAAAGGCCCTAATTTATACTCATTTTAAAGGGTAATTATCGAGAAATATTTTACATTCACGAAAAAGACAAAGCTTAATAAGTTAAGTTGCCCATAAAATTACATTTTCTCTAACTAGTTAATCTCTAAATATTATAAACTATTGTAATCTCCTCTCTATATTAATAATAATTCTGTATTAAGTTGTACTTTATAATTTATATATTAAACCATCTTATTAGGTTGACTTTATTTTAAGTATTTTAATAATTTTATAAACCAAAATTATATATCATTTGGATCACCTGAAGATCAGAGCCACCAGCCTTCTTTCGTTAGCTTTATAAGGCTAACTAACGAAAATATCACGACCTAACCTAACCAATCGTCAAGGGCGTACAGTTGACCTAACGATTGGTTAGGTTAGGTCGTGATATTTTAGTTAGTTAGCCTCAAAAAGCTAACTAAAAAAGGCTGGGGGCCCTGATCTTCAGGTGATCTTATTCTTTTTTAATTCAAATTGGGCAATAATAGTAGTATGGGTGCAAAATGGACGAGTGCAAGAATGTTGCGCTGCAACTGCAAATGTTGATCAATGTTGCAAAGGGGTTATGCAACAAGGGGTTATGCAATGAATGGGAGGGGGTTATGTAATGAAGGGGGGTATGCAATGAATGGGGAGGGGGTTATGTAATGAAGGGGGTTATGCAATGAAGGGGGAGGAGGTTATGCAATGAAAGGTGGGTAACCTAACCTAATCCTTAACCTAAGAAGGAAAGAAAGGAGATGGACGAAGAGTGTTCGCCTGGCTTCAGCCAGACGCATAATGAGAGTTCATCTGAGCGCCCGCTGTCTTATAAGGTGTAAATCCGCCAGTTGGCTCAGAAGGCGTAAATGGCTTGTTCAGGTGTACATGCTGAGTTGCTAGATTGCGCTATTTATTTAACTAAAGCAGATATTATTGACAGTTGGCTTAGAAATCCGTCAATTGGCTTAGAAGGCGTAAATGGCTTGTTGAGGTGTATATTATTAGGGTTGAGTTGCCAGATAGCGCTATTTATTTAATTAATGCATATATTCTTGAGAGTTGGCTCAGAAATCTGACAATCGGTTTAGAAGGCGTAACCAGCCATTTGGTATAATTAAATAATAATATCGTTTACAAACAAAAGAATTAAATAAAACACCATTACATCATTCTGTTTATTTAGACGAATTATTGGAATCAATTTCATGAAATATATAAAAAATAAATATACAATCAAACGAAGAATGTATGCAATAAAAAATAATAATAGTATAAGAAATATGAACGAGGAATATATATATAATCAAAAAAATAAAATAAAAAATAATATAATACAAAACGATGGAGTATAACCATCAATATAGCAGTACAGGAGAAATATATATATATATATATATATATATATATATATATACACACAATTACAGTATATTAAATAATTAAATATATTGAAAATAAATACATACACCTTATCTTCTGCACTTAAGTAAAATAAAAAAAAAGAATAATATAATACAAAACGATGAAGTGTAACCATCAATATGGCAGTACAGGAGAAATATATATACTCTATATATATATACACACAATTATGTTAAATAATTAAATATATTGAAAATAAATATACAGCAAAATACATTCACTTTGTTCTACTGGGCGAAACACTAAACTCACACGTAATCGAGTCTACAGTCACATCATTATTGATTTGCACTAAGCAGTAAACACGGCTTAATATTATTTCACTGCTCAAGTTATAGGGAGACCTATACTCTATGTAAATGGCCTTCATATCGTTCAAAACTATTTTTGTGCCCACTTTACAATCGGTTGGCAAGTTATCTTTAAATACTCCTAGAATACAATCAAAAGTACGCACAAAGAGGTCATCGTTAGCCAAAACATCATTATTAAATACAAGTTTATAAACACTCCTTTCCAATCGAGGGTTTATTTTTACCGACCCGGGCTTTACAATCGTGAACTCTTCTTCACACTGCATGGCGGCAGTTGAAATAATCTTATAAGTCGTTACGACAGCTGCTCATTATATAAAGGAATAGTTCTTCAGGGTGAACGGTGTAGCTGAGCTCAGCCCTGTACCGCTCAAGTGCTTTGTACCAAAGTTCATGATATTTCAAAGAGTCTAAACCTTTTAAATAAGCATCCAGTTCTAGACCATTCTCGCCTTGTTCAGTCCTACACTCGGTAAACCCATCGAGCAGAGCAGTGTATGCGTATTCAAGAACCGTATCAAAATAAAGCATATCCGTAATACGCTCGTCATTCCGACGATTTCAAACATTCTGTCGAGGATTTAACAGTTTCACGTAGGGACAAGAACGTTATTATCAGATGCATTCTTCCACATCAGTCGTATATCAATGCATGGCTGATCGTTATTTATACACAACGTACAAACAACGGCATATGAGGGGTATCACTAATCTGCTCTCTTCTTGTACCTACACCTGCAGGAATTTTATAACGATCCTCACTCCACTTCTCAACTACCACGAAGATTCTATTTCTCCTCAACACTTAAATAAACAACATTCCGTTTGTTTGTTTGTCTACAAGTCGTTTCCAGTACATAGTTAATGGCACCGGTTTTACGCCTGAACACGCGCAACGACTTCGTCACGGACACATCGTACACGGCATTGAGAATGCTGCTCAAAGGAAGTTCCATCGTATTCGAGGAGCGCACGTCCAGTCGGTTCAAGCTCTGAGATGACTATGAGCCACATGCAACGGATCGGCTCGACGGGAGGAGTGAGTCACACCATAAGCTGATGAAACGTGTACGGCGCTGTTCCAACTGAATACTTGTATCCCATTATACTGGGTAGGTGTTTTGAGAAATTTTCCGATACATGAAGCAATACCGGTTTTAATGTTTTATCACTCCCACTCCCCAGAATACGAATACACACCAGATATTTTTGCATAGGGATTTTCACGAACTAAACTCATTTTATTCACACTCCGGCGCACTATTTGAGACAAGCATATGACCATAGTTTTCCTTTTTGCTTAGCATGTGATACTCATCTCTAAATTCTATTAAATATTCACGCAGACCTTTAGCCAACCTCACTACAAACCTCGTCATGATATATATTAATGTAGTGATAAAAATACTTAAGATTCTCCATGATGAAAAGCTTTACATTCTCAGTCGCAGGGTACGAGTACGCGGTATGATGCAACATGACATAATATCGCTTGTTGTACCACTCATCAACAAGACTCACTAACCATATCCGTTGCTTCTCTTCTGCACTTGTTCTTTCTTCTACTTCACGGTATATGTAAGCTTTTATAAAGTTTAGTCCTACAACATAGTTCAATACATCACTTGTACCACGAAATCCTGCAATGCTCTCGCCAGAATAGCCGTAGAGTATTTGTACCTCTTGTTCCTTCGCACGATTCAATGTAGCCTTAAAAGTATCAAAGGAGGGTGGAATAGGGAGCCATTCAGTAACCTTATCTTCACACTCTACCGAATACCACTTCATAAACATCGAACACGCAATATTAAAGGTAGCCATTACTATTTTTCGTCTACGTGGGGAAATGCACGTCTGAGACCCAGGGCTTGCAGCGATCAACTGAACACGCAGGGAAGAGATATGCACAGCTAGTAGCAGGAGTCACGTGACCAATCATACAGGTGGGTGGAGCTTAGAACTTTCTCCTGTGTGTACACACACACACACACACACACACAGGAGAAAGTGAAACGCTAATTGAAACACTATTTATTTAATAAACGAAATATTCAAGCTGTATATATATTTACAAATACGTGTAATAAATAACTTAACAATAGACATATCAAAGATTATGGTATCCAAAAGGTACGGTATCATAGGTACCAGGCACCTTGTAACGTTTCCTGTAGGTGTTACGGCACACCTTTGTACCCCTAAGTTCCTTCACGCCCCCAGCTTCTGCGCCCGAAAATTGTGGGTACCTACAGTTAGTTGGGGCGGCTGGTCGCCCTCATCATCATCCAAGCACACTAGATCCTTCAACGAATCAAAGTTAACGACCCGCCGATTCGCCTGGTTGAGCGTGATACCCTTAGCCTTCACGATATATTTCATATCCTCCCCCACCCTCACCCGTACCCCATAAGTTTTTGGCCCTGTTGAGACAAAAGAGTCGGCGTATGCGATGTCTCCATACTCATCCTTGATCTCATCAGTCAACTCTCCGAGGAATTCACCAATAGGAGGCATGTATTCACCCTCCCTCGCTGTGAATATCACACTATCTGTATCGGCGTACAAAACCCTCCGCCCAAGAGAATGCAATAGGCCCCAAAGTTTGATGCGTGCGTAGGCCGTTGTGAAGCTGGCTACAGGTATGTTTGTAACCCGTGAGGTATCTGTGGCCAATTCGGTATTGTTGTACTTTATTATGTAAGTATTACCTACATTCACGATCTCCATGACCTCTTTATCGGGAGCGTTGGCATAATCCCAGACTTCACTATAACTTTGTGCCAAATGAACGTTCCCTTTGCCAGTATTCTGTGCAAATTTTCCCCAAAGACTGTTTAGACACAACTTTGCACTAAAGCGCTTGCCTGGGTTCTTTACAATTTGGGAACGGTCAAGCTGTATACCTTCACGGTCACGGTAACGTTGAATATAGCCGATTTTTCATCTTTGGTATCAACTCCTCGCGGATACCCTGATGCTTCGAACTTATCCTTCAAAAAAGCGTTTATATATGGCGTGAAAAGGTTGGGTAGCTTCTGAAACCTCCACACCTCATGTATCTTCAATATTCTGTAGCCATGGCGAACAGCTAGATCCAGCTCTTGGCTTGTATATACACCTCTGATCTTACGCTGGTTGGTTGTATGATTACATTCCCCATTGTTCTCCTCTGCGCACTTCACGCACAGGGGAAACATGAGCTTGTGATCGATAACGACGGGTAAGATCGGCATCCATAAATCGCGTGGGGGGAGCACATCTACGAAAGAAAGGCCGAAATAGTACCCGTTCAAATTTGTTGAGAACACCTCGATGGTGGGCAGGTCAGGTCCCACCAGTTTCTCAGGTGCACCCACGGGGTACGGATTGTTCTTCATCACGTAGGGATATAAAGAACAGAAGTCGTAGTAATGGAGTTTCACCCTCCGTAGGCGGAAAGTATAGCTTGAAGGGATTTGTACGCCCTCCGAACAAGCTATCACCGCATTTGAGAGGATCCAGCACCATTGAACGTTTGATCGTGTTTATTTCTTCACGGTACTGTCATCTGTTTCCATCCGTGCATCATACTCATGCTCCCACAAGACTTTGTGAGTGAACTGGGAGCCTATAAGTTGATCGCGGGTGCGGGTCCACGAGACTGTCGGCAGGAGATCTACCGTGGATATCTCCTACGATTCCACACTCAGGACGGGGCATCCGTGCCACCAGCAACCGTTAAAGGAGTACACAGTCTTCTCACCACTTAGATCATCAACCCAAAAAACACGACCATTAACCTTAATGGGTACTTCCCCCGTGTTGCGGGCATGCTTTATGTATACACCTGTCTGCTGCTGTATGTATGAGCCAGTAAATAGCCTTGTGCCCATAACTGCGGGGATTGTTTCTGTGAATAACGGCTAAGGTGTCTTTAGGCATGAAGTTATTCTTGAACACCGTAAAACATAATGAGGCGATCGTGGTTGCGACTTGCAACGGATCGCATTTGAAACGGCCTATGTACATCCTTCTAAAGGCCTGGAAACATACTCTAAGCACGCGCACATCATTCACGCAATAACGCTCACATTCATCAGCTATATATAAGGATTAGATTCATTAAAACTGTTGTAGTATCGGTCAAAATCTTCACGTTCATCTGTACTCATACATTCATAGTTAAAGTAATGTTTGGGTGGAGGTAGTCCTACGTAATTTAAAGTTTCGCTAGTGAGGAATGTGTAAGGGAAATATCCTTTTGAAACTTCAGCGGCTACGCCCATCACCTTGGGTAGCTTTGCTAATTTACAAGGTGTGAATAATAAAGTGTCTTTAAACTGTACATTACCTCTTATTTGCATCTGTATTAGTTTGTTGCCTCTTTTCAAGGGATCACCTGTAAATATCTCAGATGACTCGTGCTCAAGCAACTCCTTATAAAGGAACTGTGTGTCAAATTTTGCCCCGTTATGGGCAAGAATACACAGTTTTTTTAACTTGTCGCTAACTTGACAATATAGGATACAAAGAGTTTCACAGGGCTATCGTGGGCAATCGTTTTAAAAACGTTTGTCCGTTTACCACATTTGTGACACTCATCACACTCGATCTCCATACACTCATCACAGATAGTCTGGCTTACAAGTAAATGTGGAATAACCTCTTTGGTTTCAGCGTTCGTGTATGTTTCTATATCGTAGTACACAGTTATACAAGGGCTATTTTTAGGCTTAGCGTCTTTCATATAACATACATGCCTTACTCCAACTGCCTTATATTTCTCATGGCATGTAGAACAGTGAATTTCATCACATTTATGCTTGAAATTCCCCAATTATCCATCATATGAAACATACCACATTCACAGATTCTCATTTTCCTGCACGTGCCAGTTGATTTATGGAGCTCAAAACAGTTATTATTGAAAAATGTGCGTCTACACACATCACAATCCCCCTTATCAGCTTCAACTACACGGCTTTCACATTTGGAGCTTCTACACAGTTCACATACCATGTGGCAATCTTTACAATATTTTACTGTATCATCCGCAAACTCGATACATCCCTTACACAAATCATGATGTCGTCCATATTTTCGACTTTTATCATAACTCGCGTAAAGGTCCCTTATATTACGGATGGGTAGATATGTTGTTCCTGACAGCCCTAAAATAAGTAGGGGTCTTGTACGATCTCTCACACTGCTTTTAAAAACATACACAGTCCCTCGACGTTCATCCATTCCAAATACAACTATACTAGCATTCATTTCCTGTTCTACCTTTCTCAGCTCTTCAGGACCCATATTACAGTCAAACTCAAGTTTACAGTCTACAGCTAGTTTACGGGCACGCTCCACTATCGTAGGCAACCAAATGTTTTTCACCCATGTATTTAGTACAGTAAACATACGGGCCAAGACTACTGCGATAAAGCCGCAACCACGATCGACGTTTATATGTCGCCTGTAAATAGCCTGAGAATTGAAATTAAGCATATAAGGTGTGGCACTATGTCCTGCAACACGGAATACACAGTCAATATTTACCGTGAAGTTGTACATATTGAAGGCTATACTACTTTGAGAGGCCTGCTTTATACGGCCTAATATATGACGGATCGCGCGTCTTAGGGTACCAAAGGGCCACCACAGGCGAAAACGTGTTTTTGATGGATATCACTATTTTCACCCTTCCTCTATCGCGTGGTTTGGGTTATAATGACCTTACGACACTAGAAGTATGGTTGAAAATCTTATGAAGCGAACTACTTTTTTCACCTCTATCGCCAGCCAAAAGTTCACCCAAAGTTCGGCATAATAAGTAAATAAAAAAATTTAAAAATATATATATATATATATATATATATATATAAAATATGAAAATCTATTCCAAAAACTCATCAACATCTTCATTAGCATACTTAGAACTCTAATTTAGCCAAAATGAACGTTCTAGCTCAATTAATAGCAGAGATACTATTGCCAGAATATTGCTGAACTTTGGAGGCGATTTCTGGCGAATGTTAATTTTGGCGCTTTGGTACCGTAAGACGCGGGACCCTTCATATATTCTATATCTTCAGCTGCCAAGCGTCTGAATCGTATTACTACCCAGAAATTATCTACATCTCCGTCATCTGACCCGAACCGGAAGGACAGCCGCGTTCTGACTTCACGTTCATCGCGGTTCTGAAGGGCAAACTCTACGATACGTTCAACTATGCGCCGTAGTCCGTGTTCAACACCATTGCTAGGCATGGATCTAGAATCAGTCCTAACTATATACCGATTTCTAGTCAAGGCTTGGGTGGGGGTAGCGGTGCGCACCAACTCGAATGTTATACCATCCTCTACAGAACGAGAAGCTGCTGCGGCTGTGGAGGATGTAGCCGGAATTGAACAGGAATAAGGGGGTATATTTGAGGAAGGTACTATTGTGACGGTTGTATCGTAAGACGTAGAGTGTTTGGGCTCTGTTACTGGGGGGTCTAACAACCGGCGCAATCCTGGCACGCTTTATACCTGACGTCGTGGGCTCTTCATCATGCCTCCGCTTTGAATTGGCGCGTGCTACAGGTATCGCTGGTGAGGGTTCATCACAACTACACTGTCGTCGGTGTCATCTGTAATAGCGATGATTGGGTGCTGTACCTCATCGTCATTCACGGTTCTGGGAGAGAAGAGAAAATCAAGACTGCAGAATATAAGGATCAACACTTAAATATTTATTATATTTTGTAAATGACACACTTAGGAGTGTGACGTGTGAGAAATGAATTTTGTAGAAAAATTCAGGTTCACGAGCCCATCCATATGTACTATATCTGGCCCTACAGGTTGTGGTAAAACTGTGTTTATGCTTAAAATCATTAAAGAAAAGGGGGAGATGTTCTCAAAATTTGTGCATAAAGTTATATGGTGCTATTCGACGTATCAATCAGTGTTCAACGAGTACCAAGATGATATTTTGTTCCACAAAGGTGTATATAACGTTAATTCGTTAAAGAGAAATGAACATACAGTCATTGTAATTGACGATCTCATTTTGGAGATGGATAAAACGTTTGCCGAGACATTTACAGTATTCTCCCACCATCTTAACATAAGCGCGTTCTTCATCAATCAGAATCTTTTTCAAAAATAGATACATGTGCGATGTGTCGTTAAATACACAATATCTAGTCTTATTCGCGCAACATAAAGATGTATCACAAATTGGGGTATTAGCCAATCAAATGTTCCCGAATCAGCGTAAGGAGTTTTTGGAAGTTTATAAAGAAGCTACAAGACCGCGTTACGGATATTTGCTTTGCTACCTTCATCCGCGAAACACGTTTAGGGTGCTTCTAAGAACGAATATATTTCCAAACGAGCCTGAAACGGTGTATATTCCAGAATGACGAAGAGGCTAAAGAAATACCGTGAATTAATAAAAATCTATCATCGACTGCCCCGGGCAATGCAGCAGATGTTTGCTAAAAATATCGACTCCGACTTTTTAAAATGCATCTGTGAAATCTGTCTTTACGTTATTAATTGCAATGTATCAATGAAACCTCCTCAGAACGCTCGCCTACGCCGTTACAAGAACATAATACGTGCACTCGCTCGTAAAAATCAAATTGTGGGGAAGAAAAAACGAATTATTGTACAAAGAGGAGGGTCATTCCTCCCCATCTTATTTTTTAGTTTTGGGACCTTTACTGACTAGATTAATATAATGAAGAAAGTGGTAGTGATTCCGCACGAGGTGTATGCTTCACTGCAAAGTTCAAAGAATCCAGACACGGATCTAGATCCCCGTAAAAGCAGGCTTAAAAGAATGGAAAGCAAATTGTTAACCCTATTAAACAGCGAAAAAACCCCTGATGAGAAAAGAATCTTATACCAAGAAGCTCTGCACAAATTTCTTCACGAGTACGAAAATTATAAGAATCCGACGGAGATTCCCGTGGTTATTAGGCACAGCACGAGGAACGATGGACATGGTGACAAAGGGCCTGCGTCCGACGATAGAGCTCACCAACCAAGGATTAACGTGTAGGGCACACAACATATCGAGCATGTATTAAAAAGCACCCTCCCACATACATTGAGGAATAAACGTTTAAGTCTTTATAATCTATTGAATGAGGACCCCACCATATAATGGACCGATACAGGTGAGATCATTGTGGAAGGAGCAAAGGTACAGGGATCGAATATCGTAAACATCGTCCATGATCTGGTGAGAAAGTGGGACAGGCCCTCACCATCAGGATGGAAGCATATTAAAGCAAGGCTACAACAAATAAATGTCCCCAAAACAATGATAGGAAATCTGAACAGGTTAAAAGACTTGGAACATGCATCGCACGTTACACAATTGAAGACGCCATCACCCCCTATGGTAACACCTCTGAAGGGGAGAAAGAAGAGGTTAAACAACGATCAACCCTAACCACGTGCCTCTAAAATATGTAAATGGCTAACATATTAAGAAGACGCTAATATGATATTTCTAGCCCAGCCTCCTACGGAGGCGTAGATAGACAGTACAGAAGTGTTTACGGAATAGGGAAAAAAGATGTTGAGAGTTTTTTGAGGGAGCAGGATGCTTATACACTTCATAAACCTGTGAGAAAAATGTTTAAACCAGCCAAGACAACAGCTGCTTCGATTGACTCTATTTGGCAAGCAGATTTAACAGACATGCAAAGATATTCAATGTATAATGATGGCTACCGCTATATCCTATTCATAATAGGAAAGGCTGAAATAAATCGCCTGAAACAGTTGATAAATCCACCAGAACAGGATTCCTGGCTATTTTTGTACCGATATGGGGAAATAATTTATAGGCCGAGCTTTTCAGAACATGTTGACAGATTTTAATATCAGATACTACACTACCAATTCTATACATAAGGCATCTTTAGCTGAAAGAGTTCAACGTACCATAAAGGTACGCATGCACCGCTATTTTACACATAAAAACACAGATTTCTAGATATTCTGGAATCACTGGCTTCATCCTACAACCGCTCACACCATCGCGTTCGGGAAATAAATTTGTGGAGGCTCTCACCGCGAGGAGTTGTAGAAAGTGACATTTAATTTAGGAAAAAATGTGTTTAAAATTGAGAAAATTTTAGGAAGCAAAGGTTCAGTAAAGAGAAAAATGTACCTGGTGAAATGGCTAGGATACCCAGAAAGCTTCAACACCTATATAAAAGCTGATGCAATAATGAAGCTTAAATAGTATGCAACATGGCGCCTAACCATTTCTTCGTCACACTCCCGTCCTCCTCGTCCCTGTCTGTGCACCCTAACAACACACTAGCCAACTTTGTAACAGAACTCCACAGACCCATTGAATTGGGTCGTGATACGTATGAGGTGGGTATACGCGAAATTCAGTTGAATACCCTTTTTTTAAGTATTGATTATAAAGAACCCGTTTTTACGATTCTTAGAGACTGTAATGAGTGTGAAAAAGCCGGGGTAACTCGGGATGAAACCATGTCCGCCCTGACTGGGGATGCACGGTATTACAGTACAGAAGTAACACTAGGACCGGGTCACTATGGTGAGGCCGAGGATGTTGTGAGAGACTTAAACGTAAGTTTAAAAAGCGCAAATCTTACGGGCGATTTAGTATACGAAATCGTAAGCAATGATCCCATGTATGCACTGTGGCCCTAAAATCGCAGGCTAACCGAAATATTAAAGACCAAAGATTGTTCAAAATTATGACCGATGGACGATATCGATCAGTCTTCCAGAGAGATACATTTCACGAGGCACAACACGACTTGTCCAGCCTAATGTATCAGTTGAAACTAGAGAAAATGATTGAAGGCTATAAACCCCCAGACATGTGCTATATTTACAGCAATATAGTGGAGCACCAGTTTGTTGGGGAGACCCAGGCACGCCTGCTGCGCATAGCGCACATCCCCAACCATAGAGGAAGGAGTTTGAGTATTACATATGACAGACCTCATTATGTGAATGTCGCCGCTAATCTAATAACAAATATCTCAATATATATAAGAACGATTGAGTTAAAAAATTTCCCATTCGGTAACGGGAGCTTAACAGTGAAGCTGCACTTTCGACGCACTGAGTTATAATGGACAGAAAGCCTTCCACAGTCTATCGAGGTATGAGATACCAGCGTGGTAGTGGAATTGGATTCATTTTTTCAACCATACTACGTACGGCTGTCCCCTTGCTGAAGAGGGGTGCCAGATACCTCGGAAGGAAAGCGTTACAATCAGGTATTAACACAGCAGAAGACATATTGGCTGGGGCTAAATCTAAAGAAGCTCTAAAACTTAAAGCGTACACGAGACGAAATCATCAAAGATTCAAAGAGAAAAATGCGTGGTGGTGGGAAGAAGAAGAAGAGAGCTGTCCGGAAGAAGGGATCACCACGTGGCATCAAACGTAAAAGGATATAAAAAAAAGACATTGAGCTCATGAATCATAGTTTGTTTACTACTTGTCGAGAGAGAAGGCACTATTTCTAACTCGTCATGGCACGCTTCATCCATCCGTGTAGTTCACAATGTTGTAAATCGGAGCTGTCCCTCTTTGACATCGAACACAGTGACTTTATTACAATTAACCCTTTAAACACACTTAGTTCCCCGAGTGCCCCTATAGAATTCGTGATACCCAGCTCAGGCCCTTACTTTTTTGACCCAAGCTGTGTGCACATGTACGCTAAACTACGTATAGCCCATTCTGATGGAACGAACTGTGATGACAAATATGCTGTATACCCTGAAACAAACTTTCTGCACTCCATATTCAACCAGTGTGAGTATATTTAAATCAGGTCAACATATCGGCAGGAACGGGGTACTACCACCTACGATCCTATCTGGAAAATGTGCTGAGCTTTTCCAAAGAAGCAAAGGATACCTTTTTAAGTGCCGAAAGCTATTATCAAGCTAAAGACGAAAGTAGTTTAAAGGACAAATTTAAAAATTCTAAAAAGAACATTTTTGAGTGTTTTGGACGCCTGCATACAGACTTCACATTCCAGGAGAAGTTGCTTGTGAACAGGGTGGATATGAAAATAAAGCTCACCCGCACGAATCCTAAGATCTGTTTAAATCTGGATGCTGATCAAGAAAGGGGAGCAAAACCCATTGTGATTCACATTATGGAGACATACCTCCGCGTACGGCGAGTGAAATTAAGTTCACCAAAACAAATAGAAATTGAGAGAAATCTACTACACGCCACAGTAAAATACCCAATTAACAGAGCACAGATCAAACTATACACGGTGCCAGTAGGGTTGGCATCGAAGCAGATAAAAAACATCGCCCTGGGAAATCTACCTAAAAGGATATTAATCGGAATGCAGGACCATGCTTCGGTGAATGGAAAATATAAAGAGTGTCTTTAAATTCGAAAATTTCGGCCTTAAAAATATAACTCTATACGTTAATGGCATTGCGTTGGGTGGGGGTATGGATATGGATTATTCATCAGACGCTGTGTTCCCGCTTTGCGCGAGAGCATATAGTAATATGGCCCATATTGCAGGTGATTGTGATGAGCTCGGGAATGGGGTAACGCAGAAAGAATTCATCGATCAATTTAACCTTTATCCGTTTGACATCATACCTGACTTATCTGCTAGTGTAAATACACACTTTAGTCCACAACAGAGTGGAAACGTCTCAGTCAGATTAGAATTCGCCAAGCCTACAGACGCGCCTATATGTGTACTAGTTTACCTCGAGTCACAATCCCTAATAGAACTAGACAGATTTAGGAGCGTTGTCACTGACTTTTTAAATGGATGCGGATACACTTCAGAGAGTAATGAATAGTGAACGAATCACACGTTCCAAATTTATCGGTGTGTTTGGGAAGAATTAAATATTGAAATTGCCATCTACGAGAAATTGCGGTAGCCTTAGTGTGAACACAGATGTTATTGGTAGTGAAGGGATTCATTGGTTTGCAATCTATTTTAAAAAAAGGGACCGCATGTACTATTTGATTCACTCGGCACTCAACCCTGGAGTGACCCAGTTATTGTAAAATTTCTCGGTCAGATGCATATCCCCGAAGTTGTATGGAATCCCTTCCAGCTACAAGGATATTTTAGTAATACGTGTGGGATGTACTGCCTTTCATTTCTCATGCATATGTCACGTGGTAAAGAATTTATAATTTTTTAAAATTATTCGACCCGTGTCACTCTCATCGAAACGACGAAATGGTATGCAGACAGATAAAAAGCTGTTTTCCGATTGTGCGTACTCGTTGTATAGTACGATGTTTTGTTCGTGTGTGTATATATATGTTTGTAACCAATAATGTTAGTTTGTATATTCTGTAGTTTAAGATGGTATTGCACTAAAAACATGATTTCTTTAATTTAATAAATTGGTGAAAATGCATTGTCTTCTTCCCCAAAAAAAGATCGAAACATAAAAAAAATACTTATATTATTTCGGTAATGATGTGACAATCGTTGGGTTGACTGCTCGGTAAATCTTCTACCTCCGTATTCAGGTCCACGACATGGGTTTCTTCAAAACTAAAAGATTGTATAACGCGTGTCAAATCCTCATCGGACCTTAAAGGAGAAAGAGTAATTAATTAGTTCATACTGAATCTTTTTTAATAAAAACCCAATTGTTTAAAACAAATGCAGAGTATACATACAGTAAGAATATTAGAGTGTGAAGATATATTTCATCCGATCAGAGAAGTTCCTTTAAGAGAAAATGCCGAATAACATTTATTACGGAATTCATAAAATTATTTAAAACATGCAAAAGATTGCTATAAAAAATTCAATAAATCAAAACAGGACTTTAGCATAATATTAATTGCAAACTAATCTATAATTGCGGATACCTAACTGAAGCATTTGTAATGTGATGAGATGAATTACTACAACCCTCCATATATATGATTAAATAATCCAGAACAGTGCTGTTTCTCCTAATGACAGGCACATTAAATAACTAACAAGTTTGCGAATAATTGGCTACAAAAAATAAAATTACAAGCACATAATTACTTACATTTCTACGGCAGTCCCTTGCGTCGGATCGTAAGGAGCGTCTTTGCTAATATCATCAACGGTTTGCGTTGGAAATAATCCATCCCGGTCAGCCGCGTTAAAAAAATTAATTGTGGACAATGCTACAATGTCACCATCTTGTTATAAATCCGGTAAACTGTAAAGTTCTTGAGTCATGGAGGAGAGAATGTTTATTCACTGGTTAAAATAACTACTGTGACTCCCAGCTGAAAATATTTCCGTTTATATGCATGATTCCCAAACACCACCCTAAAAGACTAAGAGGCAGTTCGTAAGTTTGATGATTGGTTGTCAATGTAACTGGGAGGGGCTGTGTTAAATTTGTGTACCAATCGTAACACCTATGTTACGGGTCCACGCTTTGGACGTCCTGATTAGTCGACTAATGGTGTCTTTATTTTATCTCCGTAGATTTAATGCTCACATCGTGTATTGCCACTTGCAATCTCTACCTTCACAATATTTGCATTAATATTTGCGCCCATACTATTCTCGGTTTTCCCATTTTAGAACCCACCCCTTTATGCAATAGCCCTCGGCCATTTGCAACATTGACCAACATTTGCCATCTCTATCACGACAATATTTTGCATTATTATTATTTGCGGTCATACTATTCGATCCTCAACTCCGGTTCATGTATTTGGCTTGGCTTTTTACCTCCAATTCTCGCGTAGGAGTGTGATTAAATTGTGTCTAGCTCGTGAAAATGAATGTCTGGTTGGGCTGGTAGATAAGTGGGTGCCCTAGGTATCCTAGTGGTTAAGACGCTGGGGTGCTGATCGGTGGTTGAGAGATCGAGTCTGGATGGTAACATTGTAATTTCTTGGTACATACAATCCACGATGAGCCGGGTGTACCTATATGAAGTGGCGAGTAAAAGAAGCCAACTCACCACTTCATCCTCGAGAGGAGGAGCGATAAGCTTAATCTTCTTGGAATCATCGCAATAAAAATTAAAATAATAAGCCTTTCCATTTTTTCATTCATTCATTTTATTTCAATAACAGAGACAATGACTATGGAGAAGATACCACACAAACTACACGCAAAGAAAAATAGTTCGGATTCAACGTTAAGCTGTAGGTCTAAGGCGGGTGACAAGCTTCATCTTTGTCAAAATGAACAATTCGGGGAGATAAATGCAAAAAAATTCACTTTTCTACGTGAAGGTCAAAATATGATAATAAAAACCCACTTTAATAGACAGAGTTTATTTCCACAACAGTTTCGATGCCCGTATTAAAGAACACAAATATGCCTTCAGAAGTTGTAATACTAATAATGCAATTTTTTATCACACCAGCCACAATGATCATGCTATAGATTGGGAATCAAGTTACTTTATAAATGCAATAATTATGTCAAACGAAAAATAATAGAATCTGTATGGATAGAACAAGTGGATAATTTTAATTTGTGCAAAGGTACTTATAAGCTGGACCCTCTAATGAGATTCTTGGTCAAAATATCCCTTACGGTGTCGGGTGAACGGGTTCTAACCTAAGTGTGAATTTCTTAAAGGTCTCTGGATTGTTTCCTTACTCGCTTTTGGTTCATTCGTTTTTTCGGTAAAATGTAAATGGCATAATAAACGTAAATATAAATGTAATAATGGAAGTAATAAATGTGAAAATAAATGTAAATGCAATAAATGTAATAATAAAGGTAATAAAATAAATGTAATAATAAGTGTAAAGGTAATAATAATAAATGTTAAAAAACGTAAATGGAATAATAAATGCAGTAATTATGTCAAAATAATAGAATCTGTATGGAGAGAACAAGAAGATAGTTTTAATTTGTGCGAATGTACTTATAAGCGGGACCCTTTAATAAAATGCTCTTCTGGTGTCGGGGGAACGGGATCTAACCTAGGTGCGAAATTCTTAATGGTCTCTGGATTGTTTCTTTCTCGCCTTTTTCATTCGTTTTTCGGTTTATAATTTTTGTATAATAAACAACAATGTAATAATCAATGTAATAATAAATTTATAATTTCTGTAATAAATAATAATGCAATATTAAATGTAATAAATGTAATAATAAATGTAATAATTATGTAAAAAAAAAATAATAGAATCTGTATATATAGAACAAGTAGATAGTTTTAAATTTGTGCGAATGTACTTATAAGCGGTTCCCTTTAATAAAAATGCCCTTCCGGTGTCGGGAGAACGGGATCTAACCTAGGTGCGAATTTCTTAATGGTCCCTGGATTGTTTTCCCTCTTGTTTTTGGTCCATTCGTTTTTCTGTATCCACCCGAAGAGGATGCCAGTGGGCATCGAAACTGTTGTAGAAATAAACTCTGTCTATAAGAGTGGGTTTTTATTATCATATCATCTTTGATATTGTGGCTATTTAACTTCGGTGTCTCGCACCGCACTTCTTGTAAATTTGGTGAATTAGTCAGTCACTATTGTTACATGTCTCAACTGTGGTCAGTGGCGGATTATCACTGAGGCTATTGAGGCTGAAGCCTCAGGCCCCCATGCTTGAAGGAGCCCCCAATCAACTGAGTTTCGATGATATAATTCGAGATTTCGCAAACTTCTTTGATTAAATATGACAGTACACAAACTGACAAATTCCCTGTTTTATTTTATGTTTTATAGGCCCTAAAGTAAAGTTTGTTAATACTGTTTGGTTTGGCAAACGGCAAAATACACTGTGTTAAGGTTCTTTTAAGTTTGTTTCTCAATTAGCCTGAGCACTGTACATATAATTTGTGTAAATGTACTATGTACTGTACATGTACATGTATTGTTACTAAAAAGCTATAGAAGAGGGCCCCCATATTCTTCATTGCCCCGGGGCCCCGAGGTGTCTTAATCCGCCTCTGACTGTGGTCATAAAATTCAGTGGGTTATGCTTTAGAATAAATTATATTGGTGTAAATTTTGTGATTTTAATCTTTTGTTTTGTTTTGTCATTTTATACTTTTGTTGGGTCTTTTCGGTTTGGCGGACTGCTACAGATTTTTACGAAACTTAACAAATCAATTAGTTTGATTAGGTTAGGTGTAGTTAAGTTAGGTTAGGTTAGGTTTAGTTAGGTTAGGTAGGTTATGTTAGGTTAGGTGTAGATTGTTAAGTTTCGTAAAAATCTGTAGCAGTCCGCCAAACCATTGTTATATTCTAGCCAAACTTTTGTTAATTATTGATATCATGGGAAAATATAAACAATATATACAGAAATTTAGAAGAGAGTGGCTACCCGATGAACGATTTAAAAAGTGATTAATTACTTAATAATTCCAGCAAAGGACACTGCAGTTATTGTAAGTGTGACGTCAATGCCAAACACTCTGATCTAATTATTAAACATATGAATTCCAAAAGCATAAGATTTCTGAGCCTATTGCCACATCTAGTGTTGATATTAGAACACATCTGATCTCCAAAAAATGTGATAAGACTGTGTGTGGCATGTGAGGCAAGTATTGCATTATTTGTAAGTTCTCATTGTGCAGTCCGTAACTGTGATCATTTGGTTGAACTTTGTAAGAATCATCTTTCAGATAATATTTGTTCTAATTTGAAGATGCATAGAACCAAATGCACAGAGATAATAAACAATGCTTTAAGTGTTCATTTTACAAAGAATTTAATCCATGATATAGGTGAAGGAAAATCAAATGACATTACCATCAATAAATTACTAGGCGTCGCTCTTACACATTACAGTCAAGTTCACAGCCAAATTATTTCCACATATTTAAGTCTTGTAGGTATTGAAAGTTGTGATGCTGATTGATAGTGATTATTGATAGTGATCAAATAAATGTACCATATTACATACGGTATTTTGTCTTAAAGTTAATTTTTTGGGGGGAACTCATATTTAGTTGCATAAACTTTTGCAGATTTTCTAAAAAAAGGATTTAACATACAGTATCTGTATAAAGGAAATATATTCTCAACAGTTATGAGTGATTTGTTTTTCTTTCCTTGCATTGTAATGTAAATATAGGATTGATTCTCCAATTAAAGAGGAAATAGAGCTAATACGTCCATCCATATCCAAACCTCATTTCCAGCTCATGTGGGGTGAGAACCAAGTCCAACAGGCCAACCCATTTGCAGTAAAACTGAGGGTTAGAATGGATTGTCAGACCAGCATCACCCCTTTCAGTTGCCAGAGATGGGCAGTAATGTATTTGATCAATACTTAAATAGGTATTTAAATACAATTTGTATTTAAATACTGTATTTATAAATACATTATTATTGATGTAGTTTGTAATTATAAATTCATAGTTTCAAATACATTTTTAAATATATTTGCAAAAAATACACACCGTTGAGAATCAGCTAGAGACTTCTGAAACGAAGATGCTCAAATACTGCAATCCTCTTCTTGCCGCAGTAACTCAGGCTTTCAAGACTAGATTTTCTCACTATTTAAATCTTGAATCCAGAGTTGATGATGCACTTGTCGCAGCAGTCTCTCATCCCTTCTTCAAACTCAGATGGGTAGGCTTGAAAAAAGAGTTGGGATTACCAGACCACGTGAGCAATTGTTCGTGATAAGCTCATCAATGTGGTCAAAGATATGACCGACGATGTGAAAGGGAGCTCACCTCTCTCCTTGGAAAATTATGATGAATATTTTCACTTTGATAAGACACTATCACCACAATCTGAAAAGGAAACTCCAGACATGGCCATCATCAAATATCTGAATGACGCAGATACCAACTTGTCCTTCCTGTTTAACCTTCCTGTTTAACCGGAATAATTCATTCACCTAAGAGAGGGAAGCTGTCCGACAGACTTTTTGAGAACGTGACACTGATGAAGGCGAATATGTAGTAGAATGAAAGTGCTTAGAGGCTTAGGTCCGGGGTGGATGGATCTTTTTTCCATTACTGGAAGTATTGAATTGAAGTGAATTAAAGTGAATAACCTTTATTAATAAAATAAATACATTGGTTTTACAATTTACAATGACATAAATAATTGTGAAGGTGGACTATTTATTTAATTTAATTTGGACCTTAAGCTTTAGGCTTTACTGGGCTTTAGTCCCTCATGTTTTCTGTAAATCGAGAATTTAATTATTTTTCCTGTAACTGTTCCAAACTGTACTGTTATGTTTATTATGAGTTATGTCGTCCTTTCTTTCTGTTGCCTCTCTTTGGAGTGCCTTTGTTGCGGATAGGAAGCCTGAAACTACTATAACAATAATAAACACTGAAAATGGAATGTATTTAGGATGTATTTATATTGTATTTAAATACATTTTTGAAGTAATGTATTTAATATATAATTTGCGTGGTATTTATTATTTAAATACGTTTTAAAGTATTTATGCCCAGCTCTGTCAGTTGCCTTTTACGAGACGCAGCAAGCGGGGATATGAAGCACAATCTATTCTATACATTCCTGCTTGGGATCGATCCATCTGATGGCCAGATACTCTTCAATAAAATAAAAATATTAAATAGATTTAGCTATTTTTCTAGCGATGTTCACATAGATCTAGCGGAAATCTACAAACCACTTTGATGAAATTTGACGGAAAAAGTTTTAAAAAAAGTGACAACCCTGACAATACCCAAAAGCTAGTCTCGGATGCGATGAGATATAAGAAATAGTGTTTTGTTTGGTTAAAATGTAATTGTGATTTAAAGTTCATCAGAAGCTCTGTCCACGGTCTGAATGTTGAATTATAAATTCGCCCTCGCTTTACCCCGTCATGTTCATTGTTTTAATTAAAAATAAACCAGTAAATAGTGAAAATTGTAGTCATTCGAAGTCATCCCTTTTGTTCATAAATGTAACTGCCCTGCAGTCAGTGTTGAATCCCAAATGGCGGCCACGCTACCTCGTATTAAGTTTAGAAAAGGAGTGTGGAATAAGTATTAAGAGTGGAAATAACGCAGATAACGGAAAGTTTAAAAAAGGAGATAAAACAAAAGACGTTTCATGACAATATATATATATATATATATATATTTAATTTATAAATATATATATTTATATTTATTTATTAAGCACATTACCCTGCCTTCCTAATTACTGTAGTCTTAATACAATTAAAGATCCTTTCGTTGATTAGGAATTAAAAGGATTAATTAGAAGGGGGAAAGACCAAAAAGATTTTATTGATGTTTACACATCTTTCGGTCAAATCCTATAACCCTTTTCAATCGTGAGTAACTAGAACGTGTGAAGGAGACTTTTCATATCTCTAAGTGGAAGGAGGAGAGATGGGAAGAAATTGAGGGAAGGGAAAAATAATAGTAAAGAAGGTAAGAAGCACATTGAGAACAAATAATATGGTCAACGATTTTGCAATAATGTAAATTGAGAATTACAAAAAAATTACTCATAAAAAGAATACAACTTACATAAAGTTTTACAATATTTTTCAATAATTTTTTGGTGTACACTTTAGATATGACATTAATAAATTTAAAGTATTCTCATCTGAATATGCCGTTAGGAAGCGTGAAAACTTTGTAGCCAAAATTAATGAGATTCAGTTTATTTATTATGCAAGGAAATTGAAACGACAAGTAATAGTAATAGTAACAAGAAGTAACAATAATAATAACGAATGTAACAAATACAACACAAAACAATTTATTGTTGTATATATATACACGTGGAGGACATTTATTAGGGATAACAAGCAACATATATAACTTGGTAACCTTGGTTTTGCTTCCGCCTGAATTGTACATTGTGACGAAGGTCAAGACGGACGTCAGACAGCAGAAGACAGGGAGTCCTTCTGTCACTGTCCTCCTTAGTTAATCTTTTTCTGTCTCATCTACCCTGTGAGCAGTACAGCATGTTCCCAAACACATACTTCTCTCACTATTCCTCACAACACATACATGCAGTGGCGGATTATCACCGAGGCTATTGAGGTTGAAACCTCAGGCTCCCATGCTTGAGGGGCTCTCCAATCAACTGAGTTTCGATGATATAATTCGAGATTTCGCAAACTTCTTTGATTAAATATGACAGAGTACACAAATTGACAAATTCCCTGTTTTATTTTATGTTTTATAGACCCTAAAGTAAAGTTTGTTTAATACTGTGTGGTTTTAGCAAACGGCAAAATACATTGTGTTAAGGTTCTTTTAAGTTTGTTTCTCAATTAGCCTGAGCACCGTACATATAAGGGGTTCCAAAAAACCATAGCCCCCCCCATTTGCAGCTTACATGTTTACTTATATCGAAATAGTTTTTAGTGATTATAAAAATATATAAAATTCTTTATTTATTGCAGGTATTAAAATTACTCTAGCTGATAAAGTGATAATATAATGGCTCCTCAACTAATTGGTGATTCGGAGAGGCAACGTGTCATAGATCGCATACGAGCAATAACATTTCGGGAAGCTCGTGATGCTGGAGCTACCTTTATAACACGTTCATGGGTTGCCAAAAAGTTGCGAAGAAGTGAGGACTTCGTCAAAAGAAATTGGAATAAAACTTTGGATGAATGTGAAATGGATACAACCAAATCTGGGCGCCCAAATTTGCCACTCTCTCAGGAAACAAAGGATATCATTGAAAGCGGTACGCGTAAGCGGAAAAACAGCTGTGCTAAACTTTCTAGAGAGATCGAAGTGTTGAGAGGAAAGATCGTTAGTGGTGAGATCATTCGACTGTACCGTCATAAGCAAGGTTTAAAGCCGTGGCATGAACTTCCAAAGCCAAGAAAAACTCAACATCGATGACAGAATGTGGTTTGTCCATTATCTTGAAGATTGGGATGTGGATGATTTCATGCATTTAGCCGTCTCCGATGAATTTTTTGTTTACGTAACACGTCAGCCTAACTACCAAAATGATCGAGTGTGGGCCACAACACCAGATGAAATCGATGACAATGAACATTATCGTGAATTATTAAAAAGTCCAGACTGTGTTGGTGTGTTTGTTTTATTCACTGCAAAGAAGCTCATGTGGGTGCTGAAGCCAAATGGTCAGAGTTGGGATGGACAGTATTTTCATGATATTATTCTATCCCAGCATGTCATTCCTTTTCTAAGAAACCCAAACAATGTTATGGATGTCGATCAGGTCACACTTCTGCACGATAAGGCCCCCTGCTTTAAGGCATTAGGCACTCAACAGTTGTTGCAGAACCATGAGATCGATTTCTTTGGAAATGAAGAATGGCCAGGAAATTCTCCTGACCTGAACATCTGTGAACACATTGGATCAGTTATAAAGGACAAGGTTGAATGTTTCTTGTTTCAAAAACCTGCAGCAAATCGATTTTCGAAGGATACAATGACGCAACACATTGAAACTGTTTTAGCAAATTTGCGTAACGATGAAGATCTATTCACGTCACTTTTGGCAAGCTACCCAAAGCGAATTCAGGCTGTCTTGGAAGCCAATGGCGGGAACACCAAGTTTTAATTGTTTCTCATTAAATGCAGGATTAAATTCTCTTTTGTAAGGTATGTTTAGTTTTACTGTACCTCTAATGGTTTAGGCCATGGGCGGCGGGACTAAGGTTTATTGGAGCCCCGTAATTCGTGTAAATGTACTATGTACATGTACATGCATTGTTACTAAAAAGCTATAGAAGAGGGCCCCCATATTCTTCATTGCCCCGGGGCCCCGAGGTGTCTTAAGCAGCCTCTGCATACATGCATCTTACATTCTACACAATCTCTTCAAGATTAAAAAAAATATGGCATCGACCTCAAGAGCCAAGGAGTCCCATGGGGAAGGGACCATAAATGTCTCCACTTCTGGCTGCCCCCCTGGCAATACCCGTGCAGCTGGTCTGATTCTGTTACTGCCTATTCAAGATATTCTGGGCCTCTGCCTGATTCACTTTTCATAAACTTCTGCAACATTCGTGGCCTTTTCTCAGATTTTCAATGTTGAACACCACTTCTCAAAACCTCACCTTCTTTTCCTCACTGAAACTCAGGTGTCTGGGACAACTGACAGCAGCCCCTTTACTAGCTCCGCTGTCTCTTCACCCCAATTCAGTTGCTGTCTCTGTACAGGGGGTCTTGTCCGCCACTGTATAGAGTACGTTTCTCATGTGTAGAATGGCTCAACCCACACAGCTTTACTTGACCGGATGGAATCAAAGGCGTTTGGTTTTATGAATTCTCCACCTCTTACTGAGTGACGTCAATCCCTCTCTCTTCGCCGCAATGTTACCTCACTCTCTCTTTACTATCGCTATTATAACGGACACTGCTCTTCTGAACTCTTTAATTGCATGCCTCCTCCTTTAAAGAGAGCACGCAGTACCAGACTTTCCACACATTCTCACTCCTTTTCTGTTCAACTCTCTGACGCAAGGGTTAGTCGGTATTTTTAATCTTTCATGTACTCAACGCTCAACTCTGGAACAATCTTTTTCAATCCATCTTTCCCCCTGTCTATGATCTCCAGTCTTTCAAACGTAGTGTCCAGGCATCTCGAAAATCTTGGACCTTGATTTTGGCTTCCTTTTTCCTCTATGGTTGTGGCGCCTTTTTGCGGGCATTCGCCATTGACCTGCTCCTTCCTGCATAAAAAAGCTTGTTGCTCGACTTACAGCTTAACGTCGCATCCGAACCCTGACCCACCATGGGTGGTCAAAAATTACAAATTCTTCACCCGGACTCACGACCTCCTGATCAGCAGCCCAGCGTTTTAACCATTAGGTTACCTAGGGTACCCATCTACCTACCAACTAATTTTTTGTGTGTGAAAAGATGAAAGGATGAACAGCTAAAGGAGCTGAGCGCCGCCTGCCATCGCCAGAAATTAAACCCGGGGCCGGTGAATTCGTAGTCAGTGATGGTAATCACTGCATCACTGCATCACGGGCATGCTAGTATATATATATATATATATATATATCTATTATATATATATATATATATATATATATACACAAAAGAGAGAGAGAGAGCGAAAAAGAGAGAGAAGAGCCACCACGTAAACATACATTTATTCAATACTGCTGGACGCTTCGGAAACTATAGTTTCCATCTTTTGTAGTTAAAAATTAAAAGTTACAGTTAAAATTACAGTTAAAATTACAATTAAAAAAGAATTACAGTGAAAAATGAAAAGTATTTATAAGTAAAAAGTTGCCTTTGTAAACAGCAAATGTTATGTTATCTCGATTTTCAAAAGGCGTTTGATAAAGTCCCACAGAGGAGATTATTAGCTGAAGTTCATTCTCACGGAATTGATGGTAATGTTCTCAAATGAATTAAAAATTGTCTGAGTGGACGTAAACAAAGAGTGGTCATTAATGGCAAAGCGACTAACTGGAAAAGTGGAACTAGCGGCGTGCCTGAGGGATCAGTTCTGGGACCAGTTCTTTTTATGATCTATATCAGTGACATCGACATTGGAATCTATACTAATATTTGTGACGGTCTAACTGCCTGCGAACTTACTTTCTTTCTTTCTTATGGGGGCCAAACCACTGGCCACATTTGGATACGATTTCGGGGATAGCGGTAACTGAGGCCGGGGAAGAACATAGGTTATGTGGCGTTGGCCTCCGAGGTCATCTGAGGCCGCTGGAGGCCTCTATATTCCGGATTGGTTGAAAGATAGTGACATCATAGACACATCATAAAAGATAGTGACATAAAATGGGCGGAGCTCTAGCATATAGCCAAGATCAATGGGTGCAAAGAACTAAATTACTGGGAAAGGTTACGAGAACTAGACCTATATTCACTGGAAAGGAGAAGAGAGAGATACACCATTATTTACACTTGGAAAATAATGGAGAAACTAGTCCCTAATCTTACTCTGAATCCCATAACTCCCCAAACAACGGTGGAAAGTAGAAGCGGTAGACTGTGTCGTATTCCCAAATTGAAGGCGAGACAGGGAACATCCTTAACCTTGAAAGAAAATAGTTTTGTGGTGATAGGACCAAAACTGTTTAATCAGTTGCCCAAAGACCTAAGAAACACGAAGGGAGTTGCAGTGGAAATCTTCAAAAGAAGACTAGACGCCTGGCTCAGAACAATCCCCGATGAGCCGGGCGTACCTGGCTATGTGAGGTGGAGAGCGCAAGAATCCAACTCACTACTTCACCAGGCCAACTCGAGAGGAGGGGCGACAAGCTTGACCTTCGCGAAATGAGAAGTCATTGCGCGGGACCTTTGTAAGGTTGTAAGGTAAGGTAAGGTATATATATATATATATATATATATATATATATATATATATAAAACATAGGCGATGTGGCGTCGGCCACCGAAGCATATATATATATATATACCGGGTGTCCGAGAATTATCTGTACAATTTTTGGCTGTTATTAAAAGTCAACCATGAAGTGGAGAAATTCCAGTGTTGTCCCATTTTACAGAGAATCTCATTAATTTTTTTCTGATATCACGTTTTGACAAGTTTTTTAGAAATGTACGCGGGTGACAGACATTGATGATTTAAAAGCAAGAATCACAGCTGCTATTGAGCGAATTGATGTGGATATGCTGCAGCGTACATGGCAACATTTGGAGTATCGATTGGATGTTTTGCGAATCACTAATGGTGCACATATCGAATATTTGTAACAACGTTACTTTAATAAAAGAAACTTTTGAAAATACAGATTCTAAATAATCTTGTTTAAGAATTTTACGTGTGTTATCAAGAATTTTACTAAAAGATGAAATTGTACAGATAATGTTCGGACACACTGGAATTTCTAAAAAACTTGTCAAAACTTGGTAACAGAAAAAACTTAATGAGATTCTCTGTAAAATGGGACAAACTGGAATTTCTACACTTCATGGTTGACTTTTAATAACAGCCAAAAATTGTACAGATAATTCTCGGACACCCTGTATATATATATATATATATATATATATATTATATATATATATATATATATATATATATATGACGATTGGTTAGGTTAAGTCGTGATATTTTCGTTTTTTCGTTAAAACTAACGAAAATATCAAGACTTAACCTAATCAATCGTCAAGGGCGTACAGTTAACTTAACCGGGCATTCAATTAACCTACCCGGGCATTCAATTAATCTAATCTGGCATTCAGTTAACCTAACCGGGCATTCAGTTAACCTAACCGGGCATTCAGTTAACCTAACCGGCATTCAGTTGACCTAACCGGCATATATATATATATATATATATATATATATATTACTGTATATTATATATATATATATATATAATTCGATCGAATCCTTTAAAAAGAAACGATGTTTATCTTGCCTTAAATCCCCAGTTGAAAGCATTTGTTACCGCATAGATATCATATATTGTAGAATTTTCACTTGGATTCCCTCCTCTTTACTTTAAAATTTTCACTTTATCTTTAAATTTCTTTCTTTCCTTTCAACCACTTTTCTCTGCTTTGCTTTAAAACCTTCACTTACCTTTAAACTTTCTTACTTCTTTTAACCTTCCTTCTTAATCAGACAGCCTCGTAGGGACCATCCGGTCTGTTGCTGTTTGGTGTCCTTTGTATTCCTTTTGTATTTCCTTTGTCAAACTCTGCTCGAGATGTAGGAGAGTTCTGCCTACATAACTGGCAATGCAGCCAGCGCACTGAAAAAGATAAATATCAGACGATTTGAGATGTTTTGGGAGGGCTTCTCAGATATTGGACTTCCTTATGAAATAAAGTCCAATTACAGGAAATTCTGTAAGCACGGAAAAGTCTGGATCTGATACTAGAATGTTTGAATTTAGACGGTATAGAGCTAAAATAATTAGTACCTAAAATGGTACTCATTTTCTTTCCAAAGACTGAAGTGAAGAATGAATTGCAACGTGTGACTGTAACTTCTAGGAATGAGAGGCTGTTATTACTTTCTTTCTCCATCGTAAATTTAATGGTTTAGTGTCTGTCGTTCAAGTAAGTTGAAAAACGAGATGCATCACTGTAACTTCTAGGAATGAGAGGCTGTTATTACTTTCTTTCTCCATTGTAAATTTAATGGTTTGGTGTCTGTCGTTCAAGTAAGTTGAAAAACTAGATGCATCACTTTCTTCCCTAAAAAGTAAAAAACAATCATCAACATATCACTTATATAAAATGGGTTTAAATTCCCTTGGACATTTTCTAACCCAAATGTCTTCATAAAAACATGAAAAAATGTTCGCAAAGGTGGGGCCCAGAGAGGATCCCATTGCCATTCCATGGGTTTGAGAGAACAATCCTTGATTAAAAATAAAGATTCAATCATTAACAACTAAACTTAAAAATTGAGAAAATAATGGGTTCTTTACCGTTTCATGTACTGTTTCCGATTTTGTTGAAAATAAGACCTGTAATGTATAATTGTACGCTGATTTAAAAAATGTAAGTCTACTTTTGGAGAAATGAGCGGTTCAAAAGTTATGTTTGTTATTGTAATTTTGTATTAGGTCAAAAACTATAACAATACAAGTGAAAACTAATACAAGAGTTATTGTATTCTTTAGTAATATTGGCTTATGTCACTAAGTATTTGTGTGAATAGATTTCGACCGTTATTTTTCTGCCCGGTTAAGTTAATTGAATGCCCGGTTAGTTCAACTAAATACTTGGTTAGGTTAACTGAATGCCCGATTAGGTCAACTGAATGCCCTTGATGATTGGTTAGTTTAAGTCGTGATATTTTCGTTAGTTTTAACGAAAATATCACAACCTAACCATTCGTCAAGGCCATACAGTTGACCTAACCGGGTATTCAATTAACCTAACCGGGCATTCAGTTGACCTAACCGGCACTCAGTTCACCTAACCGGGCATTCAGTTAACCTAACCTAACCTAACTTTTGAACCGTTCATTTCTCCCAAAAAAATACTAAAATTTTGGAAATCAGCGTAAATACTGTATATACATTAACCCTAGAATGCATAACCCGGGCCTCTGAGGCCCGCCGGGTGTTATATTTATCCGGGTTATGCATTCTAGGGTTAAATATCTTATTTTCAACAAAATCGGAAACAGTACATGAAACGGAAAAGATCCAAATAATGATTTGTTAAGACCTAAAACATCATTAGAAGAATGAAGACATTTGTTACATATAATATCACAGGTTACTTTTACAGGAATCTTAATAAATAATGACTCAATATCAAAACTGATCATAAAACAATTGATATCAGACAAAGAATCAATTACAGAAACAAATTCAAAGGATTCTTTTTGTGTTTTTTCGTTGTGTGTTAATGGGCTCAATACCGGGTATTTTAAAATTTGGAGAGTTTACAGCTGAAAGTATTGGGTGGACATGTAAATTATCTTTGTGCGTTTTACGTAATCTGTAAAGGATACCTGGCGAAGACCCGGAAACGAAAATATTACAGTAAACCCTCGTCCAACGCATGTTTGTCCAGCGTGAATTTGCTCATACACGGAAAAATAAATGCGAACAATTATTTGCCGAAAGCGGAAAATTTGATTAATCACGGTCCGCCAAACACGCTCTAATACAGTAGTACTGTACGCGTGCCAATGCGCGCCCAATGTTGAATTGTTTTTGTCGTATTTTGCCGTTGTTTTGCTATTACCCTTAGACAGCAGTATGGCACCTAAACGTAAAGCATCTGCAAGTGATAGTGAAGAGAAGAAAAGTCGTAAGGTTATGACATTAGCCAAAAAAATAAAGATTCTAGATAAGTTGCGTGGTGGTATGAGCATAACATTACTTGGCCGCGAGTATCACGTGAATAAGTTTTATAAAAACTCAACAGTAAATGAAACCAAGAATACTCAGTTAAGGTTACTAAAGAGTAGTCTGCCGAAGTTTAGTCTGAATTTATATGACACTATTAACCCAGTAGTTATAAATGTTTGAGGCCAAAAAGACAAGGAAACGCGTAGACCTACTGAATATTAAAAAGTCATCAGTTATTTTATGGTAGCCTTACGGTAGGATATGGGCTTAGATCAAATTAAATTTATACCCATTAGGAACTAGCAGAATTTAGAATCCACTTCAGTCGTGAGTTTCTGTTACCTAGGGTAGATACTGGAATGCGGGCTATAAGGGTCACGGGTGTCCTAGACCAATAGCCTGGGCCTACTTTAAGTAGGCGTCAAAATGATGCCCTTATATTGCTTGTACGATGAAAATAAATAAAATTTTGGTACTTAAATTATATGTGAAACCTACGTTTGGTCCCTTAAATCTATAAACGAGGCATATTTGATAAGTGAAATATATATCTAAAAGATATAATTAATATGATAATACACCTAAAACTTAATATTTCTTCGTAATTTCGATATAGTTTTATCAGAAATTATTTTTAGAATAATGTTTTTCATCCAACTGAGTTCGAAGTGTTCGTTAAAATTGCTTAGAACTACTTTTAATTTGTACACTTACTGGTTTTAAAACGACTCATCTGTTGTTCTAATACAGGGCTATTCAAACTGATTCACCTGATTTCAAATGAGAATATTTTTTAATGTTACAAATACAGAGTGATTTGTGATACATCAACCAAAAGAAAAACTGTCCAAATTTTGTCTCTCACCTCATAAATGCTCTATGTGACTTACCCTAGTTACACGAGCAACGTCGACACGATAGTCGAATTCCTCCCATACTCGCTCCAGCATGTCCGTTGTCACTGACTCTACGGCAGTAACAATGCGAGTTCGGAGCTCATCCAAAGATGTGGGCAACGGTGGCACGTACACAGTATCCTTAACGTACTCCCAAAGGAAGAAGTCGCACGGTGTAAGATCCGGCGACCGATTTACAGCTCGAAAACTGCAACACACAAAACGCCTTCTGCTGTGCGGACGCCATTTTCACACTGGACTGTTTGTTGCTAGGCTAGGCCACAGCGTGACTTTGGAGCCCTCTCGCGGTGATCTTGTAAAACTCAGAGATTTCTTCTTTCATGTGGTGTATGCCCAGTATTCTCAGTTGAAATCGGATGAATCAATTTAAATAGCCCTGTATAATGATTTTGTCTGAAATATAGACATAAATTATTGTTCATTTTAAGCACACGTAGTTTTTTTCGATGTTAAGTAATGATATAGATTAAAGCACACTTAGAAGGACTTGCACACACACACACACACACACACACACACATATATATATATATATATATATATATATATATATATATATATATATAATATATATATATATAAAATGGTTAACTCCTCACTCTCCGAGTCAAAGGGCCTGGGTTCGAATTATAGTAAGGGATAAATTTTGCATATTCAAAAGTGCGCGATTACACGTTTATATTTCCAATCGATGAAGTATGCTGTTTTGGCTTTGTTGGAGATATTCTTCGTCTGAATTTTTGTAATAATCATTTACCATATTTATTTGTTTTCTCTGCGTTTTGTACGCTCTTTACCCTTGTTTCTCTTCCTTTATTTATCAACCCTTATCTTCCTTTCTCCTTTTCGCCAAGTTTTCTTCCTTTCACTTAGGTACCGTATATGAATTGAAGAGTCTCCTTCACATATTCTGTAGTCATTCACTCGCGATAGAAAAGGGTCATGGGATTTGGCGTAAACCTTTTGCAGGTATCAATAAAATCTATATACTGTACAATAGGGTGGCCCACTTTTCAATTTTTTTTTAAAAGTATAGGTTATCGTAGTTTTTCCAATTATTTGGCACTATACTAGCACATTGGTACCATTTTTACAAAAATTGATCAATATTTAGGGGTCTCGCATCGACCTTGAAATTACGAGTTTTTTTTTAAAAATGCGTACTTTTTAACATTTTACTGAATCAAGATAAATCATTAAGTAAGGATGTTTTCTGAATCCTCTTGATGAGAGAAGTCGTTTGGTGTGCCTTCCAATGTCATACGACTAACGGTTTAAAAGTTGTGCCTGTATACAGGTAATACCAATGTGCTCGTATAGTGCCAAATAATGGGAAAAACCACGATCACCTATACTTTTCAAAAAAATCAGCAAATAGCAGACAAATAAGGAAGAAAGAAACAATAACTTAAACAATCACTTTTGCATTGTATTGACCACTATCACACGTCACTGGCTGCAACGTTGTCCCTCTGTGCTGTGTCATCGTGGCGAGTGATAACTTCTTGAAGTCGCCGAGCTCTTTCCGGTTCTTTTCCACCACTTGCAGAAGATCCTGCAGCTGTGCCTCGTCCTTTGTGACCGTGTTCGCATAGTCTTGTATCAGTTGGACTCCTCTTTCAGCGACGTCATTGGTGACCTGGAGATAAGAGATCACATCCTTCAGACGACAAAAGTCCTCGTTCTCGTCCCACTTATCAGTTGGCAGGGTGAGCCACGAAGACCCATACATCTTCAGACCTGCAAATAAGAACCAGGAGGACTCGTCGATCAGGTCGGGGAGTAGCGTCATCTCGTCGACTGAGACGTTCTCGTATGTGAAGTCTTTGGGTACAGGGAGTGTGCCTCGGTGGCGTGAAGGAGTCCTTCACAGCCGTCGCCACTTCACGGCGATGTGACACTCTTCCCCGGCGAGCCGTTTCTTTCGAGATGCTGAACTGATTGAGGTCTGCTGGTGGATCCGCCGAACGTGTGATAGCAGCCACAATGCTTACTACCTATGTAGAGAATGGAAAGTGGAAAGGAAACTGTCAAGAATACATGTGGGTTACGGGACACTTTAAAACTGACGCTATCGATGAATACTATACACAATACGCACCTGATTATTGGACATGCGGAAACGATCAGCCACTTCCATGACAGCAGGTGCATTAAGGATGCGGCGAGGAAGATTGACAGACACACTTGGTTCTTTCGGCAGGGGGAACGCTAGTTCTGTCTCCGACTCTCCTGACATGCCAGTATCATCATTCTCCATGGCCTCATCTCCGGTTTCGTATGCACACTTTGAGGTTTGCGGCTCCTGGCGAGGACGTTTTCTTCCTTCCTGTAGCTTTCTTTTTACAGCGAAAACTTTATCGTTCCCGCTCATCGTTGCCACCCGAGGACCACGTTGATCGAGGTAGAAGTCAATGTCTTCTTTCTTGTCCTTGTCGGACAGCAGTCGATTCTTCTTTATATCTTCGACAGCGTCAGATGCTCCGATATCCCACAGCTTGTCCACACTGTCCGAAAACTTCTGCCGTTTTCCTCCGGCGTCAGTTTCTCGTTTTCTGCTCTTTTGGAGTAAGTGCCACTCTTTCCACAATGCCTCTAGCTTCCGTTCGCAGTTGAGCTTTGTGATTGTTTTAATGCGGGCCATGTTCCAAAACTTTAAGACGTTGTTTACGGTTTCTTTGAATGCGTCTTTCCTGTTAGCAGTGTACTGGATAACACTGAAGAAGTATTGCAAAACCTGCCGTGTTGTTGGCAATTTGCTACCACTGATGGAGGACGACGGTTGGCCAACTAAAAAAATTTCCGAGGCCGATCTTAGAGAAGGTAGCGATGTTATTTTCACCTTTCCTTTTGATGACTCTCTATTTGTAGCTTCAAGAGTTCTTCCAGTTATGGTTGCCATCGATTTGTCCATGACAAAGGATGAGGAACTCAGACAGAATTTCAAAATGTTATGATCTGCAAAAAAAGAAATAGGTTAGGTACCTGGCACAGGCATAGTGCATTTTCTAATTACCTATATACAATATACATTCCGCCTGGGTATGGTGACTCATTGTTTTGAAAAGTATAGGTGATCGTGGTTTTTCCCACGATAGAGGCCTCTGTACTCCGGATTGGTTGAATGATAGTGACATCATCATAGACATCATGACATGTCATAAAAGATAGTGACATAAAATGTGCGGAGCAAAAGTCAGGAACCATAGGCACATTTTATTAAATTATAATAAATGTTCGAATTGGTGGCCTTCCACTTGGAGACACACTCTGACGTGTTGAATGCATGATGTTTGAACATTCCTTAACACATTGGTACTGATTTTGGCACACTCAGATGTGATTTTATCCTTTAGAGAACGTATGGTTCTGGGTCGATCAGCATAGACTACCGACTTGGGATGGTCCCCCAAGAAAAAGTCTAGAGGCGTAAGGTCTGGAGACCTAGGTGGCCATTCGACGTGCCCTCGCCGTCCGATCCACTTCATTGAGAATGTTTCATCTAAAGAGCTCCGGACGATGGTTGCGAAATGTGGTGGTGCACCATCCTGCTGAAACCACATCTCCGCCCGTTCTGCCAATGGAATGTGGTCCAGTATGGGCATTAGAAATGTTTGCAGCATATGCAGATATGTTTCACCTGTTACATTGCAGTCGAAAAAGTACGGACCAATTAACCGATCCCCCCCCAGAGCGCAGCCCACACTATAATTCGTGGATCGAATTGCACATATCCTTCCTCCATCCAGTGGGGGTTCTCATTGGCTCAATAGCGTGCATTATGCCGATTGACACGACCGCTGAGGTGAAATATCGCTTCGTCACTGAACATGATCCTTCATTGAAGCTGTTGATGCGGTAGAAACCACTGGCAGAACTCTACACGACGGTTTGTGTCGTCACCTGTGTCGTCACCTGAACGAGTTGGACTTTGTAGGGGTGGAAGCGATTTGTTGTAAGAATTCATTGAATGGATCTTCTGGTGACATCCGTTTCCTGGGATAACTTTCTTCAGGACTTACGTGGGCTGTTTTCGAGGTGATTGAGTACCGTCAGTGATGTTGCTGCATCGGTTGAACTTTTTGGCCGGCCACAACGTGGCCGATCATGAACACTTCCCGTTTCTTTGAAGCGAATGAACAGTTTTCCAACTGATGCCTGAACAACTGGCGGCCTCTCAGGGTGTTTGCCATTAAAGGCAGTAGCAACTGATCGGTGTGTGTTATCACGCCTTGCACACATTAAAACTATCTCCACCCGTTCATCTATTGTCAATTTCTGTGTCATAGGTTCAACAACAAATCTGAAAAGAACAAAACACATATTAAAACAGAAATTATTAAAATATGCCTATGGTTCCTGACTTTTGCGCTACCCTGTGTATGTAAGAACATAGGCTATGTGGCGTCGGCCTCCGAGGTCACACACACACACACATATATATATATATATATATATATATATATATATATATATATATATAGGCTATGTGGCGTCGGCCTCCGAGGCCATATATATATAAGCTTTATCGAAACCTACAGTAAAAGTATTGACTGCCCGGTTAGGTTAACTGGATGCCCAGTTAGGTCAACTGTACGCCCTTGACAATTAGTTAGGTTAAGTCGTAATATTTTCGTTTAAACTTACGAAAATATCACGACTTAACCTAACCAATCGTCAAGGACGTACAATTAACCTAACCGGGCATTCAATTAATCTAATCGGGCATTCAGTTGACCTAACCAGGCACATATATATATATATGGGATTGAACTCGGAATGGTCCCCTGAGGTTTTTTCATGATACACACAGACCGTACATGGAACAAGGAACACTTCTGAGAAAATTAAATTCATTATAGTCCGAATAAGTAATGGTAAATGACAAACACTATGTTTTTTGTTTTTCATGATGTTAGCCCCAGGGCCGGCTCAAAGGGTTGTGGCGCCCTGAGCCAATTTTGTTTTGGCGCCCGCCCCCATCCCATTTTTTTATATAAAGGTTTTTTAGTTTAAAAAACATGAATTTTTTTTATATAATTTTTTGTTTATTTCATTCAGTACATTTTATTAAAATCTTAAAATAAAAAATATATTTTATTAATTTGAATTCAATAACCATTAACCAAGTAGCATTAATAACATACATACTCGTTAAAATTTCGGCTTCAAGGATTAACTTTTCGGGCCTTAGCAGCTGCAAATCTTTGGATTATTTCATCCAGATCTAAATCCTTGGCGATGGCATGTTCAAGTGATAAGGTTGCCAACCCATCCAACCGATCTTGTTTCATCGTGGGACGAAGATAAGTTTTGATTAATTTCATCTTTGAAAAGCTCCATTCTGCGCTAGCCACTGATTCTGGCAATGTTACAAGAATTCTCAGCTCCACAAAAAGATTTGACAATGATGCCGTCAAATTTTTTGAGCACAGGAATTTCAAGATTTTCGTTGGAGAATAACTGCCTTCGAAATGGTTTTGCAAATATTTTAATTCTTTGTACAAATCGATGCCGAAGGTATCTTTCTGATCACCATCTGTAAGCAGAATTCCTAAATCCATACAATTCTTACGCAGCTCGTTGTCACCCATTTATGTGGCATTATTCAAATTGTATAGAAATTGGAAATGATCGTTATGCTTTACGATCAACTCAAACCTGTCTTTCAATGACTGGATTGCGTTGTCTAAAATGTTGTTGAAAAAGTTGATACTAAAATTTTCCTTCTCTGTCGTTCCAACTTCGTCTTTGTGTTCATAATCAAACATTATTTTTCGGCGGCGGATTCTTGTTTGCTCAAATTCAGGTTCAACTTCCAATTCAATTGCCAACTTTTTTGCATCGTCTAGAACGCATTTAAATTTATCAACTGTTCTGTAATTTTTAAGGTATTCGATTGATTTTGAAAGCAGGGAGACAGCTTGCGACATATTCAAATTGACCTCTTGAAGGGCTTTGCTTGTGATATTTATTTGGCTCAAAATGTCGTACCAAACAATCAGGCAGCAGATAAATTTGAAACTTCCAATTTTTTGTAATAGAGCACTCGCCTCCGCTCGGTTTCTTGCAGCTGTTATTGACGTTACATTAATTTGCTCGTCCCAAAATCTGTTTAATGCCAGTATAATTTCCTTAAATTGATGTCTCATCGGTCTTAACGCATCTATGCGACTGGCCCATCTGGTTTCGGTAAGTCCCTTCAATGTCAAGCCTTTTA